>JAZGTH010000025.1:2582500-3082500 GCA_036877525.1 Chromobotia macracanthus
CTGTAAGAACACACACATTTGATTACCAATATATTTAGGCTAAAACTAACAATTTTACTTAGCCTTCTGATGAACGATTACACCTCTACAGTAAACTAATAGTCTGAAAGTCCATCAAATCGAATTTCAACACATATGTTTGTAACTGTAGAATGCAAGTCTTCTATTCTTTAAAACAAAAAATGTATAACTCACCATAGCTCATAACTTACCTACTTAAGTTCTGCTTTCCTCAGGGCGGTTTACTTGGATCAAAAATGACAATCCACACAAGCTCTCTATAGCAGATCTCCCAATTTCATTACAGCTGAAATTACTCGGTTTTGCAAGAGGAGTGATTCATGGCTTAAAGGCCAATTGTGTCTGGCTCTGTTTGCCCACACTGCCGACTCTGTATCGCCATATCACATGGGTTTTTAAGAGACCGTCTCCATGGCAATGTGGCACAAGGAACGACATACAACAGGTCGATTTGATTACACTCCTGAGGTTGGAGCTCTATCCAGTGTTCTCTGACATTCAGCAGAGGGAGGTCTCAGCTGCCCTCCAGCCAGACCGTGTGGCATGATCCTGTCTGTCCTTATCTCTTCATATCCCTCTTTCCCAGATGCAGTTGTACAAATATGGCTGTTTCTTTAGGGAAAGAATAAGGGATTTTTTCAACTCTGGATGTCCACATAGCAGTGAAACTCAATTCTTGTTTGAACAATAATCAGCCTGAGACATAAATAAAGCAAAGCATGGCTTTAATTTAAAGAGCTTGCACGGGGCAACGTAATTCTCTGGGAGAAGCCGCAGAGAGAATCTGGGTGAGGGAAATAAAGCAAGAGGCAGCCTCCTTATGTCCCGGCTAAAATTACCACCAGTCAAGAACACCAGAGGCTTCTGCCTTTGCAGTAAGTCGGGGATAAAATAAGGCTAAGAAGCAGTTTATTCAACACATGACAAAGGAAGCAGGTCAGTGGGGAATCACTCAGAGACTTAAAGCTCAGGGCCATGTTCCACAGATCAAGGGCTGAAGAAGCTGAAGAAATCTCCAGAGGTTTCAACTGTAGCGTTCACCAATAAAAGTCATATTCCATGAATTTACCCAAAGGCCCTTTTCTTATTTTCTTTTAACAGTTTGGAAAGCAGCAACTCACATTTAAAGGTGCTGTATGTGATTTATTGCTTTGTTTCCTTCAACAAGCCCTATATATAATACTTTACTAAATTAACTACACTGTTGAGGCTTTATTAAAAGGCTCAGACTTGTTTACTACAATAGGGAAAGGTCAGCATAAGATATGGGGGTCTGTGAACCATCAGCACTGAATCAGTGACTAACAGATTCACTCAATAAAACTCTCTCTTTGTGTAGAAAATATTCCCTTTAACCTCTTTTCAATGCAAGCAGTACTTAATCACAGGACAAAACTTCAGTATTAAATACTGCATCTCCGCAAGGCCATTTTCTCTGATCTAATCAGCTTTGGATGCGACAATACATGTTGCAACAGCTCAGCAGCCGAAGCTGGTAGTGAAATCACAGATAAAGTTAAGCTTGCCTTTCCACAGCAATGTGACTTTGATGGTAACTACACAGCCGAGAAGCTTTGATAACAAGTGTGGTGATATAAGCAACCTTCCTTCATCATACTGCAGAATGCACCCACGTGGACAACATGTTCAGCTATTACTCTTGGCAAGGACGAAGAACCACTTTAATCCTTCTTCAGACGAAGATTCAGACCAGCACATTTACTGGCATCATTCTGAAAGCTCTGCAGGTCTTGCGTCAAAGACATTCATGTAAAAGACATTCATCTAATGTTATGATAAGCTGCACATTAAAACTCCAGGACTGTGATCTCATTTAACACTGGAGCACATAAATGTGAACTCTACCACATTCACAATCTGAAATTCTCATGACTAAACCTTTCCACAGCACTTTCCTTGCCAACTTCACAACTGGATTACAGCTTTTGTAGAAACTTCTGTGTCATGTTTCACCCCAAAATAAGGTTAAAAAAAACAAGATTTTGCATAAAAACATGCAGCCTATTTTCACTAGCATTATCTTTATACACAATGCCTTTTGACTTGGTGTGAAATATGATTCTTGAGAGTTTGTGATATTCTTCTTGCTTGTGACTGGCTTGTGTTGTGTTTCTCATTTGTAAATCACTTTGGATAAAAACCAAGAGTAGGCTAAATAAAAACATGCAACTGAAATGAACTGTGAACTGAACAGGGTAAAATCAAGTACAAAATGGATAACTACCAAATCACCTCTAATAAACCTGAAATCTGAAAAAACTAACTGTAAGTTAGTGACTCGCTGCTTAAATGTTTTTGTGGAATGAAAAATGTAGAAACGCGAGTACAGTAACAAAAAGAGAATAAAGGATTAAAAAGCTTGAAAATTCATAATGAAGGATGAAGGGTGAGAAAAAGAAGAAAACTGGAACATGTGAAGCCCCGGAGAGAGTAGCAGCCCACACACAGAACAGCCTCAACTTTATGAAACTGGATCTGCCCACACAGATCAGTGTGCTGGAGCCCAGAACTCTGCATGATAATGGTCAGACATGAAACCTGTGTCAGTAATCAGCGACTCCAGGACTGTTACATACCAGAGAGACATTTATTCCCACTGCAGCTAGCACAAAAAAGATAGACAGCTCATACCGCCCTTTATTGCTTTCCCAGTGTAATGGGCCACACACAGATTCAACAACTGTTAATTTCACAGCAGCACAGCATTATGAGCCTGTGAAGGTTGAGAAATGTGTTATTTAAAAGATATAGCATGTAGGACGCTCTCTTTTCCGCATCTTACCTCAACCCTCTTTTTCTCTTCTTGTTTCTACTGGAGGGACTTAACCAGTCCCGGCCGTGTGAATAAACACTCAGCAGAATCGACTGTGCAACAATTGAGCGATGGCAAGCACAAGAGGTCCCCAGCATGCACTCCAATGAAGACAGGCCCACAATGACCATCTGAGACGGCACGCGAAGGGAGCAAGAAAATAGAAGAGCGAGAGGAGAGAAAGAGGGCCACCCACTGTTTCATAAGGGGAAATCTATTGCCTCCCTTTACAGGCTGGCCACATATTCAGGGATTATCCTACTGTGAAGGCCGGACGTGTGTGTGAGACAGAAAAACATCTTCAGAAAGCTGTTAGTTAGACATCAGACGTATAAATCAGTTCAGAGGAAACAGCCAGGCAGAAGGTCGAGGAAATGAAAGAAGCACTGATCCTCTTAAAAGCAGTTATGTCATAAAACGTAAAAATAATAAAGATGCGAAAGATAAAGAGGAGAAAACATCAGAATGTCCCCATTCCTCATACTAGTGTGTGTGTTGGTTTACTTAACTATGTATTGGGGACAAATTTGTACCCAAAAGTGAGCAAGACCTTACAAATCTAAGCAAAACCTCCTATTGGGGACGTCCTCATTTGTAAAAACATGATAAAAATCTAATGCAGAAAGTTTAGGGTTAGTGTGTGGGTTAGGGTGAGATTAAAGGGTTTATAACTAGCTGTGTATAAAAACAATTTGTGTATGAAATGTATGTGTATGGGTGTATGAAATGTCTCCATTTAGATAGATAAGTAAACGTGTGTGTGTGTGTGTGTGTGTGTGTGTTTTGCAGTGTTGTGTGCCATTAATGACTTGCCTCGACTTCTGGGTAGGGAGAGTTATTAGTTTAAGTACAGGGTTGGGCTAAGATGGCCTGAGGGAGAAATCAGATTAAACAACCCAAACAAATTAAGAAGCTGTCTTGAATCAAGCCAGGAATTTTGTCTTGGCTGTACTCAGACCATCCAAATGTTTGTTTTGACCTGAGACATTGTCATATTTACATGGTAGCAGTGTGGCACAGTGGATTAAACTCACAGCCACAGAGCACAGGCCTGCAGGGACCTCATGTCCAATTTCCATCATTTACAATCTGATTAAAAACATCTAGTTTAACACATCCATGTTTGTGTTTCTGCCCTAAATGTAAATTAAAATGATTTAAAATAAAGGCCCTGGTCTTGGTTTAAATACCGCCAATCAGAGGCCCTCGCTCTCCTTGTCCTGCACAGCTGGCAAATTAATTCCCAGTTGTCATAGGAACACATTGAATCAAATTATACAGAAAACAAGAGGCTATAAAATTACCCTCCCCCTTAAACACACACACAATAGGACAGAAATTGAAAATGAGAGTCATATGGCTACCCAACAAGACAAGCAGACAGGTGTGTGGTACAACATACCCTAAAGGACAGAAAGCATGTCAAAAATAACAGTGTGCTAAGCATCAGAGTGGTGAGACTTCATGCCTGAAAAGCAACAGCCAACAGTCTCGAACCACAGCGGACACACGAGACTATCTGAGCCATCACACAGTCCCTAAAGACCGACACATGACAGCTGCAAGGAAAGACATTGCACGCCTATTAATGCTTGTGTCTCACACAGAAAACCCTTCTCGTTTTGTACACTGGTGGTCTACAGTCATTTTTCTCCCTAAAGGTGGAATTAGTTCTGCTTCCTAGAACCCGGCTTTTCCCCTGCTGGAATCTGGGCCAGATGCTTGGAGGAGATGAGCTCAGTGGACCACTTACAGGATGAGTGGGTGACAATTGTTTATATGAAAGAATATGCTGAGTGGATTTCTGTGAATGTGGCACATTAGGTGTCTCAGCGCATTTGGCTTGCAGTAAGAGAGAAGAACTAAATAACCTTTAACGGTTTTAAAGGTGTTGGTGTTTAAAGAGTGTCACTTACTTCATCAGTTACAGCCGGAACTTCCCAGTTGCTACTCTGCATTACAATAAGCGGTGATTGTTATATGTAATGACAAATTAAGGACATTCTGAATAATCATAATACGGGGATGAGAAGAGCAGCACAGATTTGGATGAGGGTGTGATATGAACTGACCTCGTTTTCATTTTGCGTGTCTGAGCCGCTTCCTCCTCTCCTGCTGGGCTGCTCCTGAGACTGCTGGCTCCCTAACAACACAGGAATAAAACCAAACATAATATGAAACTGAAGAAAAAATGAGAAGAGCGGTGGTATTGGGTGGGGCGTGGTCTGTAGCCAATCACGTGAGAGCATTCTCACCCTGATCACTGCTTTCAGTAGGTGAGTCTTCGTGGCGCAGGTAAAACTTCACCTCCTGCTTTCTGGGGCCCCATTTCTGCAGGTGTTCATACATCATGTGGTCAAAGGGGATAGCTCGCTCTGGAGAAGAGAAAAAAACAGGAGACATTTTATTAAAACAACCAGCCACTCTGATGTCAGAAATATCACATCATAATTTTTTCTTAAAGGCATAAAAACAAAAAAGAGCATTGTGTCCATATCAAAAAAAAAATCAAGCAAGAGAGAGAGGCCCTCATGGTGAGAAGCGTTTTTATGCAGTTATACACCCAAACAACTGAGAGGAGAGCTGAGAAACATCAGGAGAACAAAGAGGTGACACAGAATCAAAGGTGGCCTACAGCCAGAGGAATGTTGTGGGGCTGGGTGGGCGAGATGGGGAGAGACATTTTGGACATTGATAACAGGTGGAGGAACATCTGAAGATCTGGCAACCATCCAAATAGGCAGATGAGGGAAGAATAAAACAATACCGAATAACAGAAGAAGGGATGAAACTGGAGAACACATGAACTATGAGATTTTCAATGGGAAAATAAACGAGTGGCAGAAGATGAGTGTGCATGTGAGCCAGCTGAAGTAAATTAAAGCTTTAATTAAAACTAATTAAAATTAAAACTCAAACACAACAAAAAACCATTGCTATGGCATTGCTAGGAGGCTGCATACCAACCTCAGAGCTCACTGCAAGTGGCAATAAATATTCTGATCTTGTAGATATGGGTCAGTTTAAGTCTACAGAATGTAATCTTCAATGCAAATCACAATCTTTACAACAAACTTTACATAGAAACCATTGTTTTTATGTTTTTTTTTCTTCTTTTTTTTCGAAAACATTGTTCACCAACTAGAAAAGACTAGCTAAAGACTCTGGGCTTTAAAACTGGGCTCATGATGGCCTTAATGAAAGACACACTTTTAGATGTAATGACACGGTGCTGATGGTAGGACTTTTTAAAGGCCCCCTGAGCAAAAAAGGATCCATCTTTCAGAGCTGAAGTAGCAGTTACATCTGAGTAAACAGAGATGAAAGTTTTCTATTGCTGCCAGATTCTTCGAAGTACCAAGCATGAGAGCCTCTTTGAGACACTGAAAGGTACTCACCATTTCCTCGCCAAACCTCGGCCAGGTGGCAGCTGCTTTCACCCGGTTCTTTACAGAATTCCACCACATCACGACAGGTCGTCTCTGGAGTGATGGGCACCTCTGTCAGGGTCTGTTCCCCATCACTCAAATACACCGTTAATATCATCTGAGAGACAGGAGGGAGAGAGAGAGAGATAAGTTTAATATTTTAGGTCTATAGGGTAATAGAGGAGTGAGGGGCCATTTACAAAAGTGCATGTGTGTGTGAACGCCTGTGTCTTGCTGCATTTTTAGCATCTCGCACTATGATTCTGTATTTTTAAGCCCCAGCAAATCTCGATCAAAGCAGAAAAATTCCACTAGATGGCAGCGATTTTGTGCAAACATAACATTAGATGCTCACCAATTCACAATCGAACAGCTATTCCCGCAACACAACCTGCTGCTGCGTTTTTATCCAAAAACCTCACGAGTTTTCCCTCTTGAGAAGTAAGTGCAGCGTGACAGTATATTGTACTGTTGCTTTAAATGTTGTCATATCTGTTTTCTCCACGTACACATGCACACACCTATTCCAAACTGTGTCCTTCTACCATCCCTGACACTAAAAAGCATAAGCTAAAAAAATATAACCACCAAATGCAGTTTAGCAATCAGAGCGCATTAGAGATCCTGTCATGTAGACGGACCTCAGAGCAGAGTATTTCTGAAGGTTAAATTAAACTTCTTTAAAATCCAGATTAACCACAGAGATCAATCATTAATCACAGGCCTGCCATACTTTGCAGTTCAGAAATATACCGCACACACCTGCAGACAGATCAGATAACACCAGGAGTAAACGTGGGCAGCATCGGTTTAGCTTCCATGATTGACAGGTGGGTTGGTTGGAAACCCTTCCCTACCAGCATTAATACGCTAATGAAAACTTTAACTTTGTCTAAGTGCGTCTGGGAGGTGAAAACACGCCTCACACAAAACCATGTAAAGCCACTGATTCCTCAAGTATTGAGGCAGAAGGGCCCTGCTGTTTTCTTCTTGCCAACAGGGCAGCTCAAAACACAGAGAAAGAACTCGAGTGTTGAGGAAAACCTGTCAAATTCTGAAACACCACACTTATGTTGCTTTGTGCGCAGAGTTGAAAGCAAACAATGGGATCGGTTCAGTTTCAATTGACTTTGTGTTGTGCAACACCAGGACTGAAATATTTAGGCCAAACAAAAGGTTTTGTTTAAAACTCTTTGTGCAACTGTGCAACAAATTCTGTGTGGCACAAGACTACAAGAGAAACAAAGGTTTTACGTATGAAGTAAAACTGGGTAATCTGCCTGTTTAAAAAAAGAAGTATAATCTGAGGAAAGGCCGCAAGATTAGAAACCCGTAACACAAACACTAAACATGGCTTTCCTGGGTTTAACACTGAAACACTCTATGGCAGTGTCATATGTCAGCCACTGACAGAAACCTGCCACAAATATAATAACTACAATCTACAGTGCCACAAAAAATTACACACAGTTTGCCCGAGCTGTGAGTTCACACACTTGAATAAGGAATAAAAAGACTAAGACAAAGAATATACAACACGCCTTTTATTGTGTTGTTTTCACTGGTTACACACGCAAACGAACACCCGGCATGACCAGTACAAGTCATCAACAAATGACAGCAAACAGACTCACAAACCATTAGTCTGAATCAGTCCCACAATTACCTGCTCCACGAGAGTCATTACTGAATTAATACCCGACTCACTCACTGTCTGGATGTTTAACAAGCACAAATAAAGCAAAACATTCACATTCAGAAGAGTTGTTACAATAATTTAATATTTTAAAAATCAAAACACTCCTCCACTGCACAAACACAGTTAATATGACAATGCTGGCGTGTCAAAAACCTTTTAAACCGTGTAGCTGAGAAAAAGCACTCTTATATTCAGCCCATTTAAAAATCCACCAAGCCTTTGAGATAACGTATGGTTTGTCATCATGTCAGGGTCTCAAGCAGTGTAGAAAAGCTGAAGAGACACAAACAGGCAAGTCCACACTTCTGCATTCACAGTACACTCTCAGCACATCAAACAGAGGGACAGGTTTATCTGAAGACCAACCGCCAGCAACTTCTGCTGAAGTTAAAGACTCAAAACTTCAGTTTCCATGCTAGAGAAAAGGAGGGATTTTAGTGAAGGATCCTTAACACTCTACAGTTCTGATGTCATGACTGTTTATCTTTGAGCTATTTCATCACAAGTAATGTCAACGTCATGTTTAGTTGTAGATGCATCAAGTTACATATATTATATTTGTTATATATTTTTTGGGGAGAGACAAAAGCTCACTGGAATGGACGGAGGGTCTAGACAGATTAAGAATACATTGTCTTACATTTGGTTAAGGTTAATGTAGTCAGAAATATATTTAGTTTTATATAGTGTATAAAGTATATACACTGCTAAGATTTAAGCTGTATTCAAACTCTTCATCTGTGAGTGTGTGAGCATCATGTCCTCCAACATCATCATCATCATCATCATCATCAGATTTCTCATATGACAGACGTTTCTGGAATTGCTTAAAGAATCTAACCTTAAAGTTTCCCTTTAAGTGACTTTAATCAATAAAATCGTCAAATTAGCTTCACAAAAGGTAAGTACAGAGATCTGCCACATTAAGAATCCAGCCATACTGATCCCAGACTTCATTTAAATGCATTAAAAGTTAAATACCGAGAAACGATGCAAAAAGAATAAAACGCATTACAATCAAATTACTGCCACAGTTGAGCTCTGCCTTATCTCTTGAGAAGTTAATAAATGTAACCTGTGCACTGTACTTTCATCAGCGCAGAGGAAGAGGTCATACATAATTCAGATGTCCATGACAGTCAACTCTTATTAGATTAATCTGAACAATAGAAACGATGATGACGAGAGCCGCTGCCAGCAAAGATGAAACTCTCACATCCCCAAATCCCTCACACCCACCTTAAAACAGCCGACCTGATCAAACTCATTACCATAATACTGAAGCAATTCTATTACGGGCGACATGACAAAGCCTGCTGGACAGTGCCTGAAAACAGAAACTGATGACAGCCATTGTTTACTGTCACACTCTTCTGTGATATAGTCTCATTGAAAGGCTGTACTATACAGTGCAGTCAGCAGCAATTTTGGGCTAACACTAAAAGTAACCCATATGTTGCCATTTCTGAGAAGAATTTAAATAAATGTCACTATATTACCATAAATAAAATATGATGTCATACCGCCAGCACGGAGTATCAGAACACACAACACATCTGAACCACTTGTAACTAAGTTTATATGAAATACCCAAATTATTTTGTTGTCCAATCACAATGTCACTTTATATGAGGCCCAGGTTAGTGTGTTACCCATCTTCAAGCAGGACATCTGTTTGCATCACCTTTCGAGACGCGGTCCGTCTTCTCCTGGCCTCTCTCTTCAGCTGCCGGGCATGCTCCTTGCTCCAGCTCTTATCTCCAGCTTTTACAGACAGGCTGACAAGGCCACGCAGAACAATAGTCACAAACTTCTTCATCTCGCATAAAATTCTCAGCTACAAGAACACATCCCAAGTTTACTCGTTCAACCACACAAATGCTCCCTGATCAGAGCGGCATGCGAGGGATTCCTGCAGCGAGAAACCCTCAGTTGTCAAGCCGACTGTGTGAGCAAGAGAGTGTGTGAGCGAGAAAAAGAAACTCTGAGGAAGACTGAGGGAGGGTGCCTCTCTCATGAGAACTGTGCGTCACCAGGTCCCCTCCAGAATGAGGCTCCCAAAAACAACATCTTAGAGCACAGATGCTGCAAAGGCTGTGACAAACCTCAGGGAGTGTGGAGAATTTTAAACTGTGAGAGTTGTGTGTGTGAGACAAATCACTTACTGCTTCAGCAAAGAAATCAAACAATCAGCAAATAACTCAGAACACAGGATATCGCACTGAATACTAAATTACACGTTCAAACTGAACCCGCACTTCACAACTCAACAATATGAGAGACTATTTATGATATTTTATAGCAGTTTTGCCCAATTTATAGCACTCAGTCAAAAATACTTATAAAGTTTAGGCAGGGCTAAATTATACTGCAAGAAAATCAAAAACTAATACAGAGACTTTATGCTGTCATTAAACAGGTGTGCTTTCAGCTCAGTTGGTAGAGCATTGCGTTAGCAGCATAAAGGTTGTGGGTTTGATTCCAAGGGGAGCACATGTACATGTACACATGTATAACTTGAATGTACAGCAAGCAAACGTATGCCAAATGCATAAATGTAAATGTAAAACCAGACTGGACTGATACCAACATTTGGGTGAATCTTCTTTTAGATTTAAAAGACTATTTATTATTAATGCTGACATGTTAAAATGAAAAGATGAAAGATTTAAAACAGTAAGATAAAATCCAATGGAGAGACAAATTTTAATAATAAATGCTAAAGTAGATTTTAATACCTGTAATTTCAATCTTTTGAGAATAAAAACGGCGTCTCTTCAAAAGCCATCTGAAACCCTTGAGACACAAGTACACGTCAAGGTCTTCAAGTGTCTTGGCAAAATCTTTCATTATTTCTATACAGCACATTTCCTGACAAGCATATTCAAATCTGCAGTGTAATTACGGTATATGACCCTTTAATCCACTGTAACATCCACTTCTCTTATGGTTTATTCAGAAAGTCCTGTGAGCTGCAGGTATAATATGACCTTTCCAATGTTCAGACATTGTACAATTGCCAAAAAAGGGCTTGCATAATGTTGGATGACATAATACCACAGATGAGCCTTACTGCCAAATTTCTACCCATCATTAAATTATGACATGAACTCATGATTAACAGGGCATGACATCATCCAATTCTGACCTTAGAAACAGCATGTCTGGTGAACGGTAATCTTATGGGACACGTCCTAAAACTGGCCCAGGTATAACACAACAACACATTTTATTATTTGGAAGTAATATTTGATGGCTGAACGTAGCGAGACACGCGGCGATGAAAACACAAGTTTACGAGATTATATTCAATGTTTGATGGCAATGTTGCGATCAGACTTTACAAAAAAACTGCAATCTAATTTATGTTTTAAAACAATCTGACCTTTGATTTACCAAGTGATACAAGCAAATCAAATGAAACAGTGAACTACTAAAAATATAAAGATCATTTCTCTAGTTTTATTTTCCTCCAGAACTTTATACAATGAGACATGTAGATTAATCTTTGTATTAAGCCACCAAAATGAATGCACCAGAGACAATGAGACGAGTTTTCAAGCGCAAATAGCTTTTATAGGCTGTGCAAGTCAGGCAATGACCTTCACTGTTTGTGAGTAATATGCAAAGAGAGAATAATAAAGAATTTTTAACTAAACCCATTAAAGACAAAAATAATGCACATATGCACATAATGCAACAATAATGCACATTTTGACACGGGTCTATGTAAGCATGTCTGAATATGTTACCCAAAAACACACAAGTGTAATTTCAGTGTTCAATAAACACATGCTAGACTGAATACTGATGCTCTGGGTCTGTCTTACGTGGCTTTCATTATATTACTAAAGCTGGATTTTGCAGTTGTGTTTTTTCTGGTGCACATTCTAAAACAGGGAAAAAGATTTCATTTTAAGCCAGAGGAAATTCATGGCTGTTTTATGAACATCTTCTTGCACAGAAGAGGCAGTGATTTTTTTATCGATATATTTTTGAGAGGCATCTAACTCTCATCTTAGATTTAAAACTCTTGCGACAGCCACCATTCATATTTGAGGAGTCCTTCTATTCGAAGCATAAAAGTGAAACAGGAAGCATTAAGCAAAGTGAATACATTTGTAATGAACTCAATTGCAGAAAAGAGAGGGAAGAGACAGAATAATTAAAAAATAATTAAAGAAGATGACATGAAACATCAACAACAGCTTCTGAATAATTGCAGACTGGCTGAAATATGTTGTTAAGGACGGGCCTTTATTATAGCATTATAAAAGTTATATACTGCATGTCATTAATATTTAACACATTACTAACTTAAACCACTGCTTCTAAAACACTGAGAGCTACTATACAGAATGACCGGTGTAACGTGAGAGAATGTCACACAATTAACCCTTTGTTAAGCCAGTATGAAACAGTATGTACTTATGTACTATAAATCTTTTTGGATAAAACCTGGATAAATTCTGTGCATATTTACTCTCATTTGTGAACAGCAAAAGTTTGATCGGTCAGTAATGTTTTAAGGTGGCGACGTTTGAATTTATTTAGTAGAGTTAGGTTAGTAGTTTCCAGTTCAAACTTTGTTTTTCCCAAAATAAACTTTAACTTTAAACTAGAGGCATGATCTGGGGAGTGTGAGAGGTGAAGAGGTTACTTCTGCCCCAAAGTGCCTCGACAACAGCGTGTTAGCAGCTCACTGCACTTGCCTCCACTGGCTGCCTGAGTCACACGCAGTGAGAGGACGAGATGAGAAGGGCGCGTCTCTTTCTGACTGACTCTGTGACACTGATGGCATTATAGAGCTGCAGGCAGCGGGGTAAACAGCCCTTCATGTGCCATTAACATAAAAGCTGATTGGTTGAGGGCAGTTTCTCTGAGCCTGGACCAACCAATGCGCTTCAGACAGACAAAAACACAGACGTGTAAACACAGTGTTGCAGGCTGAGTATCTGCTCGTGTTCTGACAGAATAAGCCAAAACGATACGAAGACCTACCATAACCTTAAAGGGCCGAGGATGAGAGTGGATTCAAAAAGACACACTACACGAAACGGTATCAGGACAAATTACTCTTCTAAGAAACTACAAGATACCAGAGCACAGCATCTACGGCAAAAATATAACTTGTGTTTATCTTTTTGACAACTTACCATGCAGATCCGTGATTCTCTGACTTTTTCAGACCTCTGTGTGAATGGGTGCTATTGTATGCAACTTGGCCGTGCCTGAACAAAACCTGCATGCATAGAACTTCAAAAGAACCTACAGATTTGCCCCTTGCATGCTTTGGCTAATCCGATTATGTTTTGAGCCATTTCATAGAAATGTGGATAAAAACTGCAATTCTGCATGAACCTGAACATGTCCAAACAACTCAAATACTTTCTCAGAGAAGACTCCATGTTCACCCAACTCAAAAATGTCATTACCGGCTACATCTGAAAACACTGAGAATGATCAACATGCCTTATTAGCATGAGACACTGCCCAGATCAGATGTCCTAAACAAACCCAATACACATAAGTCCAGGGCAAATGTGTGCATGTGCAGAAGGAAGGCAGACTGAGGAATCCTGCAGCTCCAACAACAGAATCCTGCAAATTCACAGTGAAGAGCTGAATCAAGATGACGTGTTATGAATCTGTATCTCTCCTAACAGGAACTGTCTAGCAGAAGAGAGACAATTCAGACTCCGAGTTCAGCTAAGATTCGTCCATGGATAACAAGGCTGTAAGTCAAATGAGAAAAATTAATCTTTTTTGCTTTCATGGTTTAGAAATAACAGAGTCAGGAATGTAAGGTAAAAAAAACTAATACACATGAACAAAATGAAGATGCAAAAAAGGAAGAAAGGAGACAAAGACTTTATTAAAAACAACTTAAGACTTTCTGAAAAGCTGAGGGATAGGGAAATGTCCTCCACTCACGGCTCAGTCTGCCGTCTGGTCATTCTAAAGATTGCAGTCATTTTGTCCACTGAAATACTCTACTGATAAATCAACTGAGTTCTCCATCTGTAATTTATTATTGTTTATACAAGCTTCTGTGCATTAAACTGATGCCTCCAGCAACTGCACTGATCTCCATCTCTCACCATAATTATCTTGTCTGTATCTCATGGCTAGCTTGACTGCACTTGCTATAAGTGCCATGTTTTAATACTGTTATTGTAACGTTTAACAACGCATCTGAATCAGGCTAGTTTTAAAGGAAGTAGACGCCCTGTGTTCGACCTCTACAGAGTTTTTGAGCAGTGCTGGAGAGAACTGCAGCCTAGAAAATCAGATCACCATGTGCTGCCCAAAATCATGCCATAATCGATCACCAGATTAAAAAATAAAGCCCCTTTTTGCCACGCTTGAATGTAGTTACTGAATTAAACATTGAGTGAAGTCACATCACTCACTGATCGTTTTTGTATGCTTGCGTCCATCCCTAGTTACATTTACATTACGTTTATTCATTTAGCATACGCTTTTATCCAAAAGCGTAATTGCTTTAACTGGGAAGCAAGAAAAAGTCACTAAGTATGACCACAACAAAGTATTCCCTGAGGAACACTGC
This sequence comes from Chromobotia macracanthus, assembly GCA_036877525.1. Lineage (NCBI taxonomy): Eukaryota > Metazoa > Chordata > Actinopteri > Cypriniformes > Botiidae > Chromobotia > Chromobotia macracanthus. Next base: position 2,597,053 of record JAZGTH010000025.1, read on the forward strand.
TCTTAATTCAATGTAATTACAATAATGAAATTGAAATAAAAAAAATGGAAATTAAGATACTGGTAAAATAAATATTTAGAAACATACTCCTTTAATATCCCTAATACATTAACAAAATAAATATATTTGTAATACATCAGTACTCACAGACATACATTTATAAACTAAAGATACGCTTAAAAAGCTGCAAATATAATTATAAATAGTTGCTTATTTCTGTAATCAAAAAGGATATATCAGGATATTCCCAGGGCTCAACACTAAGGACTTTTCCCACCAAAAAAAACAAAACAAATAAAAAATAAAACAAAAAAATAAAGCAAAATAAAATAAAATAATATAGGCCTAGTTATTGTTTTTGATCCATGTAACCTTAATAAACAATTAAAACTCCGAACTCATGCCATGAATCATGCCCCCACAGCAAACAGAACCAAATTGTGGCTCCAAAACCGTGATATGAACTGAATCGTGGCACTGATATATCATTACACGCCTAATGCAAACCTAACCCATTTTAAATCTAGCCCTATATTGTCAAACTCACTGTTTTAATGCAATGTGTGTTTGCACATCAGTTAAGCAGATCCAGCACTGGGCCGATTTATCTGCACTGCTAAATTTACCCACAGGAGTTATTAACTGGTACAACTGGTACAAACAAAGCAGGTAAACTCATAATTTATCTACAAGGTCAACCAGCACTCTGCTCACCACTAAAACAATCCACAGAGACTCCAGCGCAGGCTCTCAAAAGCATCCGTTTCTAACAGCATTCATACAGCAGCGAATCTTTTGTCAAGCGTTGCCAACTAAAGCGCATTATATGCAACTCCAGAGTCACGTTTCTTTGTTTGTTTGTCTATGACCCCTACCAAGGGTTGATGAAGTATACTGGAGACTGTTCTGATCCACACTTGCTCTAGTTCTCTTGATACAAATAGCCACTAGGCAGTACATATGTAGACATTTCCCATCATGCATCTGCATCCCCAGCATGATAGTGTAATCTGGGTCATGGAGGACGTCTCTAGTGATCAAACTGCCATGTAGGCTCTTCATCACAGGCTGGAACAGATAGTGTTGTATCTTTTTAAAAGGCTGACCATAGGAGAAATGGTTTCCAGGACAAACATAATGCAATAAAAGTGCAGTGACCTCGCCGTTCATTAAAGCAGACTGGAGATTTTAAATCCTGATATTAAAAGCAACTGTAACTGCATGGTCTGCAGTTTTCTTTAGTCTGTGCAGATAAGGTGGTTTTTATAACCACGTTTTTAGTACGGCAATCTAAAGGGCTTTGCAAACAGTATGTCAGGAAGGGGGAAATGTAACAAGAAACAATGAGTATAAGACAGTGTGGTGGTCTCCTCTGTACAAAAGCACTTGTGCACAAACAGACATGTGGATTCCTTTAGATTTGGCTGTTTTGGTGCATGTTTTGGTGCATGTTTTGGTGCATGTTTTGGTGCATGTTTTGGCGCATGTTTTGGCGCATGTTTTGGTGCATGTTTTGGTGCATGTTTTGGTGCATGTGCATGTTGGTCGAGGGGCGTGCTCAGAGGTTCTCACAGTATGAGACTACAACATACAGCTGTAACCTTCTGGCTAAACTCAACCACACCCAGCTGTGTGTTTCTGTTTACCTCTCTTCTGGTTGTTTCCATGGCTGTAAGCCAGTAGCAGCACAGCAGCTGTAGCTACACTTTAAGAATAGCAACCTCAGCATACAGAGAAGGTTTAGGGGCTTCAACATGCTTTGTTTGGGAGCTGCTTATGTGTAACTGTGCTTTCAACAACATACGATTTCGGCTATGCTTTAAAGAAGCAGAAGTTTCACTTAAAAGCAAACAGAGCAAACGTTCCAACAACCAGCTAGTTAAAAAGATTTATGTACACCAACAAGACAAGGCAAGCCCAGTTCCCAAGGTAATGTTTTTATAATAAATCTCCTGCCATCCTGACCAATCATAGGGTAGCTTTACTTTTACAGTAATAACAACCACAAACCTTCTCTCTCCATTATCCAAACTAGTCCAACCACTTTAATATATCCTTCTATGCTACAGCAGACAGAATCATTTCCAGATATAATCAGAAGGAAAAAATAATGACTAGCAAACTGTGTTTACTGCTAAGAAATTCAGTTTGAGACACTGACTGACCAAACCAGGGAGAAAGACGCAGATATGTGCATGAGAATACATCTGCCACGGTGCTTGAGTTACTCCACACAAACGTGTTGGTTTGCAAGTGGAATCTTGAAAACAAACAGTTAACAACAAACTAATGGTTATCAAAACATGACAGAGAGGAAAACAATCTTCATGGTTTGCCCCATTAGATGTAACTGCCTCCTGAATACCATGTGAATTAGTCTAGATAAGATAAGAATGGTAGGCAGAGATTATTTGTGTTGTGATTACCTACAAATGACTGCAGTAAATCTGTAGTGAAGGCAGCAGAAAAGCCTAAAATGACAATCAAGGTCACAAAATGCAATTTTGTTGATTGACGTAAAAGCACTGAGAGTTAAATGTGCACATAAAGTTACTGTTTCATGATGAAAAGCTTGCTTTAAAGTTAATGTGTGATCTCAAAGCAACTCATCTGCTGGTGTTAAAGGTAACAGCAACACACAGAGCTACTGAAAGCTTCTGGAAACTATTAGAAGTAGTTCAGGCAACATTTCTGAACTAAATCTCACATCCGTTTGCTGTTAAAAGTGGTCCAATAAGACAACGCTCACCCACTCAATATATATCTTAATGTCTCGTAAACAATAAATAAGCAACTTAACATACAACCTGTTTTCACTGCAATTATGCAGTTTGCGTTTACTGAAACTATGAGGGCGTTACGTAAAAAGAAAAACTGTTTCTTAATGAGACACGCCACAGCATCATAAAACTAACAGCTGCCATTAGTACATAGCTTTCTGCAATTTGAGGTGAATAAAAAGACGACAGGATGGGCACGAGTCTCATCACGTTATGAAGTCCCAACCAGCCTGCTAATGTAATGAACTGATTGTCTGCCTCAGATAAAGGCATTTACTTAAACCAAATGACCTGCACTGACAGATTTAAAACAGGATGGCATGAGGCACATACTGTCTTATGGTTTCCCTGTCACAGCAATAAATGAACGCTTGCGGCACACAATGGTCCTTTCAGCAATGAATAAATAAAATAAAAAATGAAAACACATAGTAATGTTTCCCAACAACGGAGTAGGTTGACCAGAAAACACTGCATCACTAGATGAGTGATTCAGGATGCTTCAGGACATGACGGCCCTTCATGAACTCCCACCATACTGATGTAGATCAGTCAATATATGCAAACAAACAAACAAAAAGCCACAATACTCACAGGCATCATCTTCGCTTGTGTCAGAGGTTCATCTGGTCTTCTTTGTCTTTCACAAGATCCACAAGCTCCAGGCCGAGATCACAGCTCCTGTACAGGAGGAATAATACAATAATACACGACTGCACTCAACAACACAAGGCCATAACCCTGACTTCTGTCTGTTTTCCTCAACAAAAACAACACAACAGAAAGCTTAAACGAGGTAAGCCAGTGACCATCACATGAAAAGAGGACAGACGACACAGGAGCTTGAAGAGACTCGATAAACTGGAAGATGAACGTGTGGGAAGCAGCAGCAGATGTGCTTTACACCCACAGAGATGCTTTACATGATATAAAACACTGTCGCGTTTATACTCACGTGTAAATATGAGGCATAATCCTTCACAAACATCCGTGTGGTGATACGGGCATGACTGAGAGCTTAACCCGCCGAGTATCGATCAACCACAGGCGGCTGCGCGAGTTAGCCCCGCTCACTGACCCAAGCCGGGTGCAGGGACGATGCACCGAGCCGTGGACCGCAAAAACAAAGACGAAGAGGAAGACGAAGAGGAAGAGGAAGAGGAAGACACGAAACCAACACGATAACGTCTTCAAAACGACGCCGGAAGTGCTACACGCACGCGCAGAGCTCGCGAGGCGAGTAACGCGCCGATGTCGCGCGACAGCAACGCGCCGCGTCTACTCATTAACACGAACCGCTGGAAACGCCCCGATGATTTTCTCACAGAAACGAATGGAGTGCCATTTAAACCCGTGAAAACTTTATTACTTTATTTACCCGTGAAAACTTTATTACTTTATTTACCCGTGAAAACTTTATTACTATGTGAATATGTGCCAAATGTTTAAGTGTCTTAAAACGTTTGATTCACGGATCATAGATTGATTTTATAAAGTGCATTTTAATATCTGCTGAACAGGGCAGAAAATCTGCATCTTCATCATGAGTTTATAAAACGTATAATCATACAGTATTATATGTGCAATATACCAGTAGTTTCTGTGTGAATTTAACTTGGTCTGTATGCTGAGGAACAAATGCATCCACCAAAGGTTTCTCAACATTAAACAAACTTTCAGAAAGTCTTGTTTTATATATTTTATTTTCATAAATAACCAAACTGATTCATGTTGTCTGATATTACATATGAGATCAGTAACCCTTATTAAATGCAAGCCAGAATGAAAGACTATAAGCGAGTGAACTGGTCATAGGGTGATCCAAATCAAGCATTTTATTCTTTCCGTAAAACAATACAGTTAATAAAGTGAACTGCAGCTGAAGTTCTTCTGGGGGAAGATTTACAGAGAGGACATGAGAAATGACACTGTTGTCCAGTGGTCCGATCAATGGGCAGACGCTGTGACAAAAGAAAGGTTAGATTAGAGTCCATTTGTAACATATTGGCATACGTTTCATTGGTCAGAACAAATGCATTCAGATTCAGAAACGGGCCATGATTTCTTTTGGAAACTTGGAAATCCCATTACCTTTAAAAACTTCATTTTCAGTGTTTTAGCAAATACTACATTGCTGAAAATCCAACACTGAAAATCCAACACTGAATTAAAGAGTTATCACTTACCTGACTGCACGGCTTTCTTCTTTCCTGCAAACATATATATAACAGAACATGTTATTGTTAATACTTTAACATCTTAGTGCTGCATGTTCTGCATAATGTGTGCCTGTCTGTCTTTCTTGTAAGAAGTTATCATGTACATGCATCAGAAGTGTGGTTCTGAATAAGATCTGCACCACATGTAGAGAAGATCTTTAACAAACCGCTTACCTCCATGTGAAAGTTTGTAGTACATTACAGTCATGATTCCTACACCAACCCACATCTCCTGATATGCTCTGGTGTAGTAAGGCGCCACCTTCGTCCACCAGCCAGCAAATGCACCACCTGCCATCTAGTGACCAAAACAATGTCAAAAACTCATTACAGGTGCTGGATAATAACGATTTGCTTCCAATGTGTAGACATTTCCCTGTTATAAAAGTTATCTATGAGTAACAAGCAAAAGTCAGACATTCATTAAACATTTTTATCCAGATCTGTTAACAGTAAAGTATTTATTTATATATATATTTATATATACTGCGTATTTATGATAGTGTACCATCACAAAAGTGTAAGACACACTCACGTCAAGCACAGTTTAGTGTCAAGTGTTTTTTAAGCGTTTTAAGTGTTTTTAAGCGTTTTAAGTGTTTTTAAGCGTTTTAAGTGTTTTTTTTAAGTGTTTTTAAGTGTTTTTAAGCGTTTTTTAAGCGTTTTTTAAGTGTTTTTAAGCGTTTTTTAAGCGTTTTTCTACAGTCTACACGCTTAGGCAGAGAAAACTTCGTCTTGATCCGTGTCTGCGCTTCAGATGTCAGTGTTGATTCATTGAAGGTATCTGGCGAGGCTTCGTCGTTCGTGGTCCAGTAAAAAAAGAAATGTCACCGCGTCTTCCTGAACTGACCAGAGATCATTTACAGTGCTGCTTATTAAAACATCCGCCGTTTAGTTTCATATGAAATGTGGCTCACCTTGAGATTATAAGTGATCTGGAGAAGGTCACAGCAGCGGAGACTCAACCGAGGAGCTAAATAATGAAAGCCCTGTTACAAAATAAAAGCCCTGGTTCCCAAATAAAAGCCCTGTTACAAAATAAAAGCCCTGTTCCAAAATAAAAGCCCTGGTTCCCAAATAAAAGCCCTGTTACAAAATAAAAGCCCTGTTCCAAAATAAAAGCCCTGGTTCCCAAATAAAAGCCCTGTTACAAAATAAAAGCCCTGCTCCAAAATAAAAGCCCTGTTACAAAATAAAAGCCCTGTTACAAAATAAAAGCCCTGTTACAAAATAAAAGCCCTGTTCCCAAATAAAAGCCCTGTTACAAAATAAAAGCCCTGTTCCAAAATAAAAGCCCTGGTTACAAAATAAAAGCCCTGTTACAAAATAAAAGCCATGTTCCCAAATAAAAGCCCTGTTACAAAATAAAAGCCCTGGTTACAAAATAAAAGCCCTGTTACAAAATAAAAGCCATGTTCCCAAATAAAAGCCCTGTTACAAAATAAAAGCCCTGGTTACAAAATAAATGTACATAAAAACGTGGCATTACATTACGTTTGTGATTGCTTGTGGATTTCTAAATAAGATAAATACGCATCATGTTCATCGCCTATCATGAGGTGAATCCTTGTCCTCTTTTCCTATACCAAACACAATACTTTAAATAGACAGGTGTTGTGCAGCTATTACAAATAAATGTGCCTTAAAAACATTTGTTTGACAGACATTTCACCAACAATAAACATTGTGGGAAACCATAATAAAGTTTGCAGGGTTCATGGAAGCTAATAAATAAAATCTTGTTACACTTTGGCAACATTTACACAAAACACATTTTTGTTTATTCACTTTATTGTACGCACAGGACAGTAACAATATCAAAAGACAAATATGACAAATTTTGGTATTGCTGCTCTAATCTATTGTGTCAAATGAACACAGCTTCCACACAAAAGACGTATATGAAGAAGGGCCATTGTCCAGTTATTCACAGGATCATAAAATGTTTGTTTTAACACTTCAAAGATACAATCAGCACTCTTATCAATGCTACACGAAAAAGAAAATGCAGATTTGTTGCTGTTTGTAAATGGACACACAGACAGTAAGAGTTTGAGCATTGAGCAATGCAAAAGCATTAAGGGGTGTGAAACATGATGGCCGGTTCAGGGGTGAGTGTGGCGAGCGGGACCCAATGATGCACAAAGGCAGTGGTGCAATCCTCTCCCTTCAAGCTAATCTCTGCTCTGTAATCCAGAACTATAACTCTGGATTACACTACTATAACTATAAAAGTACAGATTAGACTGGATAACTGGGTTCACTGCCCTGGGTATATGTGCTTATGTGCGTGTGCTTCTAGTTTGCTTAGGTAATAGCTTGCTATATATCCTGAAAAGCTACTGCACAAAAGTCTCATTTCAATTTTTGAAACAAAGTACAAATTGAGTACAAATTTATGTTTCGCAAAGGGTACTTAAATTTATGTAAAATTAGCACAATTACAATTAATCTAGTGATTTTTGTTGTAAATGATTTTTCCATTAACAACAATTAACAACAAGGGACACAGCAAGGAGCCCCATGTTTTAATCCTACAATTAAGTGGCCCTTACAGTGTGGTGCTGCAGGCCTCATAACTGAAAGGATGGTAATAGGGGAGACTCCAATCTCTGTGTATGGAGTAGGGACAGGTGGTACACAAGTGTTTATCCACATAACTGGATATAGTGGGGATCTCCTCTCTTTGATTCCCTGACTCCCCTGATAAAGACTTGTGCAATGCTTTTTCAGTCATGTGATTTCTGTTATTGCTCTCTGTAGGTGGAATGACAGCAGAAGGAATTGCTGATGAGGCTGAAGGCAGTGGACGTCTCTGCGTTCCATCTTCCTGTCTCCTCAGGAAGTCCTTAAGAACTTGTTTGAAGACGCCCACCAGCTCCCAGGGAGGAATGTCATTGTGAGCCAGAAGACTGTGGAGCCTGCATGGAACAATAAAACACAGCTATTAGTGTATTAAAATAATAAAATTAATTAATACTTTGATGGAAAAATGATATCTGTATGAATTTCCATGTTGTTTCTCTCTAAACGTCTCTGTTTTGTGATTTCATAGCATTTGAAGTTTGGGTTTTTCACAATTAAGCAAAAGTAAAAAAAAAAAAGCCAACCAAGACCTGTTTTAATAAAATATTCCCACTTACCTGAACAGCACACTGGCGTTGTGTGAGGGTGGGATGCGCCCACAGAGGCGCTCTAGCTGACGGTACTCAATGGCGGGTATAAGAGCGAGCAGGCTTGGTTGTGCTGAGGGATGATGGTATCCCAGAATGCCACAGGAGATGTAGTATTGGTACTCTTCCTCTTGAACCTGAAGTGCTTTTTGCTCCATCTGCCAGAGGAATTCTTGGAATAACACTCGACCTGGACCTCCAGGAGCCAAACATCCTTGTCGTGACTGACCTTTTGTGTAGGGCCATCTGGACCAATCTAAGAATGCCATTGTTGGGCTGCAACAGAGAAAGTGTGAGACAAACAGTGCATAAGCAAAGCAAAAGCACCGGTGCAGCGGGCACATATAAAGCTTTCCCACTGGAAGCAGTTCAGTTGTGTAACAGAGATGGGGCTCTATATACACAGAAAATGAAGTGATTTTTTTCTGGGTTAAAACATTAAGTATTTATTGCTGCCATTAATTATAAAATAGCTAGAGTTATAAAATTATTACAATTAACTCTCTTTAAATATGCCACTAGTTTATGTTGCCTCTTTAAAGCCTATATTGTACAAGAACATGTTATGCATTGCAAAAAGATTGAAAGGCAAACTTTACTGCAAAACTATATAAACCAACCTTGTTTAGGCAGGTAGAGTGAGTAGACCGTCACTACTGGGGTAGGTAAGGTTGTAGTGGTGTTGTGGTACTAATTATAGGGTCTAAGATCATCTGCACTCCCATCCCCAAATTCTGACCTAGAGTTTCTATAGTTTTAACCAAGCCTGTAACCTGTAATAAATGTGCACTATTTAAACATACAGTTTGAAACAGACTCGTAGTTAAAAGAGGATATAATGCTACATCTTTTGTTAGATGCATAAGTCACTCTCCTCTTTACAGTCATCCTCTGGAAATGAAATGTGACTGTTAATAAAAAGCTTGATCTTTACTTGTAGACAGTCCTTCAGACTGTATCACATCAAGCTTTGCTCTTCACATCAGCAGTATACAAGTCCATGTTGAGACTTCTGTTTGAATGAATGAATTACAAGCTAAAAACAGACTGTGCTATTTGACATGCATTGCACAGATGTCAGACCGTAATACTGGTAGAACATGGTGCTCGCAACATCAAGGTCATGGTTCTATTCCCAGGACTTGAATGTGCTGCAAGTTGCTTTGGATATAATCATCTGACAAATGCATAAATGTAATGTAAATGTATATAAGCTTGGAAAAATCTAACCTGGGAATAAAGTGAAAAAGAGAACAAATAGAACTGACAGATAGACATGGAAAAAAACAGGAGAAAACTGTTTAAGGTGAAAACAGAAACATGATGATGATGGCTGAACATGCAGGATGGATTAAAACCACCAAAGTGTTCATCTCAGAGGACAGGGATATAGGTTGAGTTTTCCCAACAGTGATGAAGAATACAGGGGAAGTAGTTTTACCTTGTGGGTCTTCGAGGTCCATGATCCCTTGACTCCATCTCATACCACCAAAAACTGCAATCGCATCAGGATGTGCACATAAAATATGTAAATAAAGTCAAGCACCAAAAGATAGAATACAAAGATGCAAAACAATGAAGGAAAGGTTTATAACAGAGAGGAACAGCAACCTAAGAAATGTAGCTGCTCCACTAGAAGACACAAAAACAGTGACTAAGGAAGATGACAGATAAGCAAAAACAAAAAGATAAACAGATGAAAGACAGAAATAAGAGCGTGTGGCACACAGCACAGAAGTGTGTGGCTGACAGCACCAGGCAAAGTTAAGGAGGAAAATGTGACTCTGCCCACAGCAAACTGGCTTGTGTCTCTCTGCTCTGATAACCCTGCCCACTCTTCCTCCTCTCCCACACACAGCCTGAGCACACACACACACACACAGGCTTACAATATCAGCTCATAAAACAGACATGACACTCATACACGAATGCTTACAGATATTACAATAAAAATACTTAACAATCCCATGTTTGAAATATAAGTGATTTTCATCATTTTGGTTACCAGCTTTTTTTAAACACTGTAGTACATTCATTACCAGCGTGAGGGTAAATTAGCCAGTGGTCTTTTATTCTGTAATAAATACTTAATCATATGTGACAGTCCTCAAAAACTCAATGTCAGGCAGAGATGTGACACAGTTATGTCAGCGTACAGAAATGAGCTCCTGGCCTGGTCAGTGTGTGCCGTACAGATGAATAAATCTGTTTTCTTGGGTTGAAGATAATAATTATGACATGCTAAATCACAGCCTAAACAAATAAATAAAAACCATGTTCCATTTATAAAAGTGAAATGTGAAATGAACTGACAGTTTTTGGTCTTGCAGATCCAAGATTCAAAAGACTTTCCAAAACCTACATTTGGGACAGGTTTATATTTATGTAGATGAACATATGAATGTCTGAATGTTAAATCCGTTTCTGGTCAGAAACATCACATCTGGAGTTGGTGAACATATGGGAACCTCCGGGAATGCTGCAGGCATCATGGTCTTCAGAGACACATTATAACAGTCCAGCACCTGGTTCTGGTTCTGGGTCAGATCAGGGCAAAGCATCAGCACCTGTGCACATCCCATAATAATCTCACAACAACACCCATGCAGATGATGTGTAATTTTTATACTCTGTGCAACAGAGAAACTACGACAGCCATGTTAGACTTTCCAGCAGAGATTAAAAGTGTGTCTTTTTCTAAATAAGACATTTTTATACTCAGAACTGAAATATGAATAAATATGAAAAGAGACACTATGCTGACAAAAACAATCATTTTCAAAACATTTAGTGTCATGGGAGTTATTCCTCCACTGTAGACTCAGACTGTAAGCCATGACTTCACCTGATAACCAATTATTTCCATCTTCTGTGTCATATCATATTTTCAGGGGTCATACGAATCTGTCCTTTTTAGACTCACCGGATGAACTTATTATTATTATTAAACTGACATAGAAATTTATTATTTCCTTTAAAAACTTTAAACTCAGAAAAGGTTTCAAACACAGACATTCATGTGGCACTATTGGACTGATTCCCAATAGTGGATCTTTAATCTTTGAGCTGTGGGCCTTTTGTTTAAAGGAAGTATGAAATCTACTGGAAATGCCACAGAACCTTTCACATTAAAAAACACTCATACCCAGAGGAGGTCCAGCGGTCACTGCAGTCAGTCGTCTGAAGTCAGCAGCGGCCCTGTCACACACACACACAGAGGAGGAAGATCATTTTGACTGTCAGTCTGTGTTCTGAGGAGAGTGATGTCATTGCCATTGGCAGGGTGCTCATACGGGGACAGTGATGTTGTGGGACATGGCTGGCGTGCACACACTGTTACACCAGAGGGCAGTGTGCATGCCCCACACATACATTACACAGGACAGCAAAATGGAAATGCTTCGTTGCATTAAGCTACTGTATTGCAGTCATATTTAATCAGGATAAGTATTACTGATGTCACAAAACAGCAACAATCAACATCATATCAACAAATGAACACTGGCTGTCAATACAGTTCTCATATCCTCACACCCAATAACAGTAACACATACATCAAAATTACAATGAAATCTAATTACAGCACAGTTAACTATTATTATGCACTTTTTAGCGAGTAATTAAGTCAAACTGGGTGTGATCTGACCCAGACGCAAAGCATGCTGGGTAACCAGTAGCAGCACAACATTGCAGGGTGGCGCTGTCTTCCTGAGATGATATTATTAGAATGGGCAGTGGAGTTCCTCTTTCACACAGAAGAGCCAGAGGTAGTGTGTGCCCGACTGAAAGACAAAGCGAATCCATTAGGCCTGTGTGATTTATATTGCATGTCCTCAGGTGAACAGAAGAGGTTGCATTAGCAGTTTGGTCTCAGACATCATTCTGTTGTCTCTTTAATGCTTTTCTATCATTCCGCTTGACATTCTGGAATAATCCGACTCTTCGCATTTCACCTAAAGGTTTTTAACTGCATTTTGTTTCTACTTTTCTCTTGTCCTTTCTAAAAGCAGTGTTTTCAAACAAACAATTGAAGTGAAATAATCATCCAAGAGCAATATGTTAGCTCTCATTTTGTCTTTGTGGTATGCTTCAGAGTTTACTAGCCAGATTTTATAAAAGGTTTAGGGCAGTTTTCACCTTGTCGTGAGGCAAAGTTAACAGGGTGACATGGGTCAGTGAAGCCTGGCTTTAGGCACTTTGTTCTTATGAGGGCACAGCTGACCTTTGCTCAGGTACATCTGAGCTCCAGACATACAGACAAGCACCTTAAGGCCGTCTGACCCAGAGTGACAGTTTCAGCGTGAGTAAGGTGAGACAAAAGGTCATGAGATTTTTCAGACACGGTTTTCTGTCGTTATATTTTCATTTTACATACATTACAAATACATAAGCCCCAAAGGACACGTTACATTTTAATTTGTTTAATGAAACCTATGAAAGTCACGTTAAATTGAGAAATAAATTAAATGAGAAATAATTGAGAATTGAAATAAGTTGGAAATTATATAAATTATATATATATATATATATATAAGAGAGAGAGAGAGAGAGAGAGAGAGAGAGAGAGAGAGAGAGAAAGAGACATAAAAACTGTGCACATAATTGGCAGCAGAGGGCATCACTTGCTTAGATTACAAGTTATGGTCGAATTGGGGCGGGTTATAAATACCCATATAACATTTTCTTTTGTGGATTATATTCTTCAAACTAAAATACTACCTTTTAAATACACTTTCAAAAATATCTCGTTTTCCATCGTCTGAGAGTGAAACTAAAGCTTTGCGTTTGTGGCAGTGCCGCATTTGGAGGTCATAGTTATAAATGGCTCATGGCATGTATAAAACTCTGTCATTGTGTCATGTTCATACATTTAAGATGTATTAATGCATTAATTGTATTAAATGTATTAATGTATAAATAGTCTAAATGATTTAAATGATTTAAATGTGGGTCTCTATATAAATGAAATACAGCTCATTAATAAACTCAGAATTGTACAAGCAGACATTTAAAATTATTGTTCTTTTATTCCCCAGAGTTGATCTCACACCCATCCATACTGTTCAATGTGCAGTTCTCCATATGCACCAGCAGAGGGCGAGGTGACTTTAGTGAAGATGCATCATCATCCATCATCTGTTTCAGCTGCTGTTGTTCTCCAGAGAAACACTGAAGGAATTCCTCTGACATGCCTTCAGATAAATAACAAAGTCTCTGCATCAATATAAAAACTCAATTGCTGGTCCAGCATTTCTATCAACCAATCAGATTGTAGGGTTAGATTTAGGGTCAGTGTTAGATTTAGGACTGGGGTAGGGGCTTGTATACCGTTCTTATCTACCTTTTATTTCTCTGGTTATTATTTCCCTCTGAGGGGTCAGTTATGGTTAGGGTTTGGGTTATGGGTAGGATTTAGGACTGTTTTTATTATTTGGAGAGGAATGCTGTTGCAGGACCAACATTAGATGTTGATCTAGGGACATGTCTTAGATCAACCCACAATGATTGATACTCAATATTCCAGGAATAAGAAAATACATGGCTATACATTCTTGTGTTACCTTACAAACCCTTTACAGTTGTGTGTTGCAGGTTTGGGATGCAAGTGGAAAAATATCCTGCTGGTCTACCTGTTCCTGCAGAGAAACCATCCTGTAGCATTTGGACATGCTCAGGTACACTGTAGTACCCGCTGACAGACGGTGGCCTCCTAATGCTATTTCACATCTCTGTCATTACAGGATTGTTTCATTCTTATACAGTGAGGTCCAAAAATCTGAGAACAGTGAAAATGCTTTTTTTTTCATTTAGATATAAAAATATTTAGTTGTTTTTTAATTATGCATGATCAGCAGTAAAATCTGAGTTAAAAATGAAAAACAATTAGTTATAAAGTTATAAAGTACAAAAATGTACATGGCAAACACTCCTTTCATTTGTCCTAGTATGATTTGACTACGGCTGTGTTAAAAACAGCATCTTGTGAGCTTGAATGGAGGCAAGTTTATCATGGTCATTCTGTGTGTCACATTTTAAAGGTGACTTTTGGACACCACTGTGTGTAACAGTTTAAAATGTACCTTACAATGACTTACAAAGATAATGAACAAGGAATGCTTCCTTATAAATCAAACTCTCGACTCGACATACATTTAAGAACATTTATTTCCGCATTCTTTTTCTGAGTACATCTTAAGTGCAAATAGTTAAGAGTCAGTAGCTAACAGAATGAGCAACACATAACGACAGTACAAAGATTGACAGATTCTAGCTGACAGTCACTCGCTGAAGCTTCTATCTCCTCACTCTCTCTCGTTTTGTATCATTTTCCAAAAGATCAATGACAGCACCTAAAAACACGAAGCTCTGTAGCTCCTTTAAAAATAAAAAAACAAAATGCTACGAGTGAGCGACCATATCTAATTCGATTGTTGCTAAATAGTTGCGTTTGTGCCTGACGTTACAATATCATGAACCTCAGCAGATCCATGCGTCCAGCTGACAATGACGGTTATATTAATCAGGTTTACAGGTTATAGTGATGGAAGAGGAAAAGCCCCATCAACGCCCAAGACACAAAAGCTTCTTTATACGAAAAGAGAGGGTCACAGGAGAGCAGCAAAGCTGGAGAGATCCTTCACACACTACAGAGAAAAACATGTTTCAGCACAGCTGAGAAAGCACAACAAATTAATAGATCAAAAGAGAATTTATCAGCATTAAGACTCTTGACTTCATGCACTTGAGCAAAAGCAAAACACACACATAAAAAAAATCACATCTAGTCTGTTTCCGGATTTCAATTCTTTGTTTCAAGGTCAATTTGTGGTACTTCTCACTAGATCCTGATTCGAGAGATAGCTGGCTTGGCTTTTTTTACCCTCATTTTTTCTATGGGTATAAGGCGAGGATGGGACTTCTCCTGCACAGCTTGGCCGTTGCTCTAGACGTCATGATGTGTACAAAGTTGAACTATGTTCCAGTGATGTTTATGTGTGCCCCATGTATATGTGTGTGTGTGTGTGTGTGTACAAAGAGGAACCCTTGATCATCACTCGGCGCTTTCGTGGGGTCTTGTAGGATCTACTCAGGCTTTCGTTTGGCCCCAGGAATCTTCTCCTGGATCCTGGACAATCACAGTACATTTAACAAATCAGACAAATTCACACACTTAGATACACACGTTTATGCTTACTCAGATATAACATGGTGTTTATTTAATAATCCACACTTTTGACTCTAGAATAAAGTCCTTATATCAGTAAAAACTGATATAATTCATTTTCACACCATAAATATTAAAATGGTTTATGTTCATTTCTCTCTTTGTTTAGAAAGTTTTAAAATAAATAATATTTTTATGATGTTTTTTTATCTTTGAAAGCCTGAATCTGCCAGACTTGCATAAAACAATACAATTACTTCAAAAAACTTCAAAAACGTCCCTAGCTGAAGAAACAAGAAAAATAATCAAATTATAATCTTAGAGGGAGACCTACTTTCCCACCACAGAGTTGACATGGGTCCTTATTAGGCCCAGATACTGATCAATTTGTGCCTGGAGAGAGAGAGAGACAGACAGAGAGAGAGAGAGAGAGAGAGACAGAGAGAGAGAGGGGGGGGGGGGGGTTAAACAGTGAGTGTGTGAAAAACAAACGCATATGACACTGTCGTCATGGTAACAAAGGTTCCACTGACCTGGTATTTCTCATAGACCACAGGCATGGAGAACATGGAGACCACCACTGAAGCAAGACACAACAGACGTGTGAAAGACACATACATCATGAAAAAGTACAAGCCGGCTATTCAGAAAAGACATTCATTTATCTTCAATACAAATTACAGGTATATGTTTCCAAAAAGAGGCTCACCCATAATGAGAAGAGTGAGGCCATTAAAGAGAGCTCCCACATATGTCAGCAACCACATCAGCACTGCAAACTTAAGTCAAAAAACAGAGCTAGCAGTTAGCACACTGATATGAGCCATGTATACAGCTGTCACATGATTTATGATGTATTGTGTGCAGGGCTGTACTCTGACAAGCAATTACAAAACAAGTGCAAAAGTGTTCCCAATGGAAAACGGCAACAATAAGCTTCATTAACTGTCAGACTACTTAAATGTCCTTTATACTGTTAATATTGATTATCATTGTTTATTTCGAATAGAAGGTCACCTTTAGTGAGTCCACCAAATCCTGAACCAGAAACAGTCTGCGTAGTTCTCTCAGTGTGCTGTTGATATAGTACTGGACATTTTCAGCATACTTCTGCATCTGATCATGGGACAGTGACATCTCCACATCCAGATATGCTCTGCACAAGGTTAATAAAAATATAGTTGTAATAAAATTTGTGTTACTATGTTATTAATATATTATTAGTAATATAGTAATACAATTCCCATGGCAATCAATCGACACACATGCACACACACAAACACAGAGTTGTCGTACTTGAAGGGATGTCCCTCATCTGTCTTCTGCACGGCCTGCAGCACGGACTTGTAGACTCTGAAGCTGATGGTTGCAGAGAGAGCAGCCAGGGCCAGATAAGCCACCACACTGACCACACTGAACTGCGTCAGAGAGAAAAGCAACAGCAGTGTGCTGCCAAACACCAGCCCGCTCTGCTTCAGGTTCCTCCAGTGCAGCAGCTCCATCGCTGGGCAGGGAGAAAGACAGCATGAGTTACACAGCAAGAACAAGGTAAGCCACATATCTGTGTTGCTCTTGATCGATTCTTCTAGAATCTAGAAACTAGCATTCACCGCAAGATGTCACCTACAGCAGTCTTATGACTACAGAATCACCCTGCATCAGCGCTGAGTCAGATATTACACCATCAGAAAAGATTACACAACAGTGGTTTCAAACATATACCTGGGTTCAACCAACAAAATACAGAAGGCTTTCATTATCTGCTCTTGAGCAATGGATGTCCCACACAAAGACCACGTCCTTGTCCCCACAAATTTCTAGAAACATTAAATTCTGGCCAAATAACAGCATGGTGACCATGGCAACAGACAGGATTCAGGTGCACAAATCTGTCTGTTTTTGGTGCCTCTACTTAAATGTTATCTAATGCAGTATATCTTTAATCTTTCTGACCAAAAGTGACGGTAATGCTATATTTGCCTCAAGCATTATATGATTGAGACTGTGTACATAATGAATATTTTAAAAGCAGGATTGCAACAGAAACCAATGAACCAGAATACTTTAAATAAGTTTGTTTATATGCACACTATTACACTAATAAGGATCAAATATGAGAGAACTGCCAGGGCAAGAAAACTGCTTTTACCTAAGATTTGAAATGATCTTGTTTTTCCCAGTTGACCAATTGGGTTTTACGTACTTGATTCATTTGCAGCCAGTTGCATTCAGAATAATCCATGGATCAGAATTTCATTGCAGTGTGAAAGGATTCAATAAACTAGCTGCGTTCTTTACAGCTGTATTGTACTGATTCACTGTTGCATATGAATGTTGCACCACACCCATTTCCAAGCTCTTTGTTTTCCGCCATTTAAAATGATGCAACATAGGGATTCAGCTCTAGAGATTAGAAATTAAGCAGCTTAACTAGTTCCTAATTATAATCAGTTAATAGGCCGCACACAGCAGCACTTTGCTGTAATCGCATACATGTATCTGAGCTACATGGAGTCCTGTGATCATCTCCTCAAATGAAGGTCTGTCACACTCAGGAGCTTGAGGAGGCTGAAAACTACAGCATTATTTTGGTCTGTGCTAAATTAGGCTTGATCAGAATAAAGCAATACGGACCCCTGCAAGCATTATTTTTGTATGTTGTGAGTGCTAGTGTGTGTGTGTTATGAAGGTGTGGTGAAGACCCATTATGCAATAATTAGAGCTTTCTAAACCACAGATGTGCACAATATATAATTCATAGGCACTATATACCTTTAAGTACCTACTAGACGATGATCAATATACTCATACACTTTTTCTATGTAACAGAATATCATGTATAGTAATATTCCAATACATGCACTCTGAATGCACTGTTCTTATTTTGTTTAGGTGGAAATCGGCACACAAAGGCTCTTTGCTCTTTCTTTGACTGACATATTTATTTATAAGGTCATTATGGCGAGCTTCGAATAAAATGTGACGGCGTAAAGTTGGCAGTTGAGCTCTGAGCTGAAGGAAGCGCGGTCGCCATGGAAACTGGAGAGATGGTGCACTGGAGTAAGCAGTGATGCAGTTGTCATGGCGATGAACATGCACCCTCCCTCACAGAGCACAGTGCCTGCTGGAGCAATAAGGTACTGATGAAATGATGGGGGAAGGGATACAGAAGGGATACTGATGTGACAAACACAAGCAGAGACCCTCTGTTGCCGACAGCACTGTGCCTCTTCCTCACGTATAAGATCTTTATATCAAGATGAAGAGTTGAAAACAGCTAACAACACCTGAGTCAAGAAAAGCTAAATGTAGCTCCCGCTATGCAGCTGGCAACACAGATACCTGCAGAAGCCAAATAAAGACTGCAAACAGAAACGCTCTTTATTACACCCTGTTATCATCAACCCCTGATATACAGTTTGAGATACAGATGGACAGTGATCTGTATCTCACATCTGAATGTGTGTGATTCAAACAAACCGCCCATGTAACATCACAAATAAGCATACACAACGGAAGATGGAATATAATATACAGTACAGAGGCATGAGCAACTTGGTTTATTTTTATATTGCTATTTATGTCATTTATGCGGATCTGTTGTAGATGCATAGCATCCCATTTGTTTTTATTGTTACATCGGTGGGTTATACTCTTAAAACAAAGAGATCACTTCAGTCGAATTATGACTAACATTACACGGTGCTAATCGGGATGACAACAACCCTGGCATGTGTCGCGGCGACTCCAGAGAGACACGAGGAAAACAGCCTTTCTCAGCTGGCAATAATGAAAGCTCTTTCAAAGAAATGTCACATGCTGTGACATCACAAAATGATGCCAAACAAGAGCAGCCTGCAGACAGAACATACAAACATCCTTTCACTGGGCCTGGTGATACAGCAATGTACGAAAACATAGTGTAGATGCCATTAGATAGAGGATGAGAGAGAGAGAGAAAAGTCAGGAGTAATTAATGACTCTCTTTAATCACTCCAGACTGGTTCATCTTAATGTCTTATATGGGCCTGTGGAAGTCTAGGCCAAGCATGTAATCTCAACTGTAATATAGGCTGGATATCTAATAGTGATGTGTGGTTTATTATTCTTTATCAGGGTTAGCATGATGAATCTATAGTCGGTGTAAAGCTTTAGCATAATCCACCAACTACAATATCAAATCATCATAATGGAACATGCATCTAATGGACTCCAAGAGACAACCTGTGCATCTGTATGTGAAATATTTCTTCTATGTTAAAATCTGACATGACAGAATTTTTGGTATAGATATTCTGACCACCACAAGCTGCTGAGGAAGCCATAATAAACTTCTTCTGAAAACCATGTAAGGGATGTGAGTGTCGTATAAGTGGGTTAAAGGGGATGAATACTCAAAAATAGTTTCTTTACAATGACCTGCTTAACATTGTACTGACACCTGTGCAACTGCGTGAAGCTTTAAAAGATCTATTAAAACAAATGACTCAAATGAAGTGAAATGAAAAAACAAATGAAGATAATAATTATTATCGTAAATATTATCTTGATCACCAAGACACTGTGATAAGTCTCGTTGACAATTACATCTTACATCGTTTATGACATAAAATAACTAGCTTTCACCGTATCTTCATTTCTATGGTTAGATATTTTCTAAAACCACATTCCAAATCATAGGTGTGAATGTGAAACTGTTCCAGTTTATGATTTATTCTGGTCAACTCAGGCTCTATTATTCAATTTTTCTATCCCATTTTTATTAACAAGAATGCTGCTAACACTTTTAAAATATAATCTAGTTTATGATTTGTACTTAACTGAGGAACTGGCAGAGTTCATTCTGGACTTGTTCCAAATGTCCATCAAGACAGTCAGTCAATGTGCCAATATGGCGACCCACACAGTTTTGACACAAACTGCTGACTTAAGAGAAGCCTTTCACTGCGGTTTGACTTTATAGCACATTAAAAATCAATATCTAGAGGACACAGATATTAGCAATATCAAGCCAGCGGGCCTGAGTTTAGACACGAACGACAACAGATCACATGACCCTGTGCTAACACAAGTGTATCCTTATGAAAAACCCTTATGCCTGTTTTTATTTATTTTGTGGCTTGGTTTTGCTATGCCAACAATGCATAGAAACCACAAACATGAGATTTCTTTACACTGTAGAGTAACACTGAATTCCAGATGCTAAATTATTCCAGAAAGCATCATATTATCTTCATTATGAAATGTGATTTATCTTGATCCACAACTGCTGACAGATTTAAATGTGAAAGTGATGCTTCTCAGTCACTCAAATTCAGATTCATACTGCACACATGCCAGGAACTAAAATAGATCATTAGTCCCACTTCTTACTCGCTGATCAAAACACACCCAAATTGACCTATATAGCCAGTCTTACAACTGTAAGATATTAAAGAAACCAAGTCTAAGTGCAGCAAATATTAATGCTACACATGCAGAACAGTACAGAAACAATATTATTAACATGTGCTGCAAATTGAGTTATTCAATAACCCTTATTCCTATATACTCCTAACTGTTATATTTAACGTTTATACACATGCACACAAATTTATATCCATCCTTTCACAAACTGATTCTTAGGAAAATACTTTGTCAGCTAATGAAAAGACAGACAACATTTTGGGAAGCACCTCAGCTGTTTAAAAACAGACAATACTGCAGGTAGCCACACCCTACACCTCTCTCTCCTTTTTGTTTTCTGGCCTATGATAAAACAACCACAATCCACCGAATTCAAAGAAGGACAGTGAGTATTCGACAGATCGCTATATAGATCCACCCGCATCCAACAGCGCATCTGACCTGAAAATTAAGCACTCATGCGTATCGCTGTCTAATGATTTTATTAAACACACCCAGTCTGTGAATTCAGGATGGAATACAGACGGGGGGACAAGGGTGTGCCCAGCTGTCTAAGACCCCCCTCAACCCCCCTGTGCAGTCTGCTGCTCATTGGTCAAGAAGGATGGCCGCCTCGATGCAGAGAAAAACCTGTGCATGTGTACAAGCATCTTTTCAAAATCCCACCCTGTGCTCTCCAGAAGACCCTTTGAATCAACCTCACTGTGTTCCTTTCTCCATTGTTCTGTACCTCCCGAACCAGAGCATGCATCACCGTCAACCCCAGCATGCACCTCTATCCCACCCCTGCCCTCCACACACACTCACGGTACCCTGGCACTTCCAGCTGCTCCAGAATCCCTCCATCTTGCTTGAGTCTGTGGCTGCCATGGTACTGGCCTGCATGCTAGGCTGGGTGAGACTGTGAAATGCTTTCAGCTAGCGCTGCTGCCTCTCTGCTGCTGGCTCTGTCTCTATCGTTTCTCTCTCTCTTTCTCTCTCGCTCGCTCGCTCACCGGTTCACACCAGTGCATGAATGACCCACAGGAGGAGGAGACAGTGAGTGGAGAGGAGGGGAGGCTGGGGTGCAGGAGAGGAGGACTGGAGACATAAAGATGGTGCTGCCCACTGCTGGAGGAATTGAGAGGGATGATTTCATTGAGGGTAGACACAAGGGGGAGGGGCAAATGGTAATGACTGATGCCTTTACAACAAATCAGAGAGGCTGCAGAATAAATCCAGACACTTCCACATTAAAACTGCAACTCAGCTGATGATGATGGATAGTTGACTAGGAAACAATCAACTCCTCCTTCAGTTTTTAAAGGGACAGTTTACCCAAAAATAAAAACTAATTTCCTCATTTTGTCATCATTTCCTCAACCTCATGCCATTTCAAACCTGTCTGATTATCTTCTGTGGAACACAACACATTTCTTGGAGAATGTTGGAGCAACGTTCCTTTTATCCATATAGTGAAAGAGAACGGTGATTTATGAAGTTTTGTGAAGCTGTCAGTTTCAGCTTCTGTTTCAGAACATCATACAGGTTTAGAAAAACATGAGGTTGAAAGAGCATTTAAAGAAATCTTATTTTGGGCAAACTATTCATTTAAGAGTCTGCAGACAAACCCAAAGAGGAAGAAGGGTGATAAAAGTGTCTTTAGCCTTCTTTAGGGGCAGTTGTGGCCTAATGGTTAGAGAGTCTTTGGGTTACAGGTTTGATTCCCAATGCCAGCAGGAAATGACTGAGATGCCCTGGGTGCTTCCGCTGCTCCGGATGTGTGTGATTTAGGATTTGCAGTGTGTGCTCACTCTTCACTGGTATGCATACATGCAGAGGACACATATATGGGTTACCATACAAATACGTCACTTTTACTTTCCTGTAGATGAGATTAATCCTAACTAATCTGCTGGTAGAGTTTTATTTTGCTCATTCAGAGACTTGCACAGTCATGGCTTATTCATCACTTGCTGTATATATTTCACCCTAGACTGCTATAACAGTGTGTGTGTGTGTGTGTGTGTGTGTGTGTGTATGGAAGTAGGTATGGAGAATGACTCAGAGAGCAAGCAGACAGACCTATACAATAGTGAACATCACAATATCATTAATATACCCAAAATGTATATCCATACAGGATCACATTATTATAAACTGATTCCTGGAAGTGATCAATGTGCAGTTCCTTTGTTAACAGTCCCCTTGATTTAGGAATTCATTTCCTCACTTTCGTTTTGGAATGACCCTTCAAGCACCCTTTCTGCAGTGACCTTGAAGGCCCAAAATCACAACGGGAACTTGCTCTATGAAAACAGTTTTTAATATTACCCATATATAAGTACATTTAAATACAACAATATATTGTCCATTCTCTAGTGGTGCAGCTCACAGCAGTGGTGGGGAGGTTATAACGACAGCCATTCACCCCCGTGTCTAAGAATGACTAAACATTGCTGTGGCATCAAAATATAACCCTGTAACCTGTGTGTGACTCAAACACCCTGTCAAATATTGAGGAGGAAAGCCAGTGACAATAATACATTCAAATAGGATTAGCAATGGAAATCCCACATGTAAACCATCACACACTCATCAACATTTTTAAAGCCGAGCTCTCTGAAATGTGTGAATAAAGACTAAAGAAAATGAATCCTTAAGTAGAATGAGGGTCACGCTGGTAGTTTGAACTGAATCCGTTCAGTTAGTGCCAGCTATGATTATATTTAGTAATTAAACAGTTTATTCACTCCCCACTGAGATTTCAAAGCCCACCCTTCTGCATAACTGACAGTGATCAGAACTAAATGATCTCACACTGGATACAGACACACAGGCTTACAGTATATCAGTGCAACTGCTCCATCATCTACAGACATAATCATTTGAAAGACAGTGATTACTTAAAGACGGTTATGTTTAATCACAACACAATAGTGTCTGTGATTAAACAGGAACACATACAGACCAGAAGACATATCTGTGTC
Source organism: Chromobotia macracanthus (assembly GCA_036877525.1). Classification (NCBI taxonomy): domain Eukaryota; kingdom Metazoa; phylum Chordata; class Actinopteri; order Cypriniformes; family Botiidae; genus Chromobotia; species Chromobotia macracanthus. The sequence goes on from JAZGTH010000025.1 coordinate 2,620,765, forward strand.
TGGCCATTACAGGTAAAACAATAAATAATAAATAACTAAAATAATAATAATCAAATTTAAAATGATGATACCCTCTAACTTCTCTCTACACTCTTAGAAACAAAAATGCTGAAAAGGTTCTTTACAGCAATGCCATAAAAGAACCATTTTTGTTTCCCAAAGAGTTCCCTTTATAACCATTCATTTCCTGAAAGGTTCTGTTTATGTTAAAGGTTCTTTGTGGAACCATACACCCTGACAAAGAACCTTTTAGAAACCTTTGTTTTTAAGGATGTAGTTTATGTGGCATTAAGACGCTGAGAGAAGGATTGCACACATGGTAAAGGGTTCCCTCTTCTGGACTAATGCAATAACACCCGTCCTCTGTATTTATACGTGCTTCTACTAGAACCCTCACTTTTCTAGAGGTTTCGGTGAGACACGCAGCTCGAGAGGAGGGGAGACGGGGTGCGGTCAGACACATGCGCAGCTCCGCAGACACACACAGACACACACAGACACACACAGACACACACAGACACACACAGACACACACAGACACACACAGACACAATGGGGATTCACCACAGACAGTTTATACAAACCGTTATTCATGGTTCAAAGTGTTTAAGGAAGAATACATTTACTGTAACAAATACTGGTTATATGAAAAACAAATATTAATCCTTCATTCTATCTCAGTGAATATTTTATGGTGAAACACAATGTAACATGGAATTGACTAAGTTAAAATGATAAAGTACACAGTACTAAATGACAGACTTTACAGCTGTCCTGTTATAAACACAAATCTACCCCAGTGGTTTTTCTCAGGCTTTTCAATTCATTCCGCTGCAGTGTGGCTACACAAACACTAGATGGCAGCACTCACTTGACACACATAGGAAATGTAGCAGACAGAAACTGACTTGAACCATATGGGTTTATAACCTCTTTAAACAGGAGCCCAGCCCAAAGCTAATGCCATAATAAAGGACGATAACTGCTTTGTGTGCAGGGCAAACAACACGCAAACAAATGCAGTACTTAACTACTAACACACACTAAAGTCACAAAGCATTTAATTCTCTATATGGCGAGCTACCACAAAATACAGCTACCAGCCTCAGAGGACAGAACTGAGGTTTGACTAACAGAAATGCAAAAGTGTTTCATGTGATTCACTGGCAACAAATTATGTTCTTCTTTCAATGGACCTGCGTGTGCTGCAGTGCCATATTTTCTGCTGTGAAGAGCAAACATTTAACCAATGTGTTTTTATCAAGATTAAAAAAAGTAAAAAATGTAAAAATGTAAGCAATGCATTTTTTTGTAGGATAAAAGTACTTTGTATTTATAAGGGGTTAGAATAATCTGAAAGATTTTGCATTATAAGGTTTATTAGAAGTAGATAAAAGTGTTTGTTTCAGTTGTCAATGCAAATTATTATTTTTGGATATATTTTTACTGTTCTGTTTAAAGCTGCAGTTTGAAACTTTTTAATTTAAAATAAGGACATGACAGATCAGTGTTTTAAGAGACAAGAGTTACCAATTGCAGCTTTAATATTGTAAATGTTTTCTATTTGTATCTAAACAAACAAACAAAAAAGGACTAGGTCCACATAAACACAGGCAGATGTGTCATATGTATGAAATGTATAAAGTATATACTGTATAAAGTTTATACAGAATCCCTCACTCACCACTTGGATGTTGCTGTCACTCAAATCTGTCCTAATTATTTTTCTCAGTTTCACACAATCTATCTCCTCTGAGGTCTGCTGAGTACTGAAGACATAAACAGCAGATACAGAGAGCAGTCAGGTGTGAAGTGAAAACATGAGCTGCGCATCTATGATGCAGGAAAGTAGAGAAATGTATCTTGTAAAATTTAGGAGGACATTTCAAAGAAATTCCAGTATAAAAGTCCTGAGGTTGTCTGCTTAATGTAGCACGTGTGATAAATACACGTGTGATCCTGGTCTGGAGATCTGGGAGAGTGATGGTTAGATACATCACATCCGCTGAGCAGGAAATGCCTGTAAGAAATCTGACGCAGTGTTTGTGTGCGAGTGTTTTTTCTATCAGAGCGACAGAAGCTTGTCTGTGTCCTCATCCTAACTTCCACATTCTCTCCATCATTTAATCTCTCTCTTAGCTTGACACAATGTGAGTACAGAAACAGATATCAGTGTGATAAAACAGTACAGTGATATCTGAGTTACCACATTAAATTAACCTGCCTTTATATAATATTAGGAAGATGTTGAACGATAACAGATGATATCAACTGGCCTGTGTATGCCCAGTTTTGTAACTGGATGGCCTGATTCTCAAGGGCCTGAGGCACTGAAATGTGTTTTTCCTGTTATTGAAGCCAAAGGGAGTTTCCAAACTGGGAGAAGCTATTAAGTGTGAGTCAGACTGTATTTTAACTTTGTGTATCATACAGCCCAGACCTTAAGAGAAGCATTTCATGAAAGTGAGACTAGAATAACTAAGACGCTGTCTAGACCAGCATGAACTTCCATGAATTTTCCTGGTCAAGCAGCATAGTTGTACAACCAGCAAAAAACTACAATCAATACTAGTCTTTTAAACAGGGTAGGATGAGAATAGAGTAACATTTGCAGTTACTTTTAAAGGGACTATAGGAACACTCATATAACGATCACAAACATTTGATTTGACCTGTAAGGTGTAATGACCATGTCTGACTATGTGTCTGGAGGTACGACACCCACAATAGCCACAGATATCACATTTACCTTTCTCCCTAGTAAGACCCTGGAAGATGGCAGGAGGTGCCGTCTGTCTGTCCGAGCCCCTGCGCCCGTGACTGGATCTCCTTCTTTCTCCTCTGGGCACGTCCCCAGTAGGATGCTCCACCTTCAGCTCTGGCAGGCCTGGGCTGGTGGTCGTGCTGCTGCGTCTGGGCTTCTCCTCAGTGCCGGGTGTCTTTTCTTTAGGAGTGCTGGTTGGGGCCGGGGCAGCTGAAAGAGGCATAGGGATCAGAAGGGGTGCTGTAGTTGCAGAAGGAGGGGTTGCAGGTTTTTTGACAGGCTGTGAGTTGTCCTTGAGGCCCTTTGAGGGGTCATGACTCAATCTCTTCGGACTTTCCTCTCCACAGGACTCCAGAGCCAGTTCACTGTCCAGTTCTGCCTCGCGCTCCTCCCTCAGGATGCTGTATTGCATAGCAGGGCCAGAGGCAAAAGCAGTAGCTGAGACAGAGGTGGAGGATGGTGTCATGGAAGGTGCTGGAGCTGATGGAGTGACATTTGGCCTCCCACTGAAGCTCATGTAGTCAGAGCTGGGAGCTTGTGGGTGAAGCTCCTCAGACACCAGCTCAACCTCAGAGTCACCAGATTCTGCACTGCTACCCTCCACATCCGGGGCTGAAGGGTAGGCAGGGGAGGGGTCTGTGGGGGAGATCTTCACCTCTGTTGGGGAACGGTCCTGCTCGGGGGCAGGCTGAGATGGTGAGCTGGTTGACACTTGAGTTTGGTCCATCATTTTGGTTTCAACAGCCTGGATGTTTGGATCTGATGGAGAGTCAGATTCTTCTACAGAAATACAGAAAGAGGAGGGGGAGAGGTGAGGAAGTGAAGTGAGTAAAAGAGAGATGTTTGCTAAAGGTAAGAGGTCTCGTGGCTTTCTGTTCTGCCAAGACAACCAATAGTGTGAGCATGTGTGTGCTGAGTCACACAAAAAGACAGTCAGCCAATAAAACTCCAGCAGACTATATTTATTGCTTTTAAACATTTTCCTTAATCATATTCCCAAACTTTTACTTACTGTCTGGAATTTCCTTTTAAATAAAAAATAAATAAATGTACTATAGTTTCACCATTTAAAAATTTTGTGGCACTAAACATATTTGTTTTTTAATGGAATTGATATGTCTGTTCACCAAGGTAGCATGTAATATATCATACTGCTAAAACATAAGTAATTGCAAATAATATCACTGTTTGAAAAAGAGGACATTTTTCATTTATTTACACAATGTTTTATATTACATTTTTTTTAAATCACTCCAGTCTAATAAAACACTGCTGCATAATCCTTATGAAATTTAAGATTGAAGTATTGAGCTGTTTAATAATTGAATGGGAACGGTTTAATAATTAAAAAGGTTGTAAGTGAGACCGTAAGTGCCATTCAGATCTACAGTGTGAAACCTAAATGTTTTAAATAATCAGTCATTCATAACATTATAAACGCATTTACTGTAACTTCTTTCTTTAATGCAACCTTTTTCACTAACATTGCTTTCAAAAACAGTTTAAAAAAACATCCAATGGACTTCAATAGATGAGTATGTAAATTTCAAGTATGTTCGATCAGTACTAAACTTTCCAGTTATACAAATACACCTACATACAGTATAAGTATGACATCAGCTACCTCAGGAAACCAAACATGTAGTGGATATATTAGACCGAAGTGCTTCTACCTGTGAGTGGAGGTGGAGATGATTCAGGGCTGTCATCTTCAGCTTCTGAGAGAGTAACAGTGGGCACTCCCTCCAGCCCCAGGCTCAGGATACTTTCTTTCTCTGAAATCGTGACTGTGGGGCTATGCTCCAACGTGGTGGGTGATACTGACGTAGGCGGCGTTTCGGTCAGGGTGATTCTTACAGGGCTGGCACTGCTGCCGGTACCAGGAGACCGGTAGGGCTGGTAGTCTGACAGTTCTTCATCAGAAGGTTCCTCCACATATGGGAAGGTCTGAGAATCCAGAACTGCAGCAGAGCCAAGCTCCTCCACATCCACTTCTACAGGTGATGGGCTCTTCTCCAGTTTGGTATAGTGGGTGGGGCCTGACAAACCGCTCATCCTCCAGTCCTCTAGGGGGCACTGCGAGCTGTAGGAGTCCTCCTTATGACTGATGTCCATGTAGTTGTAAGAGGAGTCAAAAGCTTTCTCATTTGTCTTGTGGTAGCTGTAACTCTCAGTAATCTCAATGCCGGCGTCTGAGGCCAACATTGGGGAATGAGAGCCAGAGACAAAGTCATCAGTACTACCTTTATGTTTTTCCTCATCTCTGCCCAGGTTGCCAGAAAAATAGGAGGTGTCTTCCTGTGAGGCATAACTTTGATTGGACAACAGGGAGGTGTATAGGTTCCTGTCATCAGTGGGTTTCTTTTGAAAGTCTAAATCAGATTTGTCTGCATAAGAGGAGAGGAACATAAGTAAGATTTTTGGCCAAATTATTTAAATATTTTAAAATAAGCTAAAGCAGTGATACCTACACAATGGGTATACTCAAAACATTGTGTGGCTATCCTGATCAACATTAGTCTAATGAATATGAAATGTTCACCTAACACAATTTTACACATGTACAATCTGGCATAGCTGTCCAGCTTTTACATCATGTGACCTTGAGATGAAAGTGACAGGGTTGTGGATTGTTGGATACGACTGTGCAATTTGATTGTGGGACTGTGTATCATGGGGGCGATGGACATACCCTTGTTGCCATGATAAAACGACCAGATGAGACAAATATTAGATTCAGACTGGCCTTGTTTACAGTATACAGTATTCTTCAGCTTTCAGACACAGTGTAAGTGTGTACATGTGTTTCAGGTGGCCTCAGCTCAAGTGCTCTTCAGAGAGCTTCAGTGGGGTGTGGCAGTGACAGCTCTCATCAGAAGACAATGACACTCTCTCAGTCTAATACTGGCCTCTCCTCTCTCTCTTCTGTCCTTCACTCTGTTATTGTGCCTATTTTTGGCAGATGCCAGTTTTTTCAGATCAGTGCTTATCTGCAGGTTGACTGCGGTGGGGTCACATAAGGACCCCAAACACACTCTCTCTTTCACACACACACACTAAGATATCACCCAGTGTAATTGAGGCAGATAATGAGCAGATTTGTGGTGATACCAGTGTGCATCCTCATTCCTCATTCAACAAACCAAGACAGAATATACAGTGATAAATAATGTAGCATAAAAACTGGAGGATCTCCAATATGCAAATGTAGTGAATTCCTGTAATTCTGTAACATCTATTATATTCCATAATATTCCGTTCTGAATGTAGCTGTCAGATATCTGTATGTAATGTCTCAAGGTCGAGTGATATTAAATGTGGAGCTTATTAAAACTGATAGTCGGGGGCTGTATGGTTACATAAAATGTATCTTTATGGAAGTATAAGAAAATATTGCTCCTTCAAGAAGAAACAAATACAAATACACGTTTTTATTCTCTTTTGTATTGTTTCCATTTTTTTCTTCATTTTTGTTTGCATGTTTTCATTTTCGGTAAGCTGTTAGTTATTTGTATTAGTTATTGAAAATGTTTTTTCACCACTAGTTTTCGATGTATGTAAATCACTGTGTTAACCTGACCCCGCTCCATCAGAAAGTCTGTTCCTCTATCTCCATGCTGCCCTACATTCACTGGGCAAACCTGATCCACCGAGACACTATTTTTAACCAACAGTAGCTGAGAAATGTGTGGATCTATGAAAAAGTGCAGACAGAAAAAGCCACTGATACTGTAATACTAACAACCATGTAAATAACTAACAATATGGACCACTCACATCACATTACTAATAACTCACCCTCTACTAGAAATACAAACAACAGAAAACCAACAAAAATCACATTCATTCCCAACACTGCTATTGCTAAATGACACACCAGCTGATATTGCCACTGTAACTAGTTTATCCACATAACAACTTCAGTCTTTAATCTGATCATGTAATGCAATGAGCACCAGCAACGAAGAAAAACTACGCAGTCATGAATTTCAGATGCTCCTGCTGTTAAAGACCACTGGAGTATAACAAGCCTAGCTGATATAATGTGTAATGTTGATATTGTTGATTCACATTCTTCTCTGTACTGTTGACAGATCCTCTCATCAGCTGTGCATCATCATCAACATCACACAGTGTCTCAACGTGAAGGATGATCCTACAAATGCATCAATTGTTATTCTCACACCACACAACCTCCAGCCCACACTTCTAACCAGTGTGTAAGTCATCCTCTCCAAAACACAGCCACAGCAAACGCTGGCTTACAGTGTTGAGCTTTCATTACGCATACAGTCCTTCATATCAAAAACATGCTTCACACCTGCCAGAAAACACCACAACTTGTAACTGTCACTCTTATTTTTTACATTTTGGTAGCATTTTTCGTCACTTGGTTTTTGCATACATGCGATCTGTGAAAAGCGCTTGTGATCAATCGAGTGCATGCCTGAATGGTTTACCCATCTTGGGGAGTATTCCTCTAAACGTAAACAGAAAATATGAAATCTGTCAAAATATTGTATCTACATGTTATGGCCTGCAGCGTAAATGCAGCCTAATGTGGTGCATTATTACTGTGGTTAATATTATTCTATTGGTAACATTTTTTGTTACTGTTTTTTCCTGTTTTCCTTGTTTTTATTCTGCACTCAACAGTTTCTGGTGATATTTTAGTAATTATGTTGTATTTTCTGGTGGCTTAACTGAACGAAATCTCAATGGTGACAAATCTCAATGAATCGGTCAAACAAAACTTCAGTCTGATGTTGGTACAGCTGCTGAAAGTCAGAGTGTAAAGTTCATGAGGAAAAATACTGTGTCAAACAAGACATGAAAATCACATTTTACACATACAAATAGAAAATACTTTTCTAGGGTTAATTAAGGGTAAAGAAAAAGAAAAAAGTATAACAGGTCAATAGAGCTGTTGACATATGGTGGCATATGATATTCATGACATCACAAAAGTGACAATGTCTCTTTTAAAGGACTCGGGGGGGAAAAGCTGATATGAGTATCAAGTTTTTAATGGTATTAAATGACAAATGCTAATCTGCAAATAGCTGCTGCAGTAAACCTACAAGCCACTAAATGACTGTGCACTTTCAGCTGGTATAACACAAACTGTCTAAGAGCAGAAACACTTTTTCTGACGGAAGAGAGAAAACAATGACAAGGGAAAACTGCTGCATTCCATTAGGCACAAATCATAAATGCAGATGGAATCCGTCTGGATTTCAGCTCACACATTCATTGTTTTATAAGTATTCTGTGCATGATTTTCTGATTATATTAACCCTTTAACACACAAAGGACAAGTGTCTTATCTACTTTTGGCAAGGGAATGAATTTCTCATTTGCTGATCTCATTCACTTTATAAAGATCGGTGTATTGTGGCGACTTCCTGACGTCTGTGTTATTTCTGCTCAGCGCCTGGACTGTCTTCACAGGAAAACTCTGATGAAGCCACACTGCCTGACAGACCATAACAAACACAGAGGAATGACACAGAGGAATTCAGAGGGAAAGTGTGATGAAAGACGGAGAGATAAACAGAGTTTCAAGGTCACATTCACTTCTGAAAGGACATTCCTTAAGTCTTTAAGTCATTGAGATGGGTTTAATAACTCTGCTGTACAGAAAGCATCGTCACATACCTTATCCCTCAATAAGAGAATGTACTCAGATCAAATGCATTCAGTCAGAGGTTACAGTTCACAGTCCACTGAATTATTGATACACAAACAGAATGGTTTTATTCCAGTGGATCGGTGGAGTTTTAAAGCTGCCACTCATAAACACACCCATCTGGCTCATAGACCATTATGTCCACTGCTCTCCTGTGCTACAGTACTTCACAATGGATAAATATCAATTTGGATAGTTGTTTACTAGTATTAAATCATGCAGCAACCCTCCAGAACTTTAACTTTCTAGAAATGGTCTCATTAAAGGATAAAAAATAAAACAACAGCTGTAAACTCATGACCAGCCCAGAAACTCAGCCTCATTTCACGTGTAACTCACATTAAACAGGAGTGAAACAAAGAGTCCTTACATGTGGATAATGACTGGTTATCACCAGGCCTAGCCCCGCCTCTGATGCTGTGATGGTAGCAGCCTTACGTCCGTCATTCAGTTAATGAGACAGATTAGGTCTGATGGTGGATTTTGCCTCAAGATTCAGAATGAGGCGAGACACCTTCTGTGACTCTGTGATGCTTCTATAAGGAGATTTTTCATGCCCATATAATGTAAACATGTGCATAATAATATCTTTAAAAATATAAAGTTATCATCAGAGCTGTGGTAATAATGGTAGCCTTGTCTTTTAAAAGACAAGGAAAGTAAGGCCAAATTAAACACAAGTAAAACATAGACAACATAGAAATATTTCATATGAGCCAAAATATTGATCAAACACACAACACTGCAGTCCATTAAAAGAAAAAAGGTTTTTAATGCAGTTACAGTAGATTTATATTTATTATGTAGCTGCTGCATTATGTGGTGATTTGAATTGTTTTGCCCTCTACTACTCAATTTTATTTTCACATTAGCTCACTGTTTTATTAGGTTACCTGTGTCTGTTACATTAGGTAATTGTGTCTGTAACCTCTTTAGCTTTTCTATGTGATATCCTATGAAAGACAATTCAGCTGCATTTTAAGTTTCTCTCCCTCATCAATACCTCACTAAAAATATACAAGCAGAGAAAACCTTTTACTTAAATTGTTTCACTGAAATTTAATATATATATATATATTACATACACACATAAGCTTGCTTTAACAGCATACTCTCATATTACACAGTGCATGAGTTCCAGTGACAATGTGAAGTATTGATTTCTGTGCAGTAAGTGGATCTCTAAAGGTTACTGTGGATGCTGAGGTACAGTGGAAGACTGGCAACAGAAACAGCACTTTTAGTGCAAGATTTCCCAAGAACATGTACTGAAACAATTTAAATAATACATTAAAATGTAAATCAACGGCCAGAAGTGTTAGACTATTCGATTGTTAACGCACTAGCAGAAAGGTTTGTTGTGACTTTATGAGTGAAAAAGTCACAGTTCTGCTGTTTCATTGATTCTTGAACTTTCTAAACTTTCATTGTTCTAGATGATATTTAGGATAAATGTACTTCAGCTGTGTAAATACACAATCACGTCTCATTAAACAGACTGAGATACTGAAGTGACAGGCTGTGGTTATGGATCACTGACTGATAGCATTTATCTGTCAGTTTTTAACTACAGTTACTTACATTTAATCCAACTTAGTCAAGCTGCATTCTGTGTAACATCATTAGTTAAAGGACTCCATTATTATGACGATAAAGATAAAAAGCTGTTTATAATCCCTTTTCTGCTTTTTTACTGGTAAAACTACTGAGGATTGTAAATTGGATGCTATAATGCCATGATATCTCTTTGTAACACTTTGTAATATCTCTTTGTAATGTCTTTCACATAGACCCTGCTGTCATCTATATCTATGTACACAAACCAGACTGCTCTGTAGAAATGAATCAAATAAAACTGAATTACCACAGCTCTGTCTGAAATACTTTAGAGATGTTATAACTGCAGACTCAGTGAGCCAGCAGGCCCAGCAGAAGTTCAACACGGAGGTCTCACACATCATGCACGCATGACGACATGAGTGAAGGTGAACGCGGGATGCCCGCAGTACCTGTGGATGCAGTTTCCATGACAACAGGGAGCGGTGGCCGGGCGCTTTTGGGATGCTTGAACTGCTCATCTTCACTTAAATCTTCTCTCATCTGCCGCTGCTCTCTTAAGTCATCACGCCGGGCCGAGGTGCTCTCAAAGCCATCCATCTGCTCTGCCTCGTCCCCGAACCAGCCTCCAGCCGAACCCGCCTCCGGTTTTACAGACATCGGGGAGGGCTCGTCCGTGTGCGATGCTTTTCACAGAGAGGAGAAAGAGAGCAAAACTCCTGCTGAACGGAGGCTGTGAGTGTGAAGTGATGTGGGCTGGACGAGCTCTCCGGCTGGTGAAAATGGCTTGTTTGGTTGAGTGTTTCGGAGCTGACGTCACTGTGTCGGGCTCATAGTGGGCACCAGGGGCGCCGCTATTGTTTCTGGGCACCCGGTCCGTCTGCGATCACCAAAACACAAACACCATTAACCTGGAGAGTTTAACCAGCTGCCAACATCTCTTAAATCAGCCAGTCACTCACAAGTAAAGAAACACAGTGCTGAAAATTAAAGTCACTTAAATAAAGAGTATGAAATGTAACCACGCCTAAATTGCAATAGATGAATCTGAATAACATTGAACATCGTGGACTGAAGGGTTTGTTTTTGTGAAATAGCGCCATCTTGTGTTCAAAGCTAACTACAGTATGTGGCTTGTTTGGACGTGCATCTTTTATTTCAGACATTATTTGTTATTTATTTACAATTGTTACTTATGCATTTTAATGAAAGTGATGAAGTATTTCCTTCAGCATGGCGCATGCAAATAAAATAACACTGTCACTGTCTTTTTATAAAAGGAGCTCAAACTTAACTTAGTTAGTTAAGTTACTGTCTGATTTCATATTAGACTTATGTCAATATTTAAAACAGAAGTTAGATGTTGAAAGTATTATGAGAAATGTTAGTCTGAGTTGTGAAAAGTCATTGTAATCAATGTGTTTAATAGTTACATGTTGCCACAAGGTGGCCTCAGCGTCCCATTTTAAACAAGGTGGATGATTATCTGTTCATATCAGTGCAGTCAACATAATCTAAAGAGAGATAATGAGTTTGTTGTGCAAGACTTGTTATGTAATTGTTATGTTAATAATACACAAATATATTGATACAAATATTAACACTACTTCAATTTTATATACGTGTATAGCCCTTACTGGGGTGGTCCAACAAAAATTAAAATACTGCCATACCACTTATCACAAAACTGAGGCTATCAGCTTTAAAAGCAATGTAATCTCCATTGTTCTTATATTTTACTCAAGAGTTTCTAGATTTCATCCCACAAATCAGCTGTACAAAACACGCACATAAATGAATTTGCCTTGTAAAATCAAAGCCTTACACTGACTGCATGTATAATGTCCTGCATTAGTGTTCAGTATATGCAATCTGCTTATACAGGCTCACAGTAGATGCCCAATCAAGTGAGAGTCCTAAATGTCCTAAATGTATTCACAAATGCATGACATATGTGGTCTGAATGTGTATGCCACAGAGCTACTGTTTTCCTCTCATTTTAATTCAATTTGCATAAAGAACATGAATAATTCAAAGCGTTTCATTTCTCTTTCACATTCTTTCTTGGTTCTTTGATTTTGCATCCCTAATTTGTCCATGTCGAGTACATGGATCATAATAATGGGATAGAATGTGATGTGTCATGCTTTCATCTATTTTCTACAGTATGTACAGACAGAAGAAAACAAGCAGTCCGTCATATCATGGTCACTCTCAGGCTGTAACTACAGTGGGATGAAATTAAGTCCATGACAGTTTTGTGGCTCTTTAAACCTGTAATTCAAAGGAATTTACAATTGTCATTACATCTCAGCTATTATAATGAGCTTGAGACGTATTTCAACATCCTCTAAATGGAAATAAATACATACATTTTCAACATATCTTTATGTTGTAAACTTTAATAGTGAAGTTAAATTAAAGTGTGTGAATTATAAAAGACAAACTGTTTAACAACCAATGAACAATGAATGAGATTAATAAACCAGGAACAAAGCAAGTTATTCCACAGAATTTCTCATCTTCTTCTGATCATTTTCATATGAGAAACAACAGCTGCTCAAGGTCATCCTCATAAAGAGACTGAACTGCTGAGACACAACAGCTCTGTTATATCAGATAAAAATGCAGCAAATAAACAAGTGTAAAAATTAGGCCATAGATTTGCATGTACCATTTTACATGTACTATATTACAGAGAATTTCAGTCAGTATTGATAATCCACAGCGTCTTTAGATTATAATCCCTTGTTGGAATTAGGAACACTGGTAAACACTGGAATAAGACCAAAAGATCTTTCATTTTGTCAGATATTACGTCATTAAGTCGGTTAGAACTATTACTACGGTTGTTCATTTGGTTGGTCTCATCAGGGTGCAATAACAGAAAGGGTTTAGACCAAAGATGTCTTCTTTTGTTTAGTTTTTTCTATTGTATTAGTGTAGCAACAGAGAGGGGTATGTGAAGAGTGAATATGGAAAGATAATCTTTAATCTTACAATGTTGGTTCTGCAATATTAGCAACACACTCTAAAATAATTGCTTTCTACTAGCACTGCATTTTAATAAAAATATTTTTAATAAAATAACGCATACGATTACATGCTAATGTTGATTGACAAACAGACTGACAAACAGTTTGTTGTGATTCTATCTCTGATCTGTACAGACAATAACAATATACATAAATGCTGATGTTTACAGTGTAAAAACATTGTCCTGTCTGAGGCATCTGAGACACAGTATATGCATTATGTTTATTGTTTGTTAAACAATAACAACCTGATTAAAAACCTTTCTGTAAAGTAAACTGGCAGGAATATGACCATATAGTCCTTGAGAGATGCGACAACATGAAAGACAAAGATGTGCAATAACATTTTCAGGCACTGCTTGGCACAGAACATGGCAACAGTCCATCACACGTGCAGTTCTCATGGTGTACAATGAAAGCAGAGCTTAGAAGCACATATACGTAGAAGAACAAAATGTTTGATACAAGGTTCAATAAATGGTTTGTACAAAAGCAGACTGTTGATCATTTCCTGTCATAGGGTTATGCTCTGCTTTTCATTGCTTGAAAGGAAACTAAGCTGCTGTTTAGCATGTTATGAATCACAATCACTGCGGCTCTGTGAATCATGTAACCAAAACTGGAGCAAGACTTCAAAACACCCAGAGAAACAAACTCCTCTTTCTTTTCAGTTTCATTAGCGGCTGAGGCGGATGAACACATGGAATGTAGGAATGACGATCCATGTGAGATTTTAATGATCTTGTTACTATGCACATTTTAGTTGCCTAAACATTAATGGAAAGTTTCTTCAGTTTTTTCCTCTTCGCATTTCCTGTGACAGAAAATGACAGTGACAGTGAACTGTGACTCACTCGGTTTGCTTCACATTTACAGCAGCTGTTGCTGTTACTGTCTTAGACAACAGAGTCCAAATACAGCATCTGGGATGTGGAAAATGAATACTGTTGTTGTGGCACATTGCTCTGGACACGACACCTGTGACAATTCAGTGGCTGCATGGTGTCCATCCTTCCTATTCACCCTTTTCTCACATTCATAATTTATGCTGTGTGATTCGTATTCAACTTTAAACAGTCAGCCAATCACAAAGAGTCGTTTTCATATAGCTTATTCCATAGCTGTAAAACAACAGGGTAATTGGTTACAAGAAGTGCAGTGGAAAAGCCTGGCAATAGCTTTAGGGTCTTATTTGTTTTGACGTATGTTCTGCAATCACAATGGGAATCTAGCTGGAGGTTCTCACGATCAGCCTGAATGCATTTGGAAGCAGGGAGCTACTTATCGTAAGTGCACAGCACATTATGAGCTACACACTTAAGTCAGCCTGCAGAGAGCACATCTTTAATGTAAGATGCTCTTAATTTGAATCTCCAGCCAGATAAATCATTTAACCCAGATCATGGTCCACCATGACACAAAAGCATGACACAACCCTTTTCTGAGCATGGCCATGGGAATTCAATACCGATCGAGGCACCTACAATCACGATGTATGTTGTGGAGACTCTATATTGTGTTCATGGTTGTGACCAAAACTGGGCCTGTCTGCATAGTAAGACCTGGATCAGCTGGTTCAGGTGGGTTTGATTGGGGCTGGAGGTAAATCTGCAGCACACTGACCCACCAGGGGCAGAACTGGACACGTCTGCCCTAAAAAACTCTTTTCTGTTGCTCTCTAGTGGCGTGTATAGAAACTACTGCTGTAGTCCTATTCGTGCACTGAATATCACTCACTGGCCGGTCAATGAACTGAAGACGATGTTAGACCCGTGAAGAGTTTAAAACCCAGCCTCACCCACGTGTCAGTGATGTCATATCGCACGGCAGCATCCGGGTCCCACACGAAACCAGTCGTGAGGAGAGAGAGAGAGAGAGAGAGAGAGAGAGAGAGAGAGAGAGAGAGAGAGAGAGAGAGACAGAGAGAGAGAGAGACAGAGAGAGAGAGACAGAGAGAGAGACAGAGAGAGAGAGAGAGAGAGACAGAGAGAGAGACAGAGAGAGAGAGAGAGAGAGAGAGAGAGAGAGAGAGAGAGAGAGAGACAGAGAGAGAGAGAGAGAGAGAGAGAGAGAGAGAGAGAGAGAGAGAGAGAGAGAGAAACACACACACACAGAGAGAGAGAGAGAGAGAGAGAGAGAGAGAGAGAGAGAGAGAGAGAGAGAGAGAGAGATGCTCTGAGCGCGAGGCTCCGGTGCCCCTCCCATCAACAAAACAAACACCCCGACCGGAGGCAGAAATGCCCCACCGCCCGGCCGCGGACCCCCGCACTGCACCCGTGTGATGCTCGTCCAGCAGTGCGTGTGGTTTTCCTCTTTATTTCACCATCTTCATCATCATCACCATCATCATCATCGCGCTGTTGTCGGTAGTTAGCTGGCTAACCGGCTAGCCGCTGCTTCATGTGGTCGTTGTAGTTTTTCTGTGAAGTGATTTGGAGGCTCATCTCTGCGGCTCGACGTTTCTCCACGCCGGGTAAGTGATGTGAGGACAGTCCGCCGTGCATTTCATGTGTTTGTGTGTGATGATCAGGCAGCTGTGTGCATTCACTGTGAGCGTTTGAGAAGTTAAAGTAGCCCTCATATAAACATCAGACCTACAGGAAACCATTTACTTGTGCGGTTTGTTTGGTGCTGGTAAGAGCTCTCTGCACCTGTGGCTCATATGAACCATGACCTGCGGTGCGTCACTCACACAGATGTGTTATCTGTGACTGAGCTATGAGTGAGACCTTCAACATAACCTCTGTATGCTTACTTTGTCTCCTGGTCATGTCTGTGACAGAGGAGAACAAGAAGAATGGGGGCGTTCTTAGACAAGCCAAAGATGGAGAAGCACACCGCTCACGGCGAGGGCAACGGCCTGCGTTACGGGCTCAGCAGCATGCAGGGCTGGCGTGTGGAGATGGAGGATGCGCACACAGCTGTGATAGGGCTGCCTTACAGCCTCAGACTTTGGTCCTTTTTCGCTGTCTACGATGGCCACGCAGGCTCTCAGGTTGCCCGCTATTGCTGTGAGCATTTGTTGGACCACATCACCAGTAACCCAGATTTCAGGGGGGCGTGTGCGGACGCAGGAGGCGGCGAGCCCTCCGTGGAGAGAGTGAAATGTGGAATCCGCACTGGTTTCCTGCAGATCGACGAGCACATGCGGGCCATGTCTGAGCGCAAGCACGGGGCGGACCGCAGCGGGTCCACGGCGGTGGGCGTCATGGTCTCCCCTCATCATTTCTACTTCATCAACTGTGGTGACTCCAGAGCCCTGCTGAGCCGCAAGGGACGCGTTCACTTCTTCACCCAGGACCACAAGCCCAGTAACCCTCTGGAAAAGGAGCGGATCCAGAACGCGGGCGGTTCCGTCATGATCCAGAGGGTCAATGGATCTCTGGCCGTCTCCCGTGCTCTTGGTGACTTCGACTACAAGTGTGTTCATGGAAAAGGTCCCACCGAGCAGCTGGTGTCACCAGAACCAGAAGTCTATGAGATTGAACGTTCTGAGACGGAGGACGAATTCGTGATTCTGGCTTGTGATGGAATATGGGATGTCATGGCCAATGAAGAACTGTGTGATTTTGTGCGCTCACGTCTGGAGGTGACGGAAGACCTGGAGAGAGTGTGTAATGAGATTGTCGACACTTGTTTGTACAAGGTAAGATCAGCCAGATAAGCCACATTTGGCCTTTGCTCTTGAACAGCCAGTAGGATAGTATAATAGGATGCCAGTAACGCAAGATACAAGAATCTACAGTGTTTTTGCCTCATTTAAATCCTTGGTTATAATGGATTGCTTCCTAGACAACTAATATGTTCAGCTTTGTGTGCTATGTTGGATATCACTGTCTTGTAAATATGTCCATGAAAGAAATCATACAGGCATCCTGATTCCAGAATTGACGTCAGAAAACAATGGATATTATTTTTCTACTCTGCAGTGCTGCTTCGTACGTGACACTATTTAATCTGCAATATCCAATCATGTTTTCCTTTGTGTGTCAACAGGGTAGTCGTGACAACATGAGTGTGGTGCTGGTATGTTTCCCTGGCGCTCCGAAAATCAACCCGGAAGCCGTGAAGAGGGAGGCGGAGCTAGATAAGTACCTGCAGAACAGAGAAGGCGGGTCATGTAAAAAGGCGAATAAATAAAATGTATTACAAAGATAGTTAGAGAAAGTGAATATTCTTACTTAATTAGGTGAGTTTGTTAGATGGCAGTGTACACTTGCCAAACAAGTACAAGTTAACACATATACAGTTAACGTAAAGTTTCCATTTAACAAGTCCTCATATTGGAGAGGAAAGACTCGCTGGTACTGTATTAGCACAGTTAGGATTATTTAGGATTATTCAGAGTCTGAAGAAATACAGTAAGAATCTGAGCTTTGATTGACGGTTAGAGGCCTTTGATTATTTGTTGTCAATATTGAAAAGCACTTACACAGTTAAGATATAACCTGTAGCTTTACTAGAAGTTCTGTTGTAATGCATCCCCGAATTCAGTGTTGCAGTGCACCCTGTACGTCGGTATTGACGTATTAGCTACTAAGTTACTAAGTAAGTGCAATTGTAGATTAGAACAGTGGAATGCTGAAAACCCAACATTTGGTTCCGCACTTTCTTATTAAAAGCTGCTATACTTAGAGGCATCTATAAATAAAAGACCAAATTAAGGGTCTCCGAAAACAAAGTGTTTCTTCGTTCACACGGAATGCGTTCTGTTTGCGTCAGTTTGTTCTCGTTGCTTTGGATAGTTCTAGTCATCCACTTGTATAAGCATGTGTTTAAGTCTGACGCCCGTTTCATTTGCATCTTTCTGAAAGGTCGCTGGTATTGTAAATGAGTGTGAACGTCACAGCTCTGCTGCTGATGAGCTGAAGTTGTAGCGGACACTCTGTTAATCGTATGTGGCCTGATAAAGCAGCCGTCTACAGCAGCGACTGTTGCCATGAGGATTATTCTGCATGACTCCAGTTCAGTAGCTGTAATATGGAGCGTTGTTTGCTTAGTCCTAATTTTCAGTGACAACCTTAATTAGAATTGATAGGTTAGCATTTAGCACCCGACCGCAGCTGCTTGGAAGAGTAAAATAAATTCTACTGGAGACAACGGTACTTAAGCATGAACTGTACCGACAGCACGATGAGTTGTGTACACCTCCTGCATGTATGCTACGTTAAGAGAAGTAGAGATGGCTCTTATTTGGAGTTCTCTTGTGTTAAATTAGTGTGACAGAAGTTTTGTACTTTGTCAAGAATTTGTACAGTATACATTTATAACCCTTAAGGAATAGCTTCCATCTGAACTTTACACAGTATTTGAAAGACTGTGGCGATGTTTTACAACGCTTTCCTAGTTTACTAGTTGTTGCCTCAAACTGACAATTTGTCAAACCTCTGGTCTGTTCATTGACTACAGAGAAAACCAGTTTCACATGGGAAATTTTTGCATAGAGTGCATAGAGTGGAATTCAGCCAGTCAGCACTTTTGACCAGATTTTAATGTCGTTGCTAGTACAGTAGTGGTACATTGCACCTGATAATAAGCCTTTGTTTATTTCTCTTCTCAAGATCATGAAAGTGTTGCATTGATTTTCATGTTTCTAAAGCCTTTGGACTTTGTCATTTGTAATATGAGAACAAAAATGGATTTGCTTGTCTGCATTTGGTAAATGCAGGGTGGGGCCTGTTTTATTATTAATCTCAATTTGCCCCTACAACTTCCTAGCACGTATCTGTGTGTTTTAGAAGATATGCTTTAGCTTTAATAGTGTTTAACAGAATGAAAAGCAGCGTGCCTGTGAGCTCTTGAGGTTCAGATGATTGTAGGTCACTCAAGTATCATATCAGATTTATTCTGCTTGGGTTGCTGTTGCGTCTCTTCACTGTTTGACATACTTTGCTTGAAAAGGTAATCCACTGTTTATTAAATTAGCCTTAATTATTTTCTTCCATAACATTTGACAACTGTACGCTTGTACAGGACATGTTGTGTTTATATACCTACAAAGGGATGAGGAGGTTCTTCTGCCTTTAATTGTGCCTATGATTGTGAATCTATGGCCAGTTGTAGCATTTAATTGACTTATGTCATGTAACGTTTTATTTGTTGTTTGTTTTCTGTCGGCATAAACATTATTCCACTCATTCATGATTTTAAGCATCATTTTTCTTGCGCAACAGACCAAGGTCCAGGCAAGTTCTTTAAACTCTAAAATTATCGCTGTACAAAGCACAACCCGAACCCGCAGTAAATCGACCATGGGGTGGGACTCTTTACGGAAATATTGCCTTACTTATAAACAACGCAGGCATTATCTGCCTTGTATAGGAGGTTGCCTTGTTTTTAGGTAGTTGCCTGGAAGCCCTGTAGCACCACTCATTTGGGATAAGCTCTCCTCTGTGGGGTTGAAAACATGTCAACTACTAACAAGTCTGTCCTACTATCATACTATGACTCATTGGCTTGTCAATAAAGCAACCAATTTCAGAGAAAGTCAACCTTTCTAACACACAGAAGTTTAACATTTGTCTTCTGGAGTATTAATGTAGGGCAAACAGACCCTTGTGTTGTCCAGTAATTGTGCTCTGTTGTGTTGTGCTGTTAGTTTCTGTATTTCACCTCTGTCTTTACCTCTCAGGTCCAAACTGACAAGCAACGGAGGACACTATTTATTTGAATTATTTATTGTCTTTATAGTATTTTACCTCTATCGAATGAAACTGTCCATGCATTCCATTTTATTTAGCCAAATAAGCACTACTAATGCAATGAAAAGCTTATATTCTTTATTCCTGTATTTACTGTTTTTTTTTTAATAAATAGTCTGTGTAAACTGAATGTTATGTTAGTTCAAGTTACTGTCTTGAGTTCATTACACTAAAAATTTCTTCACATTGACATTCAAAGTCGAACATTTGTCACTGTTCTGTCACAGCTGATTGGTCTGAGGTTGATGATGCGTAAGGGTTACAATCTGTGATTGGTCCTTTCTAAACCCAGCAGACTGTTTGTGTCTGTATTTGTTCAGTCTTACCTCTCAGAAGGTAAATGTTTTATAAAGCTCATTTTGAAAGATTTTTCAAATACTATTTCATAGAAAAGTATTTCAGTATTAGAGGGTGAGCAGCCAGTATTTTATTTTACTTCAGTTTTTATTTTTGTAAATTAGTACCCGGGTATTAGCACTGTAGACAAACTGTGATCTTGTCATTCTTGGCTGTCAAACGATGATTCAAATAAAATTATTTACGAAAAGCCTGAATTTGTGAGTTTTTTTGTTGCAGGAAGATGCACGTGAAAGGATGGAAACTGAAAAGTAGTGAATTTGACTGAAAGTGCTGCTTTTAATAAAAAGTAAGATGAGTATCAGGGCTGGAGGACATGAGTGCAATGAAAAATCTAAATCCAGATGAAAGCGATTCTTTGTTTTGGACAGTGTGGAGAGGCCTGATTCATAGAGGACAAGAATGAATAAACTTCCTGCTTGCATAGTGACTGGCACATTAAGCACATTGTGTTTATTGCACTCGTCATCTTTCCAGCTTGCTCTTAGTTTTAATGTATTTCAGTGTAAGATACTTCCAAATGAATGTCTTTGGATGTGTACTTCTCCATACTTCTTCATTCCACACTAAACACTTCTTGTCCCTGAATTATTCAAATCAAAGTGGCATGCATGGCCTCCACTCTGCTGATGAAATTGTGGAATAATATTTACTAACTCTTTCTTTCTGTCTGGCAAAATTCTGGTGTTTTCCACAATGCCACAATGGCTATCAGTATAAAAGGACTCTTATTGGACCTTGTGAACTCATTGTTTTGTATACTTTAGCAGGAGATGCTGAGTATCATTATAAATAGTGCTAATAAAACTGAATAGATTTATATTGCTAAATGCTCTATATTAGACCAACGTTTAGTTCAAAGCCAATTTCATCTTCTCCCTCTGGTGAGAGAAGAATCATCAAATTGCTCTAAAAGGTGAAGTGTCCTTCCACTGAGGCCGTCACATGACACAGTCCACTAACAAGTCATGACAGAGCGTAATGAAATGTGAAATGTTCCATCATTTTGAGTCACATTGACCCACAACAATTTTTAAGGTTCTGTTTCTATCTGAGAAATTATATAATTATTATATAATTGTTTGTTCAGTGAGTTTTTCTTCAGTGCATACATCAAAGTGGCTAGCAGATTAACAAAGCTTAAGTTATTCTGATTCATTTCAATGAAATGTATTAATGTGTGCTGATGTGTTGTTAGTAACAGTGTGGTATTAAAACAGATGATTTAACATCTAATAATACTAAACATTTCATAGGAGTTCTTCACCTCTCTCTCTAGTCTACACAACAGCAGTTCTTTACCGTCACACCTGATAATGCTTCCTGCTCACTGTCACATGAGGTCAAACATTATTTCTGGCAAGTGGTTTTGTGAGACTTGGGAACAAAAACAAACTGTCAAGCTGGCACACCATCCTGAGCAATATCCAGCCATCAGCTGTATTACTGAGACTCACTGGGTACACATAACATTTACCGGACACATAAATCCTTTTATCCAAGCCTCATACTGTAGAGTTCATTCAAGCTACATATTTATGAATAATGGACTGCACTCTCTCACTTCTGTTTTTAGTGACAGGATCTGCCAGTCGAGCTACAGTAAGGTATGGTAAGAATTGCCTTGTCCAACTAGTTCATTATTTCATTACCTGTTAACAAGTAATAATGAGTAGATGTGCAAGCGCTAGCCTGTTGTATTGTGTCTATATGAATAGCAGAGTGCTAACATGGAGCTAGTTCTTTGAGAGTAGCTGAGCTAAAAGAAAACATTGAATTGGCATGAAACTAATAGATCTTAGAACCAAACAACTTCAATGTCTCTGTTCCTCTGTTCTTCTACACTTCACGAGAGTGCTTCAGGTGTGAAGGGTATACACACTTCACCCACAACTTCAGGCTTCATGAGCCTTAAACATCTTCAGACACAGAGACGGACACCTAAACGCAGAGGAAGAAAAACCTTTGCTACCTTTTTGTAATAACATTGTCTTTCTTCTGAATCACTTCTCCAGTATGTATCACTCTCCAGTGTGCATTATTTTCTGTTTTCTGTAATTTAATTTTTTTCTTTGGCCTATAAGGAAGAAACGTGAAGAGTATTCTGTTGTTCTTGGAGAGAAGATCTCTGTTCAGCCCGGTTTGTGTTAAGATGAAGACAAAAGTGGGTAAGAAAAGAACACACGGACAAATCTGTGGCCTTGCTCTTGTTGTCTGACCTTCCAGAGGCCAATTATATAGTGATTTATAAGCACTGGATGCTAAATGAATGGCTGACTGCTTTTAGTCCTGCCTATTCAGACTGCAGCCTTCAGCAGTATGTTGTTTAATGTGGTACATTGTAACAGTCTAAATGTTTTCATCTTTGACTCCCTTTCAATAGACACATCACCTTAAGACATCTGCCTGTCTCAGTCCCCCTGATGCCCTTTCTGTAGCATTTCACTCCTGAATTGAATTTATCTGTAGGATGTGTTTGTTGGGGTAAACAAGCTTCAGCAGGGCACATGTGGTCATTATGCACATATGTCTTTCTTTTTGTTTTTTCTTATTGTTTGTTCTTCTGGTTTTATTTTGACCAGTGACAGTATATGAACATTGTTCAGTGTCTGATCCGGTGAGGCCGGCTGCCTCTTTGCTGTCACTGATGTGAATTCTGTAGATTTATTGAGTGCTGGTGAGATCAGAGCGTCGCAGGAGTCACGCTGCCTCTGTTTGCTGACCCTAAGCTTTGAGGATGAAAGGAGTGACCCGCCACAGAATCACTTTAAATAGAAACGACTTTGCTTTGAAAGTGTGAGAGATGTACACATGAGATGAGGCTCACCACTGTATACACAAAGAACATTTTTTGAAAGCACTATTTATTTTTAGTTTATTTTTAGTTTTTTAAAAGTAATAATGTGTAATGAGACTGGAGTTTTTCCATATGGACATTTTGGTGACACTTTATATAAAGCGTCTTTAACTATGTACATACATAAGAAAAAATGTAGATAATGTAAATATTGTGTACATGTGTGTTGTTACATTATACTTTATTTATTCCCTGAATCTATCCCTAACCCCAAATCTACCCAGAACAACACATACATATCCAATACGTACAATGTATTACATGCTTCTAGCAGAACTGAACATCCAAACAAATGCTTTCAGTGAAGCAAAACGTAGTTCATCAGTTAAACAGTGTTAAACTTAGTTAAGTTGCTTTGGAAAACCACTTGATCTATTACTAATTTGCAGTGTAGAATGTATAAATGGAGCCTCTGGGTTAATATATATGTGTGACGTTCTTCTCTGAGGCCCTTTTGTTTTCAGTATCACTAATGAGGATCATCAAGAGTCCCAACCATGCGGGTCAGCTGACCCGGCCGTGCCGTCTCATTACAGCATTAGCAGCTTTACTGGCCGCTCATGCATGATGCTTTCTGCTGTCTGGGGTTCTGAGCTTCCAGGCAGACATATGGTGACCTAGTGCGGGTCGGTTAGCTTAACTCGGTTAGCACTGCCCTCAAGTGAGAAAGCACATGCAACGATGCAAACAAACTCCCATACACACATCTGCTGTGTGAATATGGACAGACAATACGATTTATTTCTGAAGAGCTCTTGTGAGGATTTAGAAATTCAAATAATGTGTTATTATTTATTTACTTTTTTTGCCTAAATACCTTAGATTGCAAAATGATTAACATAATTCGTATAGAATGAAGGTCAGCATATTTCTGTATTGCACTGTATGCAGAAGCAGGTTTGCTCATTTACTGTGGCTAGAGGGCGCCAGAGATTCTCTGATCTGTGGTCTCTTGCTCAACTTGTTAATGTTTGCTTCTCGTTGACACTTGAAAGTGTCTTTATTTTACTTTTCCCTCTGAAGTACCATTGAGAACAAACCCTTTTCTGTTCTTATATTCTTTTTTCTTTTCAGCAGAAAGTCCTCCTTTACAAGTAAATTCATGGTAGGGGGGATTCAGTATAGATACGTTTTATGTACTTGTATAGGTAAGTTCAGTCTTGTTTAACCTTATAAACTCATTACTCAAGTCTTCTATTATAACACCACCTGTACACTAAGGCAGTGCAAAGTCTATGAAAATATGTCCAGCTTACATGAATACAAAAACAGAACCAAGATATAACATTGCATCGCCTATTTTGGCCTGGATGTATTTTTAGGATTGAGAGAGACACAGATGAGTTAATGTGTCACATTAGTTCAGTTCCGTGTGCAGGCAGATTTAAAGTAAATTCGGTTGTCACCACTGCATTGTTCTGAAGTAGATTCAGTTGTAGCTCCTGTAAATAGCCAAACTCTGTATGCACAGATTTCTCACATCATTAAAAATAACTTTTTATTAAATAACATTCTATAAGCAGTTTGTTTTGCAGGCTAGTCAGGAATAGCTTTTGTCTGTATTCTGTTTCCTGAAAACAATATGAACAGAATTCGTAAATGTTTCATGTTTTAGTCATTTGATGGATTTACCGTTTCTGCAGGGATTCACATATATTGACTCTTTGTGACATCCTTTCCAGTAATTTTGCATTGCGTCAAAGTAGATTTGGAATCGTTTTCTCAAATTAAATTTGAAATGAAATTACATTTACAAATATTTATGCCATGGCATTTATGTCGGGTTTTATGATCCTCCTGTAAAAGTTCTGAGCTTGCTCTGACTGCATGTGTTATTCAGCCCATGTCATCATGCTCTGTTTATCTCATTGAGGCCATTAAGTGTGACTAGCGCGGCCATGCAGCAGTTAGCCTGCTCCACCCTGAGGCCCGGGGATCTGATGTCAGCCCCCCCTCCTGCACTTTACTTCCAGTCTTGGAATGCATTATTTTTTTAATGGGATAAATGTGTGTGTGTGTATTGTATATATTTGCATTACTCACTGATTAACAGTCAACTTCTACAACGTCATGGACAAATTCAAGGTCAAACACACATCCTATAGGCCCATGGATCTTTTTGGTGCTCTCAAATATTACTCTTATGTGGTCCTGATTGGCGGATTTGCAATGTGCACAAAACATATACATAACTATTTATGTGCATGTATGTTTATTTATATCTTCAATAATGTTGTACATGTGTGTTAATTTTCTGTGTTTATGCTACTCTTCCACATGACAGCCCCTCTTACACATGGCTGAAGAAAGTCAAGCACATTGTTTCAACTTCATTTTTTGTCTCAAAATGAACCAAATCAGTTATTGAGCAAGTACACAACAGATGATTGTTCAAAACTCTCTCTAAACGACACCCTAAAAGGGCACAACATGAAGTTCACGAGTGCTCATTGTATGAGTGGAGAAGTGGTCGAGTGATTTGAACTGTGGTCTGCTGTCCTGTTCACAACGGATGGTTCAGCAGAGACGTCCGCCCCTGTGACTGCTGGATCACACTGCGGTGCATGCTGGGTAAAAGAGCTCGCTCCTTTCCCCCTGAGTCACTGGGTTGCCATTAAAAGCCCTCCTTGCACATGGGAGAGAGCGAGAATGAGAGAGTGAGCGGCTTGTGTAACATGCGACAGAGCGGCAATGCAGGCAGCTGAAGAGAGCAGTTTTGTCCTCGCTCCATTGATCCACAGCTGCGGTCCATCTGGAACTGCGCTGGTAACAAGAAGAGCTAACACACAATCACAATCACTGATGTCATGGCTTTCCTTTCCCCCTCATGACAAAGTCCACAACACCTCAGAACTTATTAATGTATTTGCCAGACACATTTATGCATTTTGCAAAGCTACAGTTCAGTCAGACATATGTTTATCTCTAGGATTCATGACCTAGGAGTTGTTAGTGCCATGCTCCACCGGTTGAACTACAGGACCACAGAGCTATACTTTCGTTTTCATTATTATTGATAGTACTCGTCCATAATAGGTGCAAAATATTTTTGTTTGCGCTTCCCTGTTTGTGCTCCTCTTCTGCAGAGGAGACCCCATCAGCAAACGCTGGTAATTCTGCTCCTGCTGTCATCACCACTCAGACACAAGCTAAATGCTGATCGGTTCCAGTAAAATGCACAGCGTGAGATGTGATGCATCTGTAGATGGCTCACACAGCACAGAGACCATCTCTCAACTAAATCTGGTGCATCTACTGTTCACACAGTGAAGCTCACGTTTAGTGGCATAAATTCTTTGTTAAAAATTCTTAAATGGATTCTTAAAGGATTCCTAACTGGATTTTCACAACTGGGTTTGGAATAAATAAATGATGAAAATAAAAGTAAAGTTAGCATATGTTACACAAACAGTTATTTTTAAATAAAAAATATTCATTTGCATTACAGATGAAAGGGTCAGAAATTAAGAACCTGTCGTGTGTCTTTGCAGCAGGTTCTTTGTTTCAAAATGGTTACAATCATCCACAAACGCATGATAAATACTTCTGAGCGGAGACTATGCTGGCATTGTTTCTCTCAGGAAATTGCCCCAATTTTTCTGTTGTACGATCTCTTTTGTTTATATATCATGCAGCACTATTGATCTGTAGAATCTGCCTTTTACTTGACAATCAATTCTTGTAAGCGGTAATTATTTGTCCCTGTCATTCCACTGGTGTTTGTCTTTGTAACATCAGAATCTCTGACCTTCATCTGTATATCTGTACTGTGAGTACAACGTCTTTGTTCCACGCTTGTATTGAGAGTTCAGGTTTAACAGAGCTTCTTTTTCTCTCAAGGTCCTAAACTGTGGCTTCATGTCCCCCGTTTGGAGAGTTTTATGTCCTCTCTTTTGAAGTGAGAGAAAGTTTCAGCACTATACATTCTGTGATATTAACAGGGAAATTTAAATGTATGAATTGGTAAGGAATAGTGACAACTTGGCCAATATACAAACATAGATATAGTTGATTATTTTATTACTGTATGCTATGAGAGATGGCAGGACTGGGTTTTCTTTTTTAATCTTAGTCCAGTATTTTTCATATTTTCAAGGTTGTGTGTGTGTGTATACACAATGTATACATAAACACACACTTATACACACATCAGCAACATCTACACACACACACACACACACTGACAGAACAGGACCCAGCTGTGCAAGAGCTGTTCCCATTCAATGTTATTCTCAGAAACCAGCGTGTTTATAGTGTTTAGAAGCAAATCCATCTAAGCAACTCCATCGTGAATGTTCCATTCAAATCCACAATGGAAGATACAGTGACCGGCTGATTGGACTCTCGCTGCATTTGTGAGAAAGTGCTGCTTTTGAGAAAGGTCACCAAAAGCCTTAATGAGATTAATTGGGAAATATAAAATGTCAAAATTGACATCTTGGCAATTAAAACAGAAGTAATTTGAAATCAAGGCCAGGCAGGACAACAGCTGAAACGTTTTCTTCGATTTTTTTCGATGTTCGATGTTTTCAGATGTGATATAACACTCCATGATATGAGTGAGATGAGTGTAAAAACTGTTTTTACCTTACGTTTTTATACTTGTCTACAACGTAATTGTTTCCTGGCATGTGACTGCATATGCATTTTTACGATATGAAAGAAAAAGAATTGTCATATAAGTGTGCAGGTTTTCTTATACACCGATTTATAAGGAATAATAATAAATGAAAACTAGCAGCAATTTTTGGGTAAAATAATTTCTAAGAGTAAAAAGAACAATATTCAATTAAGTATAAATTTCAATAGCATATAATTTTTAGGATATACACAATCACGTTTTGGCTAGAATTTCGGGCAGCAAATCAGTAACACTAGGTACAAAGTTTTTTTTTATTGTTTTGCGGGTCATTATTTATGCTTATTATAATTTAACATTTTTTGTTGTCTATGATTGTGACTTTTGCAACGGAATCGTTGTCTGTTCTGTTTACCGCACTAAGAATGTGGCTGCTTATATTTTCTGGATTGCAGAGTTAGCTTTGCAGAGTTTGAAAGGTTTACTTCAGTCATTGTATGTTTTTCCGTCAGTTTGCAATGGGAAATGAGGATCTTTTGAATACCCACACATACTTCCATGAGTCTCACCTGAACAGCCTTTGCAGTCCAATTTACTTGAAAAAACTTTGACCCAACACCAACAACAACAAAAATATTTTAGCCAGTACACATTTATGTTTAATGGAGGAAACCAGCAGAATACAGTGACAGCAAATGCACCTGTTCCTCAAACACACACACACGGAAACAAACCTTCTTCACGCCGGTCTCTCGTGTGTTCTGGCCATCATGTGGTTTCTGGAGGTACAGAAGTAGAAACTCTGTGACTGGAATAAGTGTATGTGGGGGGGACTTTTGCAGCTGGTCAGTTATTTTTCAATGAAGGCCGGGAAGACAGACAAAAAACTGAGCAAAGAACCCCCCACACATCCTCTGCCTACTCTTACAGTACAATACAGACTGACATCCTCTCCAGATACTCCTCAGATGAAGCATCAGACTCTTCCTCTGAACAAACTTTCCAACTTCCTTTCATTACATTACAAAATATGTTTATATCCCTGAAATAAAAACATGCTGAAAGCTGGTTTTAATTTCTTCAGTGGCTTTCAGTTCTTTCTTTAAAAAGATTGTTTTTGTTAAACACTGGGACTTTATTGAAAAGCCTTCAAAAGAATACCTTTATAAGAACAGGTACCTTTGTGAAGAGTTAAAGCTATTAGTGAATCACTTATACATTTCAATAGTGGAACTAAACATGCTGCTATCTATCCCACACTGAGTTCTCAAACAATGTGAAAACATTTACCAGAAACAAGCAGCAAATTCAAAGCCATGATTTATCACATGGATTATCACATAGACCTTGTTTAAAATGTTATTTTATGAAACATATCATTTTAATGCAGTTATAACCTTTTTGTATAAAATACACTGATGTGTATTTACGTTCTAAATGTTTACAGACACAGTTTACAGTCTTGCTCTACAATTAGCCTTAAAATCATCATATGGATCTTTTGGGTCTTTAATTTGTCAAAAAATGACTGAATTTTGTGTTATCTAGTCCTTTAAGGGATCATTATTCAGGCTGTGTGCAAGTGTGCTGAGCAGTATCTAAGTCCTTACATGTCTGCCAGCATCACATACACTCACCTAAAAACTGCTCCAAACCTCCAAACTCTTAGAGGACTTGTGAGAGAAGCAAAAGCAGGGTGAAGAATCGGTCTGAAGAATCAGAGTTCACAGCTGAGAATGAACCAGTCGTCATATACTGTACAGAGCTGCACGGAAGGGAGGCACAAAAGAACTGCATCTGTAAATAAAATATTTCCACTTTTATTTATATCACTTAAGGTGTGTGTGAAAAAGTCAAGTAAAAATGTCCGGACAGAGTTTATATATATGTAGGTTCAAATGACACATCATACTTCAGTAAAAGATTTGTATTTAATAAAATTAAATAACTGATTATGTACTAAATGAATGAAGAAAAATCTGATTTATTGCTTTTTTGGATTTATTAAAGGTAAAGATTGCAGTGAGAGACACTGAACACATTTCTTTCATTATGTTTGGTCAATGATGTCAGAAAAATTACTATGAAGGACAAGTGTTACACTGTTTACCACGAACACGAATCCAGAACTTATTTTGGGGCTGGTTTCATGTGACAGAATATAAAGTATATTTAACTGGCTTGCACCAGGAGCAACAGTCACACATCTGAAGTTTTACTGTCTGAGACGTCATTCATGATGTTTGGAATGATGAAAACACAACTCTTAAGAGGCCACTTGAGACGCCCGAGGTCGTGACCTTCCTGCCTGGCATCTGGTAACCTTGTCAGATAAAATCACCAGCATGGAGGACTTTAGCTTTCCTTTTAAAATGAGATGTAATCTCGCTAATTGGTGTCAGAGTCTCGTTGAGAAGTTCGGAGAGGATGGTCAGTCTGCCGTAATGACTGAGCCTTCCCTGCTTGTATTTGCCCTGGATGATCAGTGGCTGCCCTCACATCATTTAAAGGTTAAAGGTAACAGGGCTTGAACTAAAGTGTTGCCACCACCTGTTTTGGAAAGCACAAATATCCTTAAACTAAAATAGAATTATGTATTTATAAACAGAATTCACTCTTCAAATGATATTTCAGTGAATTCTTTGCCGGGCTGTAACTGCATATTCAGTAGTTAATGAATCTGCCATTAATGACCTTTTCAAATGAAATGATACAGAAAAATATAGAAAGACACAAGCACACATTTTTACATCTGAAATGTTTCTTTGAATGTCCCAAATACTTTAGCCGCGTAATCTCTAAAACCACCATTATATTCAACATTGAAATGATTTTGATAAGAGACTGAGAATATTATTGTACACAAAATGTACATCCAATAAGCTGAGACCTGTAACCAGGGGGTCACATGCAGCAGGTCGCAGCCATTTTCATAACCCTGGCGCAAAACAGCACATTTTTCCTATCACATTCAAACCTATGGCCCTCAGTGCAAATGTACCCATTTACAACAAGAGACACTGTCAGGCCTTTGCAGCCTTGAATCTCATATTAATGGCCACAGAGACGCACAAGAAAAAACATGAAACGTGTAATACAATTAAAAATGACATGCAGAAAAACTCCAGTATATATGTGTGCTATACTGTATGTTACAGATCATTTGCTATTGGTGTCCTGTCTGTTTTATGGGGTAGGACCCATCATATACCCACCGAGGCAGGGGACAAAAGGAAGAGACGGAACAGGCAACTGATGGAAGTGAGGGGAGCCC
The DNA here is from genome assembly GCA_036877525.1 of Chromobotia macracanthus. Taxonomy (NCBI): domain Eukaryota; kingdom Metazoa; phylum Chordata; class Actinopteri; order Cypriniformes; family Botiidae; genus Chromobotia; species Chromobotia macracanthus. The sequence goes on from JAZGTH010000025.1 coordinate 2,651,578, forward strand.
GGTGACCAAGATGACTCCAGCATTCAAGAGCAGTGAAACAAGTTGACCTTTGTGAGGGGTTTGAATGTCTCTATTATGGCACCTTGGGTGACAAATGAATTCCAATCTGCTCGTGTGGAAATCTGAATCACAGTCTAGCTTTGAGAACAGAATCAGCGTTACATTTTGCAGCGTTAACAACATACACAAATGTACATACAAGGCATTCAGTACGCATAAATGACAAGAATCTGGTCTGAGCTATACTGCCAACTACGCTAACACATGCACACAAAAACCTTATATTGGTGACAGAAGCTTGTAATGCACACAGAAGAACTACAACAAGACCATAAATGTTACTAGTCTCCGTTGTGTGATTGCTTTTTAGCCTTGAAAATATTGCTAATATTTTCAATGTCTAGTTTATGTATGTTTAAATCCAAATGTTTAATGTGTGATAAATGTGCATTTCTCCTCTCATTGTGCAAACACTTAAAGAGGCGCTCTGAGTTGTTCCAAGTGCAATCTCAATGTTTGGCCACTCTACCCAGCAGGAATGCTTTCTCCCCATTACTTGGTGACAAAGTGCCATCTTTAACAAACATCCTTCTGCCCCTCCTCTGCATTCAGAGCCCCCTCTGAAAAAAGAACATCATTTTAATTATGCAGTCAATCACAATTAGAAGCAAATGTTTTCCCTGTTGGGCCTGCCCCTCTTTTCAGGGCTTTGTGCCTTGCATGTTTGTCTGCTGAGAGAAAGGCCTCTGCGGTCAATGGGGTGGCTGAGTGGTTGTGTGTGAGGTGCAGGCTCGCGTCCACAGCGCAGGTTGGTAAGGGGGGGGCACATCCGTAGTACATTCACTGAATTAAGGAGCACAGTGGGGGGACTTTGGAAGAGAGGCTAAGGGAATGGTTGGGGGGGTTGTGTTGATGGACGACTTGTTGCTAGGTGACTAACAACCGTTGCATGTCTGTCTTTTTCTATTCCTTTATGCGCTGTTCAATTCTCCGTTCTGCTCCCAGATAGTCCGATTGCTTTTTCTTTGTCGCCGCATCCTGTCTTTACTATTGCCACTTACTGTGAAATAAAGAGTTTCCCAGAGGAAAACAGTCTTTAACCCTCTGTGTGCTGTTGCTATTTACAGCAGTAAAGCTCAATATTCAACAGCACCTGTAACTGACAAAACACAATATTTCAGCTGTGCAAAGCATCTGTCAAATGTATGAACTGCATGAGAAACAGGAAAGATTATGTATGTGGTTACTGATTTACAGGGACATGGATGTTCAATGTTCACCCGGCCTGCTGACAGTAAGAATCTGACCAGCTAAATCAACCTTAGTGTGCCAGCCACAAGCGTGGACCAGTGCCTGTGAGCGACCCAGTATCATGTAGACCACTGTGACATCTGTCCACACCCTGCCCGGAAAATTCTGGCCCAGTAACCTCTCACTGTGAAAGGCATATTAACACATGTATGATCATTTTCTTTTATTGTTAAACTTGAATTGTGACATTTTTACAGTACATCAATACAAGCTCATGGCACATCTAACCTACAGTAACAAGAAAAGCACTTAATACCTTTAAATTATTCAACATAATAACACAAACATTTTTATTATTAAGGTTAAGCATTAGCATTTTCAACAAACCTATTAATGTTCACAAAATATTCAGTTACAGATAGATCAGAGATTATATCCTTTCTCTTGGTATTGATACGCTGTGCATGCAATAAGTGTATAAATCTATTCATATCTGTATCAGTGTGAAAGAGTCTGTATTTGTGCATATGGAATAGTTTAAGGGTTTAACCATTTCACAGGGTTTAATTCTTTTTTCAAATGGTCATTCTAGCTGGTGTGGATTACCTTTCTGATTCCCATCGCCCTATTGGCCTGAACTTTATGAGTTCATAAGAGGCTCAGTAGCACTAAGAGGGCATTACTGTCAGCTGCCTGGACATGTGTCACACATGAGGTCAATCTGTGCTGTGGTAAGAGAAGGGAAGCCAGCCAACCAAAACTGATCAACCACCCAAAACTGATTAAAATGTCCCTACAAGGTATTTACTGGTATTACTATACATTTGGTCCCCATAATGTAGATAATACACACATACATAAGATCAAAATTAAAAAATCATAAAATGTCTGACATAACATAGTGCATATGTAACGTGGAACAGGTTGTGTGTTTGTGCGCGTGTGATTCTGTGGGGGCAGAGAGCGAGTTTTACTCACTCAGGCAGAAATAAAAGTTTGGATGTCTTCTCCGTCTGACATGGCGCTCTTGATGTTCCCTGTGCACGGACATGGAGACAGACATCATGAAACTTGCACGGGTGCCATTGGCCCTCTTCATTATTCAGGAACCTCAGATCCACACACGGCAGGCTGGTGACAGCACTTTTATCCCTGTATTAAATATGGAGGAAATGGGAGCTGAGAATATAACAGGACAGCCACAGCATGCTGTGATCCTCTGCCAAATGTGATTCTTTTGGGAAATCTGATGTTGTGTAGATTTATTCAAGACCCTGAAATCAAAACGTAAAAACCATATTCAACAATATGGCGGTGTGTTTTGTTATGTAATGTTTGAAATGTTTAAAAAATGTCTCATTTGTTGTGTGCAAGCATGAAAACAGATTTACTCCTAAAACAGATAGACTTAACTCTTACTGGTTTAGGCCGGTAAATCCTGACCTATTTTTAGAAATTAGAGTGTTATAATTATAGTTTCAGTGCTACTCTACTGCTTATTTACAATATGCCAATTAACAGTGGGAAATATTTCTGAGGCATAAACGTTAATTGCAAATGTGTCTGTTTTGCCAATGTAAAGTTCTTTCCATAACAAAACAAACGTTACACCTTTTACTTTACAACTTTAACTAGAAACAAAAATGTCATTAGTGGCACCCATGTTGAAAAGGTAATGTAAATATTAAAAATGTAAATATCATATTCCTCAAATCTTTCTCTGCTTTATTTATTTCATATTCCACACTCCCTACTGTGCTCTATTCATCACTCTTACTGTATTTAAAATTTTAGTGAACATCTTTCAGGCAACATTTGTGGATGAGCACAAACCTTTTCAAAATACTATTTATAACTAATTCCAATCCTTATGGGCTGGTGAAAATCCTAATCCTGTCTGCTCTCAGCTTTTAATAGACGCGACATCATCCACAGGCTCCAGATCAGGCAACAAGACTGTTTGTGGACCTTTGGAGCTTAAAATACTGCATAATCTACATTGTAAAACACATCTCAGACTCGGACTCCAGCTGGACCATCAGAGTCGGGGAGACGGTGAGCTGTCTGCCCGGGTGTGAACAGCAGTGCTCTGTAAGAGTCTTGGTTTCAAGGTCAGGCAAGCATGTGTTTAATCTTAAGGGCAGCTTTGTACAGCTTGAGTGTATTAGCACAAGCTTACACAACTACAGCATCATTACGTACTGATGTGTGAACGCCGTAGCAGGATTTCCTAGAATGCAATGAGAGAGACAGGTCATATACGTGAGTAAAGAACTCTGATTAGCTGATTGAGCATAATATTTTTCCTACACATGCAAAAATGTTTTGACATATATATGTTCTATATATATAAAAAATATAATCAATGCTACCCTCTGTTCTTGGGTAATTACTGCTTAGAGGAAAGAGAGAATGTGTTGTCATAGTTACATCCACGCCTTCTGAGTGGATTTACATTTGTTTGCTCTAAGCTGATTAGCCAGAGGGGGCTCTGAACTCTTGTGTCCTGTATCATAATGTTACACATGGTTATGCAGTCATCACACAGATTGGTGGGGCCTTCACTCTTTCTTAACCACCTTCCTTCCACCCCCTGATCTCCTCCTAGCGCTGCCTGCTACTCGACTAACTGAAACACACTCACTGTCACCTTCAGGGTGTTTGTGTGTGTGAGAAGGCATCTAAAGGTTACATATAACAATGCGTTCATGTGAAAAAATGAAATAAATGATGTCAAAGCAATAGCATATTTCCAGTGCTCCTTTCCTGAACTGAGGCAGTTAACATAATCGATCCAAAGTAACATAACTGCATGCTGCGTGCAGGGATATCCAGAATGACACAATAATCTAATGTTTACATGTTTACAGTGTTATTCTGAACAACCTACAGAAGTAAAATTCTCCATTTCCTTTTATCTGAATAATATTCTTTTATTCACAACATGTTCTGTGAATGTGTTTTAAAATAAATAGAGTTAAATCAGAAGAAATCATTAGCAGAACATGGATCATATCTGTTGCTTCGGCTCTGCAGCTGACAACGGTGAAGTTATGTAAAACAATAATGAGCAGTTTGCAAGAATTATGAAAATGTTACAAAAATCTGTTAATATAAAGGATTAACTGTGTCTGTGTGTATCTGTGTGACTGATGACTGTGAGTGTATCTGCTGGCCTGTGAGTATTAGCTCTCCATTACTGCAGATCTGCAGATTACGGTATAAAAAACGGCTCTTATAATGCTGGATTGCACCATCCAAAGCAGCAGATTTCTTCACCACATTATCCTTATCTTTCCAAATGATCCTGGGATCCTGTCACTCTAAGTACCCATTTTACAGCTTAACTGTTGCATATTTAGACCAGCAGAGGGGTTGTTAAAATGACTGCTGGCATGATACCTTAATTACAAAATAATCCAGCCATAGCAATCGCTCTCTGAGACTTCTGTGCTGTCCTGACAAAATTAGGCCCGTGCTTGCTTAATCTGTTCCCCTGTGGATGTTCCAATATTCACAACCTAATGGTCACTGATCTATGTTTGATGAAGGATAATCCTTCGTTTGACTAGGAAAATATAGACATGGATATTGTGCCATGAACAGGAGAATACTGTGAAACTAGATGATGACATGTAAAGACAGGATGGAATACATATAAAGAGAGAGAGAGAGAGAGAGAGAGAGAGAGAGAGAAAGAGAGAGAGAGCAGTCTGCTCATGCAGAGGAATCTGGGTTGCTAATGGCCCCTCACCCACTATTCCCCCCCCCTCTCTCCCTCTTTTTTTGCTTTTGTTGTGACCCCTCAGCGTGGGAATCAGTGGTCAGCAATTGACTATCTGTTAAAAAACTGAAGAGATGGATGAAGGGACTGTCTCTCTCCTGCTAGACGTGCAACCTAAAAAATGTAACAAAATATGCAACAAAATTAAATCATGGTTTAACCATTAGCGTAATTGTCACATATTGTTCAATCACAGCCATGATGAAATGAATGAAATTTAAAACTAATAACCACCAACATAAAAAATGTAAGTCTAATCAGTTCTGTTTCTGAAAACAAACAGTAGAAATTAATAATGCGGATCAAACTTGACATTTTGGTGACAATTGCGACAGTGAATGTATGTATGTATCCGTGTTGCTATATTTTCCTTTACATCTGACTGTAATGTTAAACATGTAAGAATGAAATAAATCTAAACGCCATTTTGTTTCACTATTATACTTTCACTATGAATGTTTTGATCTAATCGTTAGACTGTCAAAAATGTTGCTCAGTTAACCAGGTAACTAGTCAAGACGCTGGACCTTTTCTTAGAATTGCAGGAATTAATTTTTAATTAAATTAAATTAATTTTTCAGCATTAATTAAATTAATTCAATTGTAATGGTTGAACGTCAAATAAGCAACTTTTATTGTTCAACTCGACAAAAACACACAAGATCTCGAAGAGAAAAATTTAAAGGGGCTTTAAATGTTTGAAGACATTAACATGTTAGACCACCAGAACATTTTCTCTTCCATGTGCTCCTTCAGCCATACATACGGCATACATTACCTTTATTTAGTACATTACATTACATTACCTTTATTTAGTACAATACATTACATTACCTTTATTTAGTACAATACATTACATTACCTTTATTTAGTACATTACATTACATTACCTTTATTTAGTACAATACATTACATTACCTTTATTTAGTACAATACATTACATTACCTTTATTTAGTACATTACATTACATTACCTTTATATAGTACAATACATTACATTACCTTTATTTAGTACATTACATTACATTTATTTAGTACATTACATTACCTTTATTTAGTACAATACATTACATTACCTTTATTTAGTACATTACATTTTTATTTAGTACAATACATTACATTACCTTTATTTAGTACATTACATTACCTTTATTTAGTACATTACATTATTTTTATTTAGTACATTACATTACATTACCTTTATTTGGTACATTACATTACATTACATTTATTTAGTACATTACATTACATTACCTTTATTTAGTACATTACATTACATTACCTTTATTTAGTACAATACAATACATTATCTTTATTTAGTACAATACATTACATTATCTTTATTTAGTACATTACATTACCTTTATTTAGTACATTACATTACATTACCTTTATTTAGTACAATACATTACATTACCTTTATTTAGTACATTACATTACCTTTATTTAGTACATTACATTACATTGTTTTTATTTAGTACATTACATTACATTACCTTTATTTAGTACATTACATTACATTTATTTGGTACATTACATTACCTTTATTTGGTACATTACATTACATTACCTTTATTTAGTACATTACATTACCTTTATTTAGTACATTACATTACCTTTATTTAGTACAATACATTACATTGCCTTTATTTAGTACATTACATTACCTTTATTTAGTACATTATATTACATTTATTTAGTACAATACATTACATTACCTTTATTTAGTACATTAGATTATCTTTATTTAGTACATTACATTACATTACCTTTATTTAGTACATTACATTACATTTATTTAGTACATTTCATTACCTTACCTTTATTTAGTACAATACATTACATTACCTTTATTTAGTACATTACATTACCTTTATTTAGTACAATACATTACATTACCTTTATTTAGTACATTACATTACCTTTATTTAGTACATTACATTACATTACCTTTATTTAGTACATTACATTACATTACCTTTATATAGTACATTATATCACATTATCTTTATTTAGTACATTACATTACATTATCTTTATTTAGTACATTACATTACATTACCTTTATTTAGTACAATACATTACATTACCTTTATTTAGTACATTACATTACATTTATTTAGTACATTACATTACATTTATTTAGTACATTACATTATCTTTATTTAGTACATTACATTACATTACCTTTATATAGTACATTATATCACATTATCTTTATTTAGTACATTACATTACATTATCTTTATTTAGTACATTACATTACAGTACCTTTATTTAGTACATTACATTACATTATCTTTATTTAGTACATTACATTACATTACCTTTATTTAGTACATTACATTACATTACCTTTATTTAGTACATTACATTACATTATCTTTATTTAGTACATTACATTACATTACCTTTATTTAGTACATTACATTACCTTTATTTAGTACATTACATTACATTACCTTTATTTAGTACATTACATTACATTATCTTTATTTAGTACATTACATTACATTACCTTTATTTAGTACATTACATTACATTATCTTTATTTAGTACATTACATTACATTACCTTTATTTAGTACATTACATTACATTACCTTTATTTAGTACAATACATTACATTACCTTTATTTAGTACATTACATTACATTACCTTTATTTAGTACATTACATTACATTACCTTTATTTAGTACATTACATTACATTACCTTTATTTAGTACATTACATTACATTACCTTTATATAGTACATTATATCACATTATCTTTATTTAGTACATTACATTACATTACCTTTATATAGTACATTATATCACATTATCTTTATTTAGTACATTACATTACATTACCTTTATTTAGTACAATACATTACATTACCTTTATTTAGTACATTACATTACATTACCTTTATTTAGTACATTACATTACATTACCTTTATTTAGTACAATACAATCTAAGACGATAAAACAGTCAACAGCAAGTCTCTGGTAAATGTTTACGAGACAAATATAAGAAATTAAAAGATAATAATTTTCCGTGTATTAAAAGGTTCATTTTAAAGCATGAATAAATGTATTCACGGGTAACACTTTAGTATGGGGTCGATTCACACTTTTTTAATAAGTTGCCTGTATAATCTTACATATTGGCTGTTTATTAGTATAATAAATCACATAATAATGCCTTATTCTGTATGAGCATATTGTACATTCATTAATCCTACCCCATACATACACTTACTTTTACAATAACTATTACCTCGCTAAGTATTAATAAGCAGTAATGTGAGGGTTTATTGAGGGTAAAATTCATAATTAATAATGAATATGTGTCCCCATACTAAAGTGTTATAGATACCTGCTTATCTTTTGGTACCATCGTGCAATGCTGATTTTATCACTGGAAATCAAATCAAACAGTTGTTCTCGTTTCTTGAATGTGTATTCATACATACTTCATAAGTCATGTGTTGTTGTTGTTTTGTTGATAGGAATAATAATTATTATTACTGGTTAAGAATATAACTTGGTGCTGCTGATGAGCAGGTGAAATCGTGTCGGAGGTGATGGATGAGACTGACATCACCGCAGCGCATGGAAATGAGCAGCTTTCTCAACCTTCTACAACATCATGCAAAAAAGCTCCAAGGGTTTCTTCAAATGAACTGTGTGACTCTGTGAAAATAATATCAGGGGCTTTCCGTCAGGATGAACTTTTCCACTGCAGTCAGCCGTGAAATAATCTGACCCGACACTTCACACCATCTGCGCCATCCATCCGCCTTCTTATTTCCTGCCTCATCCGGATCTGATAGCACAACATCAGCTTCTCTACAGCAACCTGACAGCTCTGTCCACTGATACCCCTCGCCAAAACCTCATTCACAAAAACACTGACAATATGGATAAGACAACAGGCTACGGTATGAGAGTAGTACAGTTTCACAAATAAAAGCAATAAATAATAAAAAAGATTAATAATAAAACAACAACAGGTAATACAAAGTTATTATAGGATGAAGAACTGGGATCTTTGTTATGGCAGGTATGTTTTCGGTGATAACATCTGAGAACTCCTCACATAATGGAGTCTTACTGGTAACAGAAGAGAAAAGACTCACTCGTTTCAATCGAGACACATGAACTGTTGAGATGAGCTATCAGTTGCCATTATTCTTCAAAGAGTCTCCAGGGCTCAAGGGCTCACTTCTTCACCGGGATCTACAACACACGGATAATCTTTATAATGTGATTTGTCATTTTATTCTGACCTTCTCCTGCCTGTGTAATGCGCAACTGTGGGCACGTACTTTGGCTGAAATCCAGTCGTTTCCTCTCCTGAATTTAGGCTCGACCTGTAAGAAAGACATCTGAGGTCACAGATGTGGGTAAATGAGCTCTTGTGGAGGGCAGTAAACGCAAAGGTCGCTGATGTTTAGATGTTACAGGCGCTGTCGAGGTTTGGGAGGTGCTGAAATCTTCTGCGCCTTTACGCACGATTGGCACACTTGACAGTGATTGACGCGCGTCCGTGGAAACTACGCCACCAATGTGCCAAGTCCAATAGAAACTCCCTCCTCAAAAACATCTTCATTCTTGCGCTATAATCTCCTGCCCTCGGACTCCCGGTAATTCCCAACTTGCATCCTTGTTGGTCTAGCGTTCATCTAACATCCGCCGACGCTGGATTTGACTGGGGAAGACAACGAGAACAACAAAGAGAGAAGCTGTGGTAGATGTACAGAGGACTGCCCCGAGGGGGGAAGAAAAGCCTTCATGTTTCAGTTGCCAATCTTGAATTTTAGTCCCCAGCAGGTTGCGGGGGTATGCGAGACTTTGGAGGAGAGCGGAGACATCGAGCGTCTCGGCCGGTTCCTCTGGTCGCTGCCCGTCGCGCCCGCTGCCTGCGAGGTGCTTAACCGAAACGAGTCCGTGCTGAGGGCTCGGGCTATCGTAGCCTTCCACACTGGGAACTTCCGTGAGCTTTACACCATCCTGGAGAACCACAAGTTCACCAAAGAGTCTCACTCCAAACTGCAAGCGCTTTGGCTGGAGTCGCACTACCGGGAGGCGGAGAAGCTCCGAGGCCGCCCGCTGGGGCCAGTGGACAAATACCGGGTACGAAAGAAGTTTCCTCTGCCTAAAACTATTTGGGATGGAGAACAAAAGACGCACTGCTTTAAAGAGAGGACCAGGCATTTGCTTCGTGAATGGTATCTCCAGGACCCTTACCCGAACCCGAGTAAAAAGAGGGAGCTTGCACAAGCCACAGGACTCACTCCTACACAAGTGGGCAACTGGTTTAAAAACCGGAGACAAAGAGACCGAGCGGCGGCCGCTAAAAACAGGTGCGTTTCTTCTCCACATTTCAACCCTGCAACCCAAACTGTGCAAAGATTCACGGCACAGCTCATATTATCCTCCATCACCTTCACATCACACAACAGACTAAGAAACGATGTATGTAGGGATTCATTTCTGATTTCAGTGGGGAAGAGAGGAGTAACATCACCAAACACGACCAAACGTTTGTCTGTGTACTGTGGCTTGGGCCTTGTCTGCATCACAGGGCAAAATATTTCATTTCTGATGAAATAACAACGACCAATAAATAGTAAAACAAATAAAGTCAGCAGAATGAAGGGTGCATTGGTGGTTATTGTAAAATTTTAGCCATTTTTCTACACTAGTTTTCCATGGCCTTGAGTCAGGTGTGGCTATATTGGGGTATTTTGTTCTGTATTTTTGTACAAAATGAAATTTGAAAAAAATATAAATTGAAAATTATAATTACAAGTAAGGGATCATTAAAATGATAAACGTATCTGTTTTAATTAAATACAACATTTGGTTAAAACCCTTTAATAAACAATAAACCAGGAACTCATTTGTTATATTAAATGTTATTAAACAGCCAGCACAGATGATGTTTGTCCTTCCTGGGCATCAGTTTTGGGCTTTACGTTGTTTTACATTACATGAGGTCATATGTGCTTACATTTTATTTAAGAAAAATCTGTTCTTGTGGACCACCGATTTCATGTCTTATGAAAGAGGTTTAATAGAAAACCCGACATTTAAAACTCACACTCTCTTTCCTTTAAGGTTACAGCAGCAGGTGTTGTCCAATGGCTCGGTTCGGTCCTTAACCGGAGAGGATGCCGCCGCGGATCGGCTGGGGAGCGCGTCGAGCCCCGAAGCGAGTCTGCCGAGCAAAGCCGCCGCCTCGGCCATCTCCATCACTTCAGACGACAGCGAATGTGAGATGTGACCTCACACCATGAGAAGACTATGAGAAATAAACATGAGAAGACATTGAGAAATAAACATGAGAAGACATTGAGACAATCAAGCAGATAAAGAAGCACAACAGTGCCTGCCTTAACACACGTTTCTTATGATCTGAAGAGCCCGGGATCTTCGTCTCTAAAACGCTATTTATTGATTTTGCAGACAAAGCAAACACGAATAAATGACATCAAACAAAAGTATTAAAAGTACTTTTGCAAGCAAGCAGGTGCAGGCGGTTCATTTGCCTTCATTTTGAAAGGATTTTGTGTTGAATCGCTTGACCTCCCGGTACACGGATGATACCGGACTTCATTTTCATCATGTTCGGTGTAAAGTTGTTTGGTTCAGCATGCGGGCCGATGGTGAAGATGTTTTAATGAATGAAAGATTTACGGCTAATAAAACGTTTGACGATCAAAGTAATCCCGCAGTGTTTTCTCAATCAATCATTTTTGTCGTTGGGTTATTATTATTATTACTTTTTATTGAATTAAACCCTCTGTTGTTAGCTTGTTGTAAGATCACGGTTCGGTAATGTGTTACGAGAGGACGCAGCGCTTCATAACAAACGAGAAAACCACGAAAGCAGATGATTGTCACTCGTAAAATACATTAAAAGCCCTAATGCAATATTTCTTTTACTTTCATATGTTTTTACTTCATTATTACATTTTTCTCATAGAGACAGGCCTGCTGCAAAACTGTGTTTACAAGAGACTAAACATTAGACATCAGTTTATTATTGTTTTATAGCCATTCACGACAAATCGTTCATTGGCATTTTCTATTTCTTAAGGATTAAGATATCTACAAACAACAACCATTATTATTATTGTTATTATTATTATTATTCATCTGGCATTTTGGTAATGGTTTGTATGTTTAAATGCCCCAAACAAACAGCGTTTGTCTAACTAATTATTATTGAGAGAAACGATATTGGAGCTTGTGGAGGAGAGAGCGGGTTATTGAGTTTGAGAAAGGCTGAGAAAAGCGTTTCAATGAGGCTGTCAAACCCTTCAGCGTTAATCTGCGGTAATGACGCTCCTCAACGCAGCCTGAACAATAGTGAGCCCTTCAAAGCTTACAGGGGACCCCAACATGCCCTAACAAGTGTACTGTAATCATGTGCACGAATGACTTCACGGTATTATTATTATTATTATTAACAGTCACAATGCAGAGCTCATAACAGGAGTAAAAACAAATGCTACTATTGTTTTCCAAATTCGCCAATGCACCTTTTTTTCTTGAGGCCACTGCTAAAATGAAGCAGGAAGATGCATGCACTGAAACAAACAGAGATTTTAAGGCTACTAATGAGAAGACTTCACAATCCCGAGTGCCTCACAATGGGCATGCGAAATCACATGACAAACGGTTCTCAAACGTTTCCAAACAAACCTAACACCAAAGCAAAGGTTTACAAAGACTCGTTCACTTTAAAGTTCAGACTGAATCTGGTTATAAAAAATACACATTTTGTTTTCTTTGGAAAATTCAGGATAGCTGTGAGGTAAGCGCGTTTGTTGGATGTTACCTAGATTTTATTTCTTATAGGCAAATACGCTGACAAGCAGATTACTTGTGCAGGGGAAGGACTATAAATGATTGTTTTAGATATTCGTAACTTAAGAGGAACAACAAACAACGTTATGCTGAATGATATTAAAAAAACAAACAAACAAATAAATAGATGCGATGCCATGCATACATAAATACAACATCTTCTCTTCGCCGTCTTGTTTGTGATGACTGATGATGTTTATTATTTCATCGTTTTTCTTTCCCTACATATAAAGACAGAAATAATTACTTTAACTTGTGAAAAGGTTATATATATTTTACTGTACTGACGAACACAAAGGCGGTGAGGACGTGATTGATTTGTTTTGTTAGAGCGCCCTCTGTCGATCATCAGACTCTCAGTCGGACCGGAAACAGATATTTTACCACCCGGAAAACATTCATCTGTTTAATTAATGGAAGTGTGTGATCAATGTTTCAGTATAAAACAGGTCTGTAATGTGAAAAGCTAGGCCGTATTTTATGTGCACCTAACAATGCCGGTGGCTGCGATTCTCTTCTTTTCCTAAATGAAAACTAAAATGCAGAATAAACTGTTGTGTGGGTATAATAATGTTAAAAACAGAGTATTACATTATTCAGTATTATCCGTTTACTCACAATTTCTGCAGCGTGTGTTTTGTAAGATTATGGTAGTTATGTGGGCGCTTTGTAAGAATCGCACTTTATTCTGAGTTCAGTGCATTATTTCCGGCGTCCGCCATTTTGCAGTGGTGAATATTCGACACACCATTTCCCAGAAGCCACCGCGGTGCCGCCTGATCACCAGATGATGCGTCATATTTGATATTCACTCGAAAATAATTTTTAATATAATCATAATTACAAATCATTTTTAATAAGCACACAGAAAAGAAAATACATGGTGGTTGAAATGATTGTTTCCGTGTATAAAAGTAATTTCCAGCAGCAGATGATGGAGATGATGGTTCTGTTTTATTGTTATTCTGACTGCCCAAGTAGATTTGTAGACGCACATTTTAATAAAGGGTTAGATTTGTGTTAACTTTACGGTTTTTAAGGTATCGGGTTGAGTGAATTATTCAGATGACTGACCTATATTAAAGATACCGGCTTTCTCCACTTACTGGCATGTCAGTGTAACCTCCACACACTCAGAAATGATTTTTTTCATTGTCCAGTTGACTTAATTTAAACACTGTTTTTAAGTTTTGTCACAGCTTAATGTCACTGTGTTCAGCTTACTTGAGTTGGGAATACAGGAATAATTCATGCTTCATTCTTTATTTATAATGAGAGTAAATGTGGAAGTCGAGTGCTGTTTATGTGAGTTTTTGAGCAGGAGGAAAGGGGAGACATGTTAACGTTTATTGTTCTGAAATGATTCAGAAGAGTTGGTCTGTTAGGTTTGTGAACTACTGTTTCAATGCAGTAATCAGCTGCTTCTCACCAGCACCATTAAACCATTAAAAAATAAAGATATGTTTAATTTGAAATGTTTCTAAAGTTAATCAGATCAACACAAATTAATTATTGTCTTGTGAAATACATAATTTGGCTGTGACTACATCATATTCACATCATATTGTAGCGTATTGTGGCACTTTAGCTTCTGGGGAGCTGTAAGAAAATTGTCTTGTTTTAGCTCAAAGATCTTTTGAGTTGAACTTGTCCTTCCACAGTCTGAAAGAACTAGGCAGACATGGAGGCAAGAAAGTTGTAGACGATCTCTGTGAGTTGCTAACAGGGTTAAACCAAATATCTATCTATCTATCTATCTATCTATCTATCTATCTATCTATCTATCTATCTATATATATATATATATATATATATATATATATATATATATATATATATATATATTGAGCTTTAGTCATTTATGTTTAGGCTCTTCACCGTTTCAGCACCATGGTCAGTGACTGTGAAACCCTATACACTGTATGTAGCTCTCACACAGTGCTGATGTTCCTCTCTGAAGAGCAGATGTGGTGGAAACCATGATTCATTTAATGTTGTCCTAAATCATCTCCACAAAATCCTGCAGAAGTTTATTGGCCCCTTCATCTCACTATAATCTCATCATTATAGCACATTCTATCCACTCACCGTGGTGGGTGGGGCACTTTACTACCAGAAGGACATGCCCACTGTGGAAAAAGCTTCTTAAAAAGCTCCATATATTTCTGACAAAGCTCCACATATTTTAACCCACACTTATCCATAAATCCCTGTTTATTTAATATTTTTAAATTGAGTAACATCTGCAGCCCCTGTATTCAGGTATATTAACTTTTTTTTATCCTGTTCTGATTCAGAAACTCTTGTTTTCAGATACAGTATTAATTATTACTTCTTGAGGTAGATGATTCTCAAAATCATAGTTTAGTCATAACAACAGATGTTCTTGTTTTAATTTAATGTAAACAACTGAAATGTGCTAAAATAGCAAAGATTTAAAAAGATACATTACATTACCTGAGATTGCAGTTGTTATGTTGTTCTGCAGATTAGTATGTGTTTGCACTATGGTGGAGTGGTGTGCAAACTTTGTCCTCCAGAGGGCAGCAAATATAGCAAATATAACTCACGGATCTCTTTCCGGACAGTGTCGCAAAGTCAGAGGCGTTGCACTGTTTTTTATTGATTTA
The DNA here is from genome assembly GCA_036877525.1 of Chromobotia macracanthus. Classification (NCBI taxonomy): domain Eukaryota; kingdom Metazoa; phylum Chordata; class Actinopteri; order Cypriniformes; family Botiidae; genus Chromobotia; species Chromobotia macracanthus. The sequence goes on from JAZGTH010000025.1 coordinate 2,667,108, forward strand.
ATTGACGCATTTAATTGATTTCTCAGTCGCAGTAATTTAGAAAATTTAATAGAAAAATTGCATTGATTAAAAGTCGTCTCTTTATGCCTTTGGCCTGTTAAGTCTCAGCCTTGTAAGCACATGAATGGTCACTAGATGGCTACCAATCATTTGAGAAACTACATAATGGCTTCTGAGGCTTCAGTGTTTTGGGTGTTGGTGGGGTAGTTTAAAATCACTTTGCAGAAGTCCCATCTGTATGACATTTATAGAATTGGCAATGCTTTACTTTATACTAAATGTATGAACAAACATTTTTCTCATATTGAATGACTGGTGCTTATGTGATTTATGCTGGAAAAATGAGTCAGAATGAGCACAGGCTAATTACAAACAACAGGCAAATCAAGTGAATAAAGTCAGTTTTGGTCTAGTTTGAGGTTTTTACAAAACTGTGTTCATTAAACCCTCGTCTAATGATCCCAGTGCTCAGGTGTACCTTCCTAAATCTTTTATTTGTTTAAATAATCCATGAAAAATAGCATTTCCTTCTTCTTTCTGCTTTCATTCATATTTTGTATGATTTCAACAAATTGTACATCATTTTAAAGTTTTTTTAATGGAGAATGTGACAATAACAAGAAGTCATTTTTGGAAATGTGCTCATTGTGACTCATTTGCTAGCACGTGTCACAACAGCCACACACTATCCACATGTTCAAGCGAATATGATAATCACAATTGCCTGGTGGAAAAAATGTGATTGCTGAATTATTAAATGTTGTGACATCCCTAGAAACAATAATTTATGCGTTCACGGTGACCCTTTGATCTTAATGAAAAGCTGTAAAATGACTCCGGTCCTTGTTAGATTGATGACCCGGGACACAGACTCTTCCCTCGTACCTGCAGTCCAGATGGCCTGTAGCTTTAGCACTTCTTGTTAGTAAACAAAACTGATCCCACAACAGAGACACTGAAGAAAAAAGAAGTATGCTTTTAGAAATGAGTGTTGTGTATGTTTTCTTTTTTCCTGGCACTTGTGGAATTATACAAATATATTTGTTAGTTGTATTACAGCTTGGATGGTTCAGAGTTTTTGTTTCTGTATAGACACACACACACACACACACACACACACACACACACACACACACACACACACACACACACACACACACACACACATATATATATATATATATATATGGCACCAAGTAATAAGTGCACTTGTCTGAGGAGGGATGATGACTTGAAATGTTACAGTGTGTAGGGTTTATAAATAACTCAGGTCTCTGGTTTCTGCAGCTGTCCTCATGGTTCATTCCTGCTCCTTGTAGCTCTCTGTGTATGCTCACTAAACCCTAAGAAGTCTTGGTGTATCAGAAGAGTATCTGACTCTTCTTATCTGACTACCCATCATTTGATTTTTTTTCCTGCATCTGTGATTTGTTACTGAATTTGCAGTGTGAAACAGACCCTGGTTAGGGTGTGTTAAACCTCATGCATCCCAGTAATTCTGGATGAGGACTCGCGGATGCACACTGAGCCTCTGAATCTCTCCTCCTTTCACCTTATTCCTGTCCCACACACACAGAACCTCGGCGGGCCTTTAGATGAGGCTGGGTGCTAATGAGGCTAAAGCAGTCGCTTCCGTGGGGATCTGAAACTCACCAGCGCATCAGGGCTTTGTCTCATTCCTCTGACATCACACGGGAATGGCTTCTATAAATGCAATCTCTAAGATATTTAGGTGGAAAGTCTTCATGTTTAAAGGGATAGTTCACAGAAAACATAAACAGTTTTTCATTATTTACTCACCCACATGTCATTATAAATCCATATTTGTACGGTTTCTTCTGTGGAAAACAAAAGCGGATATTTGGAGCAAAGTCTCAGTGGTTTTGTGTCCATGGTTGTTTGGTTACCAATGTACTTCAAAATATCTTTTGTGTTCCTTAGAAGGAAAAAAGCCATAAAAGTTTGGAATGACATGGGGGTGAGCAAATGATAAAAGAATTCAAATTATGGGTGAACTATCCCTTTGTACACAAATCATACAGCCCCGTATTTGTAAACATGTGCTTGCACATTTATCTACATACTATTAATGACAATATTACTTATTCACTGTTTTATTGCAATATAATCATTATAATGACTTGTAATATTCACTAAAAGTGATACAGGCAGCGTAGGACAGTCACTGGTTAGCAAACCTTCTGTTAACATGCAGTGTCAGAACAAACAATAGAGGAGTTTATTTTCCACACAGAGCTGTCCAGACCTGTCTCAGTGAAGGAGACACAGAGGACATCAAAGGTTTCCAGGTTTGGAGTTTATGCCACTCATTTAACTCTGAAGCTGTGCATCAGTGAAGCGTGACCGGCTTTGCAGTGAGCAGTGACAGACAGCACTAAACATTCCAAGCAGTGAAGAACAAGACAGCTGTGCATGTATGAAGAACAGAAAGAGAGAGAGAGGGAGAGAGAGAGAGAGAGAGGGAGAGAGAGAGCTTGGTTTTGGGATATTTTACTGCTGAAGTCAGGTCAGCCCAAACACCCAGTGGCAGTATGAGAGCGGCCGTATTGGGTTAGTGTTGCGTTGTCACTCATGTACACTGGTCATTTGTACTGTACATGTGCTTCTGCATTATTTTTAATGATTAAATGTAAGTTCTAATGTTTTTGTCAAAACATGATGAAACATCATGGAAACATCAGTTCAACTGTAATTGACAGTACTAAAATAAGTATTTGCACCGTATTCCATAATGTTCCAGCAAATGTATATTTATTCATTTAAAACTGTTAATGATGTCAATTTCCAGTTATTGTTGCACATAAAAAGACATTATATTTTTAGTGGTGCAGCCAGTGAAAATGTAGGCAGGGCAAATGAAAAAGTGAACGACTGGACTGACCATGCAGGCCAACAGAAAAATGTCTTGTTGAATCCTGAAAATATTTAAATTTGATTTTATTAAATGATGTATTGCATGGCTCATGGATGTCTTTATTCTCTCTACTTTGTCACTCTGTCCCTGAGTTTCCTCTCTGGCATCCTCTCTCTCTCTCTCTCTCTCTCTCTCCCCCTCCTTCAGCTCCCTCTTCCCTCCATCATCTGTTAGGTGAACAGTATCCGCCAGGTTTGTGAGCCTCTTTTGTCCCAGAGCAGGAGGAGATGTTGGCGTAGCCAGATCATGTTTCAAACTTTCATTTCCTGAAATGTTTGAGGGAACATCCAGAGTTTATCAGTGCCCGTTACACTCAGTGAGGGGAGGGGGGTGGTGAAGGAGCTTGTGTTACCTGGCCGGTCACTTAGCCTTCAAAAAACAAACGACTCTCTCTTTGACTGTAGATCTGAGTAACATACCTCTTCCCATTATAACTCATTTTTGCTCAAAGCACACTAAGAAACACATATCCGCATGCAAAAGAAATTTATGGTCTGCCCAAACAGTATCAACAAAATACACTTTGACCAGATCAAGTAGAGAGTACCAGGTCAAAGTGAGCAATACTTTTCCTAATCTACGCTACTGATGTTTTATATATTGTGATTAAAACCAAAAAGCTACACAATGTATATGCAATGATGTAGTGCAAATTTCAGATGATTAACCGTTTCTCACATTAAGATGTTATGACAAGGTGTGTCAGCACCAGCCACATGGAAGTCTCCTACCACAATGCCCCTCTTCACCTCTGTAATTGTGCGTGTCTTCACCTCTGCTCTTCACAGGAAGGATCTTCTTTCTGTGTTTATCAAGTCTACATTCAAAAACCACAGTGTGGAATCACTTCAGAATATGTATGTAAACAGTTATTTTCCTTCACTTTGACTGATTTTAGGTCAAATTTGAGGTCCACCATGTTATGAACAGAGAAGGTAATTTCTGCAGTACAACACATACAACGAGAGCTTGTGTGTAACAGTTATTTTTTCTCTTATCTGTTTTTAACATACTTTTTAAATGATTATCTGACTAGGCCATTCTTCAACCAGGTAATCTAGGAAAGGAATAAATGTAGTATACATGTAACAATGTTAGTGTGTGTGGGCACATGTATGTGTGAGTTTGTTCATTCTACACTTCACCTCGTGTGGTTCCATCACCCACAAATAACCTGAGACTGTTAAAACTCCTCAGACAGTGCTGATGGAGGACTCCCTGCCTGGGCGACAACTGCCTCCACTCGTTTATCAGTGGGGCTTGGCTTTGAAACCTGAGCTTCTGTGGCCGTTTGGAAGTAATCTGTTACCTAACTCTGCAGAACAGACCATGACCCATCAGAGTGCTGGGAGAACGTGTGACCCTTGAATCTGTACGATAAAAGCATGAAGAAATGTCAAATTGATGGAACATTGATTTGACTAATCTATAGCGGAAAGAGAATGAAAGATAAATTTCCCGGAGCTAATAATAGCTGTAATTCTACAGTACAGACACAACACACGCAAACAGGCAGGTGTGCGGCCCTGGTTAAGTCCCACCCTTTTGTACACAACACTTTATATTGTATGTTTGCTCCAGTGTTTGTAAATGCACAAGAGAACGTGGCATGTGTTTGTTCACAAATGAAGCCTTTATTCTGGTCGTCTGCACAGACGATTCTCTCTCTATTGTGCCGTTTGATGCGCTGTGAGATGAATGTAGTCTGATGAGCTCATAAACTGAATTAAATTTTAATAGTTAATGTAAAAGTTGATGCCATTTTGTAATGCAATACAAAGCTGCCATGTAAGAAACTCACAGAGGTTCGATGCCAGTCATGACTTCCTGTAAAGTGATACAGTGTACTGCAGCAGGCTTGGTCATTGTTTTGTTTTGTTTGTTTCAGTGCAAAACAAAATCTTTTAAAAGCTGCTCACTGAAATTGATCATCTTAATCTAATGCGTAGGAGAATGACCAAACATTTTCCCGTTTGGGCTATGATTCTCATGTTGTTCTATTGTTTAATAATCTTGATGGATTATCTTCTTTAATTTATGACTCTGTATTGTTATAAATGGTCCTTTGGGTTTTCAGAGTCCACTAGAGTTAATAAGGGATTTCAACATCTCCTATGTCAGGTTCCTTAACATTACAACCGTATGGAAAACCGCTTTCAAGTAATCTTGTAAATGCCCGGCCTCTTCCCAGCTCTCCTATGATTTATTTTAAGCTGTTAGCACAAAGTCTTAATCCTAATCTTTCTAATTCTTGGATTTATTTAAACAGGTTACAACTTTATTTCTCAATTATCTTTATGTAAATACACATTTTCCATACAGCCACAAGAATTCTTTCTCCCAGTGTTTCAAAACTCTTGCAGTTCTAACGTTTTGCTGTTTGTTTTTGGCCCCATCCTAGAATCCCATGATGCCTCTCTGACTCGAACCTCAAGGCGAGGGATGACCTGAGCTCAAGTGACAAAAGGTAATACAGGCAGGGCAGCGAGCCATGAAGCCCACCTGTTCTTTCCACCCCCCTTAACAACTCCCAAAAGTCTTAACTATTATCTGTGAAGAAAATGGCACTCACTCATTCCCCCTCCTAAAGCCCACAAAGGCTGCTCACATTACAGCCGAACTCTTTTCTTCCCACATAAAAACTCTCTGTTTGTCTCATATACGTGTCGTTCAGAGCTCTGCTTTGTGCGCTCACCTTCTCTTAGCAGTGCTGTGGAGATCATGCACTGAGAGAGAACCAGGGACTAGAAACCTGAAGCTTTTAAAAGCAGCCTTGGGCTACAGACCCAAACACTTCTTTCCAACCCACCCGCTCTTTGGGTTAAATAACAGCTCAACTACAAGAGTAAAGAATGGCGAAGCTTGTTTTATAAATCTATAATGTTGTATGTATTATTCTTTGTTACTTTCTTTCACTTTAGATGGTCGGGCACTGAGCTGAGCATCCCTGTGTATTTGGCTTTCTGCTGAGACATTCACTTAAATAGTACATCAGAAATGTTAATTATGCTCTATATTAACACATGCTAGACTCTCTTCTTTCAATATTTTAAAGTATATATTTCTATACTTAAGTATATGAAGTAAATATTTCTTCTCAAATATTTTTGGCCTCTCATGTTGTTTTGTAGGCAATGTGGTTGCTCGGCTTTGTAAACTGTAATCTGGAGCAGAATTAAGCATTTTCAGTCTACACTTACTGTGTGAACCCAAATATGTTCCGGATATTCGAGAAAACATTTTGGATACATAAATGGTTACGCATGTCGCCATAAACCATTAGTACAGTTTATAAAAGCCATAAACGTTAACTACTTCATTAAAAATCCGATTTGATGACATATTGCATAAAGCAAACGTGAAGAGAAGCGTTACAGCCGTCCACAAATGGTGCATTCAGTGTCAAAACTGCTTGTTTTGCACAAATGCCCGTGCACGCACCCGCGGGGCAGAACTGAAGTTCCCCCCGTGGGCAGTTCTGGGCCTCCGGTGCTCGAGCGCGCAACTGGTTCCGATTAACCAGCGGAAGTGCCCGCTCCTCTCGGTCAAAAACAACCACCCCGACATGCGTGATTTAAGTGAGGCAGCAGTCTGCAGTCCCCCACCTGCAGGGCTGCAGGGAGATAATCGCGCACAATCTTTTCGTTGCTCTTATTTCCGTGAAATAAATACATGAAATCCAAAAATAAATAATAAATAAGCATGGATCAGCTGTGCGTGAATAGAAAAGAGAGTTATGAATGAAGCCACGTGAGCTGGTTTGTCTCTCTTTGACCCAGAACCGCCGAACAAACACGGAGAGCGCAAAGCAAACAGCCCGCAACAAGCCAACGAGGCCCGGCGAGCGCAGAGCGACCCACCGGAGAAGCAGCACCTCCCGGCTGTGTGCTGACCCGCAGCATCAGACGTGGGTTCATCTGCATGATGTAGAAATAAACTGACTGAAGTATAGAGAGAGAATAGTGGTAGTAATAATCGTTTTTATTTTTTATCAATTAGTCACATTGTGATTGTAATTTGGGAGGAACACAGATTGCTCGATTGTAGCTTGATTGTTTTTTTTTTTTAGATTTTAAAGAGTTTTTTTAAGAGTTTTAAAGAGGGTTTTTTTGTAGGAAATATTTTGCAGTTTCTCTTGTTGGAAACGAGAGGTCTCGTTTGGTCTGATGTATTAAAATGCTTTTAATGTTGAACCTCTTTCACCCGTTATTAATCTTGACTTTATTAATCTTGACTTTATTTGATCTTGACTTTAGTAATCTTGGTCTTTATTTAAATTAATTGTGTAGTCGGTCTTTATTCGAAATGAATTACATGCAGACAGCTGGCGCTCCGTCTGTAAATATTTTTCACCATCTTTCCAAATCAGTTTAACCTCGAAATATTGGTTACATTTGTGCTGTTTTTGCCTAATTCTCGGCGGATTGTATTGGTCCAAACAGCACATTGCAGGATGAAATATTAGAAGATCTTCTTGTGAATTTAAAGGATCATTTTATTATCTGCTTTTGGTTTGTCTTCTGACCAGTTTAACGACTTGGCAAATGTCAGTCCATAATATCCAACCTCTGAGTATTTCTCTGGAAACCAGAGACGAGCTAATGGTTTCTCTTAGATTTACACCGTTCATTTTCTCATATATACAGCAAACGTGGCAGATCTCCGTCTAACTGGTAAAAAAAATAAACAAAAATAAATAAAAACTCAGTCGCAATCGCTTAAGAACCGAGGTCCACCAGGCTGGAAGTTAAAGGTCCCAGTAATGAATCTTGGAGCTGATGCGGGTGTCCTTGCATGCCGTGTATCGTCTGTGCGCCGCCGAGGCCGGTCATGGGGTACGCGGGCGCGGCCGGGTGGCTCATGTTACCCTGGAGCAGGAGCACGGAGCTCTGGTCGGGACTCTGCGGGGGAGAGAACTCGTCCTCCGAGCTTGACATCAGCGACTTCCCGCCGTCCAGCGGTGACAGCTGGTTCTGTTTGTTGGCGCCCGTGTTGTTCTCGCTGTTATCTCTGCACAAATGGAGACATGCGTGTGTGATGTGACTTCATCTTTTCAAGCAAATCTGTTTTTAATTGTAGTTTGATCTACAGAAACAAGTTGCAGGATAACAGCTGATAAAACGCAGTTTGTCATTCGTACAGAAATGTTCTGAAAGATCACCAGCTGATAACAATAAACACCCCGTTCATGATAATCGAAACGAGTGCACATTGTCTTTAATCTCACTGACTTTATGAACATTATTAGCTGTTTTATCTGCAAGAATTCGTCACTGAATATTTTTTTATTCTGACCCATGACTGAAAGGTCCAGTGAAAACGTTTCTCTAGCTATAGACACTGTTTATTATTTCTATTATATTTTAAAGGCTTTTCTGTTATTAGCCCTAAAATAAACCAGCTCTCGTGTTCTGTTTGCCAGCATTAATATCTGGGATGCACAAACAACAACATCCTTTAAAAACACAAGATGCAGCAAGATGGAGAGCGCACAGCCCTGTATTATATCAAACGCATTTCTATCTTCAGGTCATTTCTCACCTTTCTTTCGCCTCGGCTGCGCGGTCTCTCTGTCTTCTGTTTTTAAACCAGTTGCTCACTTGTGTGGTGGTCAGCCCTGTGGCCTCGGCCAGCTCCCTCTTTTCCCGGGGAGATGGATAGGGGTTGTGGGTGTACCACTCGCGCAGAACACCGCGGGATTTTTCCTTAAAGCAGTAGCTGGTTTCCTCGCCATCCCATATCGTGCGCGGCAGAGGAAATTTCCTCCGGACCCTGTATTTCCCCACTGCGCCCAGCGGTCGCCCTCTCAGCTTCTCAGCCTCAACGTAATGGGCCTTCAGCCACAGCTGCTGCAGCTTCGGGTGGCTGTGCGGAGAGAACTGGTGGCTCTCCAGTATCTTATAAAGTTCCCTGAAGTTTCCACGATGAAAGGCGACCACAGCTTTGGCTTTCAGGACGCTCTCGTTCTTGTGGAGATGATCGCAGGCCGGGAGGGACCACAGAAACCGGCCGAGGCGCTCCAGGTTCCCCCCTTGTTGCAGCACCTCGCACACGCACGCCACTTGCTCCTGCGTAAAGCCGAAAGACGGCAACATTGACATGACGTCTGGATGTCTGGATGTCTGGATGTCTGGATGTCTGGATCCCGACCACCAAGCCGCTCTCCTTTAGATGCTGTGAAGGAAGCGGAGTGGGTGACACAGTGGCACAGCCTCTGTTTGTCTGTGTTTAATTGCAGGGGTGTCGGACACGGTTTTTGGGCACCTCGGTGTGCGTTTGGCGACCGCTGCGCGTTTCGGGTGTTTGTTCAAGTCAGTTTGCTCACTACCGAGTGTAAAAGGCTCTGCGCGCCCGCTGATTGGCTCTCCACCCGCCCTATCCCCGCAGCAGTGTGGAGAGAGCGCCGCTTCCCTTTCCTCCCACCGGGACTCGGTGGTCTGAAACCGGATCCGGCGTCTCCAGTTCTACCTGAGGGACACGGGCACCTCGATACTAATCAATTAAAGCAACTAAATCTAAAGGCGGCGTTTACTCCCATTTCACCTACAGCTTTACAGGTTATTAAGCAAACGTCGTTCATCCTTGCCGAATATGAATACATAATGTTTTCAAGTAATAAATGAACGCAAACTGTAATTAATTGCTTTGTCTACTTTTTTATGAACTTAATTAAAAAGACGTTTCTCTGTAGTCCACAGCATGGTTAATGGATGAGCATTAGGGTGGTTTTACAAGCTGTTGCATCCTCATTGAGGAGTGTAGTTGTCACAGGTGAATGGTTTTCACGTTTCGGTTTGGCTTGTGCTCGCTGTCAAGGGCGCACTCCCCGATGCTGGAGACCCATTGAAAACAACCAGCCACTCGAGCTGGTGAGATAACCTGACGCTTGACAAGATAAAACAGCCGAAGCTGCAAGCCTGAGAACCACACGAATGGATACGGTTTGTCATTTTAATGAAGAGATCATAAAAATGGCATGCGTTATGAAAAACAAAGCCAAATCCAGCTGCAGAAAAAGCTTAAGTGCCTCCCGTCTGATATTTATTTGCATTCCACAACATTCGTCAAAATCCCCAAATAAGCGAAATAAAAGGTGACAATATAATTTTTATGCATTTTTTTTCTGTTTTGGTTTTTACTTTATTCTTTTAGGATCAGCCCTATACAGTGAACATCTTCTGACGCATACATGATCTGTGTACTTTTGGCTCAGAGAAGGGGCATTTTCTTTCTGGTCTCAGTACAGTGAAATGTAAACCGGTGCATTAGTAAATGAGCTCTGTGTTCTGGGAGGTTCTGCCATCCAGACGTTGTTTTAAGGCACAGATCGCGTTTCTTTATCTTCGTCAAAATCTGCAACTTGACACCATGGCGACGCCAAGCGCACAATCACTCACCCAGAATGGAGCAGCTCTTTCCATTTAATTCAGACCAGCGTCCATGTTTAAGACCGCCTCACAGCTCTGGTTTGTGGACCACTTCAGGAGCCTCCAGGTTCCCTCTATCTGGAACTGAAATGATCCTGCAAGCTCATTTTCGGACTGGAGACTTTGGGATAAAACGAGGACTTAATCGGTTTTAGCAGTCAATCCGTACACCTGTGAAAACAACTTTCTGCTCACTGTCTCTGAAGGTCAGAGGAACCATCCATCTGCCCTGAAGATCACCAAGACACCAACATGCGCTTTTGATAACTGAGCCTTACCAAGCATGTTAAGCAAATGTATTCGTCTGAGGCTGTTTCTCTTTTAAAATGCAAATAAATAAATTCTCATGAAAAGATATAAAAAGGTACAGCTTTGGTAATTTGATCAGTTTCTTTTAAAAGTAGCTCACTCTCGTCTTTCTAAATTAAATGAATTTAGAAAGGTACTAACCTTAATGTATAATGTGAACACACATACATTATATGCTTTATACATTTATATATGCTGTTTACTTAGAGAATGTTAGGCCTGTGTATTCTTCAGTTTCTTTTCTATCACTCTATTTCGTATTGGTTTCAATGAAGAAGATTTGTGTCGGTGGTTTTCCATTGCTGTATATATATAAAGTTCACTGAACTGAAGTCAGCTCCAGTGTAACACACGGGCCGTGATTGACGGCGCAACCCCTCCTCAAACCTCACAGACCGGGAGGCCGTGGCCGGTCTCAGGCCTGATCATTTCAACATGTGCTCTTTATGGCCTGAAGGCGAGGGCTGGCGGGGTCGAGTCTGACTCCTGCTCACATACCGATGATAAACACGCCATAAACCTCTTCTGCATATCTCTTACATTTAGTTTCATGCATGTTCATACCTACTTTAAATGTCATTATTTAACATTGGCTGAGCATTTAAACGAATACAGCTGACATGACATTTATGTCATAGTGTTTCATTTCGTTTTCTAATCGTGTTATTCTGCTTTTTAGTAGGTGGCAGAACTGCATTTATTTCTAATGTGCATCTGTGTTGTTAGAGGCAACACAACACAACACAACACAACAGCTGACCCGTTTACATTCAGTGGCATGCATTGTCCTCAAAGAAAACTAATATCCTATAATAAACTAATAATAAACTAATATAACTTGTTGTGTTTGTTGTTACTGTTACCAATTAATGTCTAGAGAATAAAAGTATGCTAACGAAAATCTATCATATTTAAGCAAATATCATAACTGTAATATTGTTAGTCATTTGTATTGATTAATTCGTCCAAAAAAGGCTGCAGTTACACTTTTAATTATTGAACAGAAATGAGAAAATGGGTTCAATTATTTTGCTTAATTTGTATGAAGTAATAGAAAACTATTCATCTTTTGACAGCCATGTATCTTAAAATAATTTTACAACTGATGTGAGTGAGACATGGAAAGATAAGTTTTAATGTCTGGTTTTATGTTATTTTTAAATTTGTAGACCTGATTAATCTTAAAAAATGTCATTTTGGGTAATTCAGTGATACTCATCAACACTAAACACATTTGCCTTTCCTGATTTTTAAAATGAAATAGTTTTGTAAATAAATGACATTTCGTTTACATAATTTATTTCGTGTATATAAGCAATCTGGATTTTCATGTTCTCTGCAGAGGACGTCAGGAATGAACGTGGATTCAATGCAGATGAAGGTAAAAACAAGAAACATGAGATATTGCTCTTATTATTACATTTAGTAATGTGACGCTTTAATGACAATTTCAAGTTATTGCTGCTGTTATTACGTTTTGTCCTGCCATAAACTGTGATTTTTTTCATTTTCATACTTTCACCTCTGTGGAAATATTAATTAACGTGAGGCACAGAATCATAAAACACTGACCCCTGCTGGCTTGGATGTTTTAGTGGTAGAAGTCACCCTCTCTCTCTGTCCCTCTCTCTCTCTCTGTATATGTAGATATATGTAGGTATATATATACCTATATATACATATATATATATATATATATATATATATATATATATATATATATATATATATATATATATATATATATATATATATATATGATAGGTACCTGGAGGTATTTTATTTACTTAATTACCTTTATTCACTTTTCAACCTTTTAAGGTTATTTTATACAATGTATATATTTTAATCATTTGTATATATTTTAATATACAATGTATATATTTTAATCATTTGTATATATTTTAATATACAATGTATATATTTTGGTCTTTGCAGGTAAAGTGAGACAGCTGGTCTGGTAAAGTGGGCCATCCCTAATTTATCATAAAATAATCCTGCATCCTGCATAATTAGAAATTTAAAAACATTTTTATTAACATATATTTTACTTTTATATTGAAAACAATTCAGCAATTCAGTTATATTTAACAGACTTAAAAAAGTAAGATATATAAAGGCAACGTTTCAAATTCAGTCTATTAGTGAATTTTAAAATGCAACAACAATAAAAATTACAACAGACTAGACAGAACCTGTGTGGACAATAAATCTGCATGAGACTATAGACTTTAACAGAATATAGCTTGTCATTATACAATATTCTTTTGCCCAATATTCCCATAGAACATTCCCTAAATGTGGCCCCGCTGAATCCCTGCCCCCTAGATTTAAGAGGGGTGTACAGAAGTGGTGGGTCCCGGTCCCAGTTGCCCTTTGACCTCACATTAGCACAGTGTGTAGTTCTGTGGCGCAGTGGGCACCAGGGTCAGGTTACATATGCCACGGAGTCTGCTGTGCCTCACTAAATGTCACACTTTGAGTCCTCCAGAAAGTCAGAGGTCGGGTTCTTTAATAAGCCTCTTCTGCAGGGTTTCTTCTTTTTTACAGCCCGTCTCTCCCAGAATTTATGAGTATATTCAACAGCATGTTTAAAAACACATACAGACGCACACTGAATATTGCTTTTCTTTATGCAGCGTGACTCTATTTTTACCTCATCTTGTATCTCTCCTAATTCAAAGCCTGTTAAAAATTCAGCTCTTTATGATTTTGATGTGCTGTTCTCAGAAGAATGTTACACAGCGAATCATGTCTTCATTCTTTTGTTGAAATTGGATAGCGAATAAAAGGAAGGTATTTTTCTGCTCTTCTTTTGTAAGTACTTTAAGGTCACTTAATAATTCACCCTATTCATGGTACAAGGAGATGGTGTGACGTCTGTATTGAAAAAATACATTAAAAGCAACATAACACCACTTCCCATGAAACGCAGTGCCACATAGACAGCCGAGGGGAAATGGGGGACATGAAACACACATCCCTTTTTCTTGCGGCCACCGGTTCTTTGCTCAAAGCCCCAGACAATACCACTTTCTTACCCTTCAATATTCCAGGAGGCGTCATCTGATACCTGGCAATCAGCTAATCTGTTGCCCTAGGCGACAGGGTCACCTTTGGCCAGGTAACAATAGATTCTTTAGCCAGCATGCTTTTTTGTTCCTCTGCTTTGTGCAAGAGAAAAAAATCTTACCTGGGCGGTATTAAATTAGCGCTGAGTCACACGGCCTGGTGTAGACGACTGTGGATCGAGAGACGGAAATGTTCCCACGACAGTGTACAGACCTCAAACTGTCCCACCTTCCAGTCTCAAGCTTACTTGAACAATTAAAAATTGCATTGTGCACCAACGTTATAAATTAAAACATTCATTAAAATAATGTTCCATTATTTTCTATTACCAAACCTGGGCAGAATCCTGTTTACTATTAATAGTATTATGAAGAAAATATATACCTCTCATCGCCCCTTCATTAACAGCCAAAAATGATGAGTCTAATTTTGCCCTGGAGTCTCAGCCAAAATTCTGTTTCTGCTAGACCATGTGACAAAGGTTCAGGAAATCTAATAAGGATATGAAACTTCTCATATACTCTGTCTTTTTGGATGACCTTTCCTTTGAGTAATGACAGGTACCATATGACACTGTGTTAGAGCCAGTGGGGGTGTTCGGCTGCCAGGCTTTGGCAGGCGATCACAGAGGACGCCCCTGGTGAGAACACGATCTCTAGCGCGCCACATATGTGTACATCCATGCATTAGTAATGTCTGAGATCACAGCCAGCCATCCAGGGGGTCCAAGCTGTAGCCTAATCATGATAAATGGAGAGTCTTGGATATCTTAAGACTGACGTCACACCTGCCATTGGTTAAAAGCTTAGAACGTAGAGTATCATACCTGGTGCTTCTAAAAAGAAATGATTTGAAGTGATGTCATTCCTTTTACTTAGTGAATGATGAGATTCGGAGGAGTCTAATGTTAAACATTGGTGTAAGTGACAGAAAAGCCAGGGATAATTCATTATATATGTACAAATATAAATATTTAATAGGGTGGAGGGGTTTAGAAAAATACTTTTTTTCAGGCAGGACATATGTTTGAAGTAGTTCTTGCAGTATGTATAGCTCACGTTTGTTATATTTATCTGGACATTCACACAGAATTCACAATGAATTCATTGTCCAGCCTTTTCTAATGTGAAATACAAAACTAATGTACACATCTCAACATGTCCATATCATTTAAAAACAGTCGGCACACAACAGAAAAACAAACGCTCATAATTCAGTTACTTCAGATGATGTTTTGCAAACAAATGGCTGCCTGTCCAGCTCAAAGTTTTCGCTTCCTTGTACACTGACTGTTTAAACAGAAGGCACATACAATATGTTGCACTAATTTTTGAGATTAAATACTTAAAAAAAAATTCCACACCAGGTGTAGAAAGAGGCATATGAGTTTAAATCCAAAACATTCTGTAACATAAAATTCCTCAAAAGCCAAACGTAGCAAAATTACCTTTATCACATTTGTATAGTCACACTCAAAGAATTTCAATACAAAAGACCAACAAAAAAACACATCTGTGCTTCAAAATCATCTTAAGAGAAATAACTGTATATTTGGATATTGATTCAGAGCACATCTGCATTGCGCTTTAATGAGTCTGTCCTTTGTTCTTATATTTGTTTATGAGGTGAGAGTGAAGACAGCCCTCTTAGTGCAACTTGGGACAGGAAGGCACTGGTCACATTGTTTCACCATTAATATCCACCATTAGTCTTCAAAACTTTGAGAATGATTTGTGCTTATGGGGTTCCTGTTATCAGGCCACAATGAGGTGCGTCAAAACCAGTTCAGCACAAGTGAAATGCAGCTCTTTATCACTGATGACATCATAACACAAGTCAGAGGTCACTTCCATCATCTTCCATTTGTACTGTCTGCAGCTTGGCCAGCTCTTTGTCTTCCATGTCCAGATCTCCACAGACGACCCTGACCGGACCCTCTCCTGCTCTAGCAGAAACCTGCAGGCTGTTGGACAAGGGCAGCTGCACATCTTGAGGTCTGTAGTCTGAAGACAGAACTCCATTGTCTTCCTGGAGGCCGTGTCCAACCTGATTCAGAGAGTGGTGGACCTCCGTGCCAGAGAGAGCAGAGGTGACTGTGGCCGTGACGGCAGGGGCAAGAGAACCACCTGTGGATGAAGAGCTGAGATTTGAGGACAGGAAAAGAGAAGCTGTGTAGCCCAGATTGCTGCCTTGGTCAAGGGGCATTTCAGAAGGAAAGGTGTAGCTTCCAGCCACGTCCAAAGGCTCCTGCTTCACAGTCTGGGTGTAGAGCAGGGTTTGGCTTGAGTGCTGGGCGGAGTCACTGACCACACTGCCCAAAGGGGCGGAGCCTGCACAGGAACATAAAGTCAGTTTATTTTTGTTTGTTCTCCATGTCTGCTTAAGATGTGATCTCTGATTACTTTTTTAGCTTTATAATCTAATGAATATATTGTGCTGTGACTTCAAGGTAACCCCAAACACTTTAGCTGGGCCAAACCAGACCCACCCCACCCCTCCCAGTGTAATGTTTTATTCTTTAGCTGGCTATAGCTGTTCTCACCACTTACAACAACTCAACTGACGAGAGGAAAGAAGAGAGAGAAGGTGTGATCTGTTTATACAGAGAAGACTCCTTCATTTCTACTCCAAAAGATTCCCTTGTTTCTCTCTCTCTGTCAATATCCCTTTGTGCCTCTTTTCCTTTCTTTTCTTCAGAACTTTTCTAGTGAACTGTAAAATGAAACACCTCTTTTTTCTTCGGTTGGTGGTTAGACTTGCTATGATTTCCTTGTAACTCTAGAATGTGGTTCTTGGCAGTTCTTTTGGACTGACAGCCTCTGGCTTGCGGCCCGCCACTTTTTCTCCATTAGGCTAGCACAAATGTCTGATAAACAATCACAGAGTGCCCCCCATATACTCATATTCTGAAATCCATCAGATTTTCTTTCAACAGAACCTCTGTCAGATCTTGTCAGATATCTGACGTGTATGTTGTAAACATTTTTGCTTGTGAATTACTCACTCTACTATTGTTCTATGGGCCACTATGGATCTGAATTCATATCTCAATAGCATTTACTTTATAGAGTAGAACAGCACTAGAAGGAAATTGCTATTGTTTCTTTGTATTTTTGAGGCATTGGACATCAACCCTTGTGTGTTTTTATGAACACATTTTATTAAATTGCCTTTTAAATTTCGAGCAGAAGGAAACATGGTTTGGGCTAAACAATTTTAATATCTTCATTTTGTTGCTGGATCGTTTGGGCTCAACTGTTTTCCTTCTAAATCAAAAGTTCAGCCAGGGGTTGGTTTGTTTTTATGTGGCTCGTAAACTGCATATTAAAGGATAAAACAGACGAGCGAGAGAGAAGCAGAACACAACTAGTCCTGCTGTTATTGATGTGGCCATAAAATATTCATGGAAAGACCCATTAGTGAGTGGTTAGGGCCATGGAGAGGAGGGGGGGGGAGTGTTGAGAGGCCTACATTTGGTATGATCCTCTAGCCATTTGACCTGGACCCCCACATGCCTCTTTTACCCACAATGCACTCCAACCACCC
The DNA here is from genome assembly GCA_036877525.1 of Chromobotia macracanthus. NCBI lineage: Eukaryota > Metazoa > Chordata > Actinopteri > Cypriniformes > Botiidae > Chromobotia > Chromobotia macracanthus. The sequence continues at coordinate 2,684,397 of JAZGTH010000025.1, forward strand.
GTGACCCACAATGCTCTCTTGCAAAACCTCAGCTTTTGCATTGAGCCCTGTGGTTGCTTTTGGCAGGCTCAGCCACGTACAATGTTCTGTCATAGTATTCTCCAAAGTGATGATGTAATTACTCCGGCTCTTATGAGCTCACCAGCAGTGCTCTGACTACTTTAGACATTGTTGTTATTGTATCTTCAAAGAAATATGCATGAGACTCAGAGAAGCCAAGATTTACATTTTTAACTGAAAGTGGTTGGAAAATATTACTCCTGTCTATACCCAATTAAATTATAAATGAACACACACATACATATACATACATATATATATATATATATATATATATATATATATATATATATATATATATATACCAAGAGTGATCTTCTTACCAAGAGTGGATGATGTAGAAGATGGGGGGAGCATCAGAGGAGGAAGACTCATGGTTGTTTCAGTGCCAGGGAGGCTGACCACACTGTAGCTGCTAAGATGAAGAGCTCCTGAGGTAGTGGAGGGTGTGGAAGGGGCAGAAGCGAAGGAGACCACTGAAGAAATGACTCCATCTTCAGCATTAGAAACTAGAGTGTGCATGGCCTCCATCTTTCCAGAGGCAGTTTCAGAAACCCCCATTGAGAAGGGAGCATATGACACCAAAGACCCACCCAACAGCCTCTCCTGGCTATGATGGGAGACCCTCTGGGACTCAAAGGGCAAGAAATGGCCACCAAGTCCATTCAGGAGAGCATTGTTACTATGGGAGTGAACATAGGCTCCACCACTGATGTAGTGAGCATTCACACTTGCCAGGTCACCATTAAAATCAATTCCTCCAGATGCATGTGAGGGCATCTTAACATCTCCAATCTGTTGAATGACAGTCGTTCCACCATCAGAGTAAACTGTAGGGGGGGCTGTTCCATGTGTGGCTGAGCTTGAGGAGCCACTGGACAGGGGACGGGGTGACAGGTCCTCCTGGCCCTTACTGCACTCATCTTCTGTGCTGTGGTTGCCATCTGACTCACTGTAAGACAGAAGTCATGGCTCAAAACAAATCATATATACATAATCACTAACAGTAGATTGTAATGTTTTTCACTTAACGCAAAATATAATAATTAATAATGTCAAAAATGACATAACCTGTTAAAAGTGGAATTTCAGAATGGAAATAGAAATGTAAAATGTTTTTGTTTTAATCTGACTGTGGCAAGCCACTGACTGTGTCCTCAGCTTCATTAGGTGGATTAGTGTTGTGAACAATTGCAATCATAAACAGCTTATGCAAGTTCTTTAAAACATGGTTATAAAAATGACTTTCTGTAAATATCTAGGGTCGTCACTTCCAGAGTGGGCCTTTTGTCCTCGGGGGTCAGAAATCAGATAGAGGGGCTCTTGGAAACATTTGGTGGGTCTCTTTACAGACCACGACAGCTGCGGGTGCATCGACTGCAACATCAAGTCATCTATACAAAGATGTTATTGACACGACAAGCCGTTAGTTTCATCCATATGGACTTCACTTAGTATCAGCGCAATCCTGACGCATACGGAAAAAGTGGACGTCCCTTATTTACACAATGTAAGATGTAATATTTACGATCAGGCGAACGGAGAGCTTAAAAGTTATTTTCAATCGCAGCTTGTAAAACAAACACAAAGTTTTCAAATACAGAGCAGCCCTTATCTGCTCCAGAGCTGCCCCAAGCTGTGAAGAAGATTGTGGCCACGTCAGGAGATTGAGGGCAGATCTCTCTGACTGATTATCAGGGTGGGACAATGGCTTTAAATACAGAAACAAACACACACAATGACTATGGTAATGTCGGCCTGATCATATCTTAGGTAAACGGAGGGCCTGTTATCCCGTATTGGAAAGCAAAGACGCGCCTGTTAAAATGTTTGCGAGGTCTTTGTCACACTTATCCAATTAATGCGACTCATTAATTGAATGAATTATGTCCACATATCTGAGAGAGGTTTAGTATTTGTTGGCTCAGCTAAAGGCGTCACAGTCTCCATGTTCTTTATACGAAGCCCTCAAAGCTTCGTATTTCAAAACAGTGATGAAGCGTCTCCATCCATCCAAAGCTCTCCAGAGCGCACTGCATGCATTTCCATCATCACCACTATCAAAAGCTTCCTAAACGCATGCAGAAGATACATGATCCATACGAGTAACTTTGCATTGAAATAAATGCTGCGTCCTACCTTTTCGACTGCGCCTCGGACGGATTGCGATCTCTCTGTCTTCTGTTTTTGAACCAGTTGCTGACCTGCGTCAGAGACAGTCCTGTCATTTTTGCCAGATTTCGTTTTTCGGCTGGGGAGGGATATCGGTTCCGTTTATACATATCCTTTAACGCGTTCCTGGACCTCTCCTTGAAACAATACACGGTCTCCTCTCCGTCCCAGATAGTCCGAGGCAGGGGATATTTCCTGCGTAAGCGATACTTGTCCACGGCACCCAGCGGTCTGCCCCGCGCCTTCTCCGCTTCGGTGTAGCGCGCCTTGTACCACATATCCTGGAGAGCAGAGTGGTTGGACGGACTGAAACTGTGGTTCTCCAGGATACAGTACAGCTCCTGGTAGCGGGCCTGGTGAAATGCCACTATCGCTTGCGCTTTGAGGATGCTCTCGTTTCCCCGCAGCAGGTCGCTCTGCGGTAAGGACCAGAGGAACCTCGCCAGCCTCTCCACGTTGCCACCCTGCAGCAGCGCTTCGCAGACGCACGCAACCTGTTCGGGAGAGAAGGCCAGCGAGGCCGGCGTGCCGTCCAGAAGCTCCGGGACTGAAGCTGCGTCCTCCATGGACATCTCCGGCAGTGACAGCCTGGCGCTCCCGCGGTTCTCCAGCGCCCTTGCGCTCTCCCTCTTGATCTCCTCGCTTGAGGAAGAAGACATTTGTAACGCGTCCTGATAAGTCACTCCTCTGGGTTCCAGGCAGCACATCAGGCGATCGGGTTTCGTCCCTCCATCCAAGCACGATCAGGTAACCGGCCGCTGTGTGGTGTGGATAAGATCTCACGTCTCCTTTCCACCAAGTTTAACTCCACAGCCCACGTTGGAAAGGTCCGAGTCCGGGCGCAGTCTGATTCGTCGGCTGGACTCCGCGGGGAGGAGCGAACGAGGCTGGATGGATGTCTGCGCTGGGAACGTCCATCAGGCGTGGAGATACGCGGGTACCTGCGCAAGGTAAGCGCAGACGTATGCATTCAACACAAACGACATAAAGGGCTGAACTTTACAGAACATTTGTTTCCTGTTCAATATTAGTAACTGTCAATAATAGTTAGGCTGGAAAATTGCTGATTCCCAAGAGTCAATACATCTGACATTTAGACAATAAACACAGAGCCAGTGCAGAGCTTACAGTCATGTGTAGTAACAAAGCTGCTATGTTCACATACCATCTCAGCTCAGAGATTATTATTGTCCACTTTAAACAGAAAGCTTCACCGTAATAACTAATTATGAATAATGCAACAACCTGTAAAAGCTATTTAGTCATCTGTTATTATGGCATGTTGTGTAAGAAGCAGGAAGTTTTTGCAATCTTAAATGTTCTGCTGTGACTCTTCCAATAGTTCATCTGTCGGTCCATTTGTCAGACACACTCTGTCTTTTGATTTTACTCTTTTTTCTCAGTTTGTCATGCTGTTTACTGGAAACTGAAGCTCTGTATGGGAGCCAACAACTGCAACAGCTGACGGGAGGCCCTGAAAACCTCTTACAAAAGCAGAGGAGAGACTGACATGATTGCGTCCCTAAAATTAAATACAGCACAAACAGAATACCTGGCAGCAGCTTCTGTGCACAACACATTTCACATGCTCTCTGGTATGAGGGTGGTACGTAGGTAGCAGCCAGAGTTTATACTGGCCAGTGCTTTGTAGGGGCGCGTGTCCCAGGGTACGGCAGTAAACCTGCAGCCCTGTCAGGAATAGCCTGTGTAATGAGGAGAGCTGTCGTGAACTTGTCATATGGCATTTTATGAACATCAGCACATGACCTTTGGGTAACCTTGGGGCATTCGCAGCTAAGACTCATGGGAGCTCGCATCTGAAATTACTTGGTGTAGATTCAGTGAACGTCTGTTCTTGTGGGCAAGGCTTTAATTGTCAGGTAATTTGTATTTTTGGTGAAAAACAGAAATCTTGGATTTCACAGTTTACTGGTGTGAATTGTGATAAAGTCTCATGTTTTCATCTTGTTGGCAGGATTTACTAGCTGTGTTTTTTTTTTCCATATTTCTCTTTATAAGGCTGTTATCTCTAATCAACATATGATGAAATTACTGTTTTTAACTATCCATCACTGTCACAGGAGAATATTTGACAGCATGCACGCACGAATGCACAGATATGAACAGTTTTGCTTGCTGTTGTACAATTTGTTGTACAAAAAAACTTTCATGATGTTCATGATGTTACTGTCTGTTCTATGGCAACTTTGCTGATTTACGTGTGAATTCCATGTGTAAGAGTGCAACGGGAAGCTTGACACAGGAATTTTCAATATACTTAAAACTTATAAAATACTAGCATATGATCTGAAAAAAGTCCATTTCACTGCTTCAGTCACTGGGCCAAAACTGACCAGAGAAAATAACCAAAATAAAGAAAGTTTATAGCACATTGATTAAAATACCAAAGCTCTTTAGGCTGTTTAGATACAGTATGTCTATCATTGTTTTAGTTATTTTCTCTGTGAGCAACAGTCTTGATATCATGGCGCAGAGTGGATCTCTGTTTCTCTGAACTATAGACACAAACTCTGCCCGCTGTCTGTTTCATTGCTTGTGGCATCTCCACATGTTCAGCACTACAGCCATGAATGAATCCTTTGTGGTATTGCGACTGCACAGAAGCAGCCCGTCCCAGCCCCTCTGCAACCTCCACCCTTCCTCCATATGCTCCTAATACTTCTGAACCTGTGGCCTGGGGCTGCCACTAAGCACCTGCCCTGCTACAATGGGCTCTATTCTTTATGAAGGATGGACAAGCCCACATTGATGATGACTAAAAGAAGTTACAGAAAGGAAAAGGCAAATATGATGTTTGATAAGGCAGGTTTCTGAAGGTGATGATCTATGAGAGTGTCTATGGCAATGTGTGCATTTATGTGAGTGTGTTTGTCTGTGTGCTTTGTGCATCTGTTTGCATGTCTTTCTTTTGGCTCTCCCCCGGTCTGGTTTTACCAGTCTTACAAAGGGGATTTTTTCAGTTTGTTCGCACAGGGCTGTTATCTATGAGATCAATTCGCGCTAAATGTACAATAAAATGTTCTGAATTCGTCTGTAATGGCGAGTTTAAGATGGAATGTAAACAAAACGAGTCTGCGCAGGAGTTTTCAATTCTTTCTGATGGAGGTTTGGCATGGCATTTTTTAAATCAGGCTTGGCTTGAGCACATTTTACTTGCCTTACTGAGTTCATCTTCCTGGAAGTGATCTCATCATAGCTGTTCATGGATGTTTCAACACACACATTGTTGTGATGTGGCTGGTGGATATTTTGCATTCGTGAGTGAGTGAGTGTGTGTGTGTGGGGTGTGTATTACCATGTGTAGGTTTGCATTAGCCTGTGTGTGTATTTGACCTGTTCAGTGGGCCACTCTGACAGACGGGGAAATAAACACAAACTTCAAACAGGGTGAACACACTCATTCAAGGTGAGGCACTATTGAGGAAGCTTCTGTCAGCACTAGACTAATGCTCCGCTCATTGTCTTTAGCTGAGAGATAGATGCCTCATTCATCCAATGTCTCACCTTGTTATCGAAATATTAATGACTAAAGTAAAATTGGTCACCATAACCCAAGATATCACATAAAGTCCGCTCAGCTGTCCTCACGTAAGTGTTAAATTTTCCACCTTTTTAATTGACTTCAAAAGAAATAATCTTGTTAAGTGCTGCAGGCAAACTTCTCCTGTGCATAACTTCAGTTGACCTCAAATGCTTGGCTGTACAGAAGGCATACATGTATTTAATCTACTCGTCACAGTGCTGGAGGGAAAATCTAAAAATGACTGACATGTGAAACAAACCATAGCTTTGAAAAATGTGCTTTTATTGTTCAGTTCTAATAGTTGTGCTTGTTTGCTTGCTACAGCTAATCATCAACAACTAATCTTACTCCTTGAATTTCCTGTTAATAATTTAGCCACTTTGCACAAAAGTCCTGCCAACTGTCATCACTAATTGTCCCTTAAATACAATTAAATGCAGTTTTTAACTGTCATATCCACAGAACAAACTGTGTTAGAGGTCAGAAAAACCACTGTTGTAAGTCAATGAATGGGAAAATCTCTATAATCATCTCTTATGTTTACTGTCAGCCATATCAAATTCCTGTCATGAGTGTGAACAGTCACAAATAAGTTAAGATTGTGCCTTATGGCAATGTAAAAAAAAAGTTAAAATCATACAAGTGAGATTTTCAATGAGCAAACATTTACTTTAATGGTAGATTAATGAAACAGATAAATGTTGACGCATATTTTATTGTCATTCATTTTTCAGTCACTTATGGCAATGAGTAAAGCTATAATATTGGGATTACATTGACAGCACTTAGAATCTGTCAGCTGTGATGACTCTGCAGTATTTTGTATTGCCAACAAACCGTCCATTCCCAGGCCTCTTAACCGTGTGTACTGTCAACAACAGAGGAGGGTCCAACACACAAATATTTATACTGCTTTTAAAACAATTATAAAGTCAGGTAGTCTAGAGAATTACTCTCATTCGTGTTCCCTCTATATATTTATTTGATAAAGAGACTATATTCTCGCTGTTTCCTAACAGGAGTCACTATATGACTCGTTGATTTTATCGTTTTCTTACATGTTTTAGTAAACACTAACTTGTGTTTTCAGGATATAAAGATCACTCTTTTTTGAGGTGTTCTGTTAAATCACACAAAATGTATTTGTCTTATCATCTTTTTATTGTTATTATGGTGAGTATTGTTCTAAGGGTGCATATACTATATACTAAACACACACACACACACACTGTGTACATACACACAATGTGAATAACGTCCACTCTGGTTTTGTTGCTTCTAGTAATTACTTGTAAACGCAGTGTTTCTAATGCTAATCTAATGCTAGACAATCTAATGCTGTGCTGACATTCAGGCTTTCAAAACAATGACTGATAAAAAATAAAGTGTATTAGCAAACATAATGCTGAATAATGAATGCACGTTTATGATTATAATGTAAAGAAAAGGGTGAGTGCCTTCACCCTCCATTAATCAATCAGCAAATTCCCTTTTAGCCTCACAAATGTGGGAAATGTTGTATCTTATCAGCAGATTATCTCTTTCTGTCTCGTTTGCACTGTGTGTATACGGGCCGCTGCGGTGAGCTTGCAGGTGTGAGTCTGCTCCGTCAGGGCTTTGGCTGCTGGTATAGTTGGCTTCCTCTGCTTTATTGTTTATATATACCACCCTCTGGCATCGTTCCATCGCTCACATGTATTTAATCCTCCATCTTACAGTCAAACGTGTTGTTATCGGACATTATGTTCAGGACGAATGCTTGATTATGTGTTTCTTGGCTCCAATCATCTCTCCTGCAAAAAGGAATGTAAATACAGAAGGATCCATTGCTATTATTTGGAAATCAGCATTTTAGTGTTATGAAGTTACTATTTATGAACTAAATATAAACTATTTAGATCTTTTGGTGTGTTTATTCAGATCAGCCAGAAATAACCTAATATCAGATGTTTTGGTTCTTTGTACGGATGACACACATCTCTGTCGTCAATGTGGCAATTAAACCCAATAGGAGGCCGTTATGGATGAATTCCCACTCCTCATAAAGATGATGACTCCTCACCAGCCTGCTGAATGTTTACATAAGCAAACCAGACATGCTGTCTGACAGAACCTTCTATGATGATAATATTGACTAAAGGTGCTCTAGGGTCGATTATAAGTGATCAGGCATACATTTCTTGCAGTGTTTCTTAACTGGCAATGTTTGCAGTGCTGTTTGGTGATATTAATAGTGCAGAAGACGCTGTGCCTTTAAGATGAACGGCTGCAGTTGTTTTTGTAAAAATAGTTGCTGGAACATTTAGAATATAATGCAGACAACCCCAATCACGCATAAGTCTTCCTCATGGACAGAAAGTCCAGAACAACTGTATTGAAAAAATAGATTTTTCTTTTAAGAAACTAAAGCATTAGTGTCCAGGCTGTATTCTTCACATGCAACATTCTGCTTGCCCGCATAGCTTGTCTGCCTCGTTTGACCACGTCTCATACTATGATCAATATTATTCTCTAGAAGATGAGAAATGGTCTTTAGAGAACTGGCGAGTGAGTGCTCTCCTGCCATTAATATTGACCATTATCTCTGCCTGTACTGCTTAGCCTCTCTCTCTCAAACACACACACACACACACACACACACACAAACACACATGCACATTTACTTATCTATGGGGACATTCCATAGACTTCTATTATACACAGCTAGTTATAAACATTATAACCTAACCTAACCCACACTCTAACCCTAACACAAAACTTTCTGCAGTTTTACAATTAAAAAATACTTGTTTACTATTATTTACTAATTTACTATTATTATATAGTGTTTTAACAAATGAGGGTGTCTCCCAAAGGAGTTTTTTCACAGATGTGCCAGGTTTTGCTTTCCCAAACACACACACACACACATTTCTTTACTTAAGCCAAGAGAGACTGTGTTTTTTTTAGGCTGCAGGGGACCTAAATTGTCTCCACATAAATCATCCAGTGTGTTACAGTATGACTGTGATGTCATTACTCAGTTCTCTATGTACTGTACAGTAATTGTCTTTCAAACAGTCTAAAAGAAGAAAGTCTGCGATTAGGTCAGTTAGAATAACTTGAATCAGTTATGAACAGGTTTATATCTTAAACATTTTAAAAGAAAGCAGCAATGCCTGTAAACAAGTTTTATTATTCACATTTTAAGTGCATGTGGAAGAGTCACTGGTGAAGATCCGGATATCAGGATTGTTTCTGGCCAAATCAATGCTAGAAGTTTTATACCTACATTAGAAGTGGAAAGCCATTATGTTAATATAGTCATCTGCTAAACCTTCACATCGATAAGTGCAGAATGCACCGGAGTGCTCTGACTCATATTCTGCTTGCCGAGATATCATTTTTGACATGTGAGTGTGTTTTCCTGAAACATATCTTGGCAGTTGGTACTATGTGTCGTATTAGGGGAGAAAAAAGTAGTTCTTCAAACCTGACTTAAACCTCAAGTGCTGACAGAGACTGAGCGAGGGAGAGAGAGAGAGCTTGTTGCTGTTGGCAGAACGTGCAAGCATGAGTTCATCTCTGAGAGACGCAGAATTCTCGGCACTGACTGTCAATCACAAAAACATTCCAAAGACACATTTTTCCCTTTTGAGTTAATTGGTGGGATACCCAGAATTTTCTTTTTGTTTTTTTAACAGGGGATCAGTTGTGGGGAAATCATCTCTCATCATCAGACTCTCACGGCAGTGGAGAGTTCGGTCTGCTTCCACCCTCTCTCCAAGCAACAGCAACATGTTTAGCCTCCACTCACCCTCATTATGGACCTCTGGGAAGCTGTGGGGCTGGAAAGGGTCGTGATTAATAATTTAATGTTTATTAGTTTAGCTAACGCCCTTGTTTCACTAACTGGGGGAATCTCAAGTGACTCGGCTCTCGCTGTAGTTCCAACACAACGTGTTGAGACAGAGCACAGTCACAAAACATCAGTCTGCTAGCCTGGTAATGCCCATAATAGTGTTTATGTGTTTGAGGTGGTGAGGTGAGAGAGAGGAAGAGGACACACATTTTTTAAATATGGCTGTTGGGGCACAAGGATGATCATATGATCCTAATGTCTGTTGGACAGTGTTGCTAGTTTCTAATTTTTTAGAGAGTTGTATTGTGTCATTTGTAACAGTTACAATAATTTATAATAACAGAGCAATAGTAATTTCTTATGTCAGAGTTGCTGAAAGAATACAGTTCTAATGGGCATGATGTAATTACTCTTGCAATTAGCTCAGTTTGCTACCTAGAATCTGCCCTCATCTTATTGGAACATTAATCATGCAAATTCATAGGATGTGAATTTACAGATTCATCCTAATTATTAAACCTTGAATCAAAGTTCTTCCCATTTCATTCACAGTATACAGCACTTAACAGAGCTGGGATCACATCAACTCAGAGGTGAGCGACCATTGTGATGGCAATTGTGCAAATTTGTATATCTATAGATTTTTCATTGTCGTTATTTTCGTGCAAAATAGCAAAGGAAGTTGTTACATTTGTGTTATCAAATTGTCATGGTATTTTTGGTATTATTTTGTCTATCCATCAGTTGTCTAGTCAGTGCCTGTAGGCAAATCAAACAAGAGCAGACATGAAGTCCAGTCAGATAATGGTTTCATTCACCCTACACCCACACCCGAGGAAACATTTATTGAAACATGCTAGCTGAGAAAGATGTATGAACGTGTAATGAGTAACCTAAATGTTTTGGCACTGACGGACAGATGACAGACCTCCATCAGTAATCTGATTGGACAGAATCAGTGTGTATGCACTTTGTATACCCATACGTACCCTGTCTTTATATAATGTCAGCTCTCACATAAGGTACCAATTGTAATTTAAACTTAACCATACAAACAAGAAGACAGCAGAGTCTGTTGTGCACACACACACACACACACACACACATACACAGAGGGGTCTGTAAAGAGAGCTGTGGGAGGAATGTGGGGGGTGTTTCAGGGGTGGGCAGGGGAGAGTTTGATTAGTGTGGGCAGCTGAGATTTGACCCCCAGCTTTAATGACAGATTACCCAACAGATGTGCCACTCAAACTAGGCCAACATTACTGCTGGCAAAAACTGATTCCACATCAGTCTCAAAATATTAAAAGCCAATGTAATTCCAATTAGACAATCAATCAGGTGATTGTCCAACAGGGTTTTAAAGCATTCCTCTGACTAAGAAAACGATCTCAAATTTTTCAAACTAACATAGGGTAGCAAAAAAGGCATTTAATTTTCTATCATCTGTCTGTCAATGCAAAACATTTAGGTTACCTTTTCTACAACTGCTCATCTTTCTCACACATGTTTCAGTAAAATAAAGCAGCTTTGCTATGGCATGGGCCAACCAGACCTCTACAATGATTCAGAATACAGCAGTACGACTCGTCTACCTGGAGCCCAAAAGAGCACAACTCACACCTCACCCAAAATCACTCCTGCTTACCTTTCCAATTCCTTGTGAACAAACTCTGTTTGGAAGATTGTTTCTGTCACCCTGTAAGTTTAAATAAAGGTGTCTGTTAAATGCCTGAATGTATTGTAGATTACATTTTAACAGCACTACAAGAATTATGTCAGCATGCCTAAATGTTTAATTACTTTATCTCATTTAGTGTGTGAGCTTGTGTACGTGAGACACAGCTGCAGTTACAGAGGCAAAAATACTTTATGCCTGCATGTGTGTGTTTGTGTGTGTGTGGACTCTCTCTAGCCCCTCATATACCCGTCACAGGCATCTGAGTGTGTCACACTTTCATTTAATGGCTCTTTACAGCAGGGCAGGCTCGTTCTGCAGGGGGGGACTTAGCCTTTGATAGTCTTTATGTGGAACACATGTGTTAGAGAACCTGGAGCAGCCCCGCTGAGAGGACCTGGCCCCCCAAAATCACTCTCCTTTCCATCACTTACCATCAGTCACTCACGGGCCCCAGATCTCACTCTTTTCAATCAAAACTACTATCTCGGCTGAGTTTTACTGGCATGACTGACAGCATTAGCAATGTTCCCACAGAGTATTTAAGCATTGAAATACAGGTAAAATAAATAAATAAAAAGGGTGATGTAAATAAAGATGTAAAAGACATGGTAGTTTATTAAAATTGTATGTAATGCAAAAACATACACTACCTTTTAATCCACATAACAGTTTGTTAATATTTTCTATACATTTTTGTTATGTTTTTGTGTATTGTAGTAAATGCGCTTTTTGCTCATGCATCCCGCTGTGAGATGCTATTTATCACTGCTGGAGGTCTGTGAGTCCCTCACCGCGGCATTCCAGCAGGACTCACTGCGCTGCTGGGATTATATGGATGAGTGGGAGGGAATGTCTTCACAATAGGATTAGATTGATTTGTATCTTCATTATGCTCCTAATGGAGCTCAGAGAGTGTCTACTGATGTGGGTCTGGCCTGCATACTCAACCTCTCTCACTGTTTGCATAAGTAAGAGGCTTCCAGTAGAGAAGCTGGTCGTCCCTTTACAGTTCAGACCAAACAGAGACGTAATATATTTTACAATACCTCCATTTAACCACAGTATATCAATGACTACCACTCTAGCTTGTTGCAAAATGATCGTTTACCAAATTTGCCATTGCACAAAAACAGTTTATGTGCTGCTGTTTTTGAATCGTCTCTCCTCTAGCGCCGCCTGTAGGAGAGAGACTGGTCATGACAGGAAGTCCTGTATTTATCCAATAACAAGGCTCGGTTAAAGGGCCCAGATCGAGTTGCATCTAATGCTATAGCAAGGACCCGCTGCTGAGAGATGCTATTTGAAACAACTTGGGTTTCAAGGTACCTAACAAAGCAGAGCACTGCCTGTGGAAAGGAAATTATTTAGAGGGAGGGCTGGGAAACAGAAAGATAGGTTAAATGTGGGAAGGGAAGGCACAACTGAATATGAAAGACATTTAAACAAAAAAGGATGCAGAGATTCAGTAAATGCTATAAGAGATGATGTGAAAAGGGAGGTGAAAAAGGATGCAGAAACTAAACAAAATTAAGAGGTATTTATTGTATATGTGAGGCTATATGTAGAGCTGTGGTTATAGTACAGCAGATTTGTGTCAGTGTGTGTGTGTGGGGGGGGAGTATGTAAATATGTGTGATATTGCTCACGTAAGATTACAAGAAAATATGTCATGACAAAACAGATTGTTAAAATCTTACATAAGTAGTTAAAAACAAAACAAGATTGATTTACAATTTACAGATACATTAGAAACAAAAAAAATTTAAACATAAGACATTTTAATAATCTGTTTTTACATCTGTCTTTCCCCTCTTGAACTATAATGTGCATTATGTACACCTACCTACTCACACACACTCACACACACCACTGGTTTTAGGGGCCCCTCTTGGTGTTCAGTTACACATAGCTCTCCATTTTCTGGAAGGAATGACCACATCGGTTGCCTAGGGGAACAAGCCAGGAAGGACAGCCGCCTGGGTTGAGCTGGAAATAGCCTTGGAGCTCTGACAGAGTAAAAACATCTGAGCAAATCAATATCTCAGAGAGTCCATCAGAATAATCTGCTTTTAAGTTCTGCTTACCTCAATAACACCCAACCCCCAGCCATACGCATGTGTTGGGTCACTTCAGCCAAATACTCATACTTGTGTGCTTACTTTCTCCTGGCAGTGTGTGTACTGTGTGTTCTGGAATTCCCGCATGTCACTTTGCACTAGGAGATGTGCCGTGATGAGCACAGGAAGTATTAGTGTAATTTGAGGTCAAAGGTAAGCAGTTTGGCAGTTATAGCGCTGTCTGGTTTGGATGAGGTGAGCCCTCCGTGTGATGGAAAGCATGTGCGGTCCCTCAGAAGCATTTCTGTCATGGCCACCGTGAAACTGCAGTGATATTCCTCTCTGTGCATCACACTGTACACTGGCATGTGTGTTTATGTATGTTTATAGTTCATGCCTGGAAACTGATGTCTGTTATGAATAAATGTTTAAGACCTCATTTCCAAGAAAACTCTTATTAGATTTATCTAAACAATTAAACCCAGATTACAATATCCTGTTAAAGTTATATGCCTGTGCTCTGTTTGCTTGTTGAGTCTTGGAAACAATTTTATGATGCTTATTTCCCATGGGACATTGTCCTGCTTACGTGATACTTTTCATCTCTCTCTGTTTTCCTTTTATGTACTTGATTAATTTGTCATGTTGTTACTAATAAATATTTTGATAACCGATATTCCCCAGGTAAGATAAAATATATTAGTTCCTGAACTGTGAATACAAGTTTTCTGTATTCTAGCAGTGAAGATGACTGATTTACTGAGAATTTAGATGCCGAATTCTCAATCAAAAAACAAACAGAAGTTTAGAACCGCTGTATGTTAATGTGAATGTGTTTCTTAAGGGTTACACTGGAGAAAGTTGTAACATGCAAAATTGTAATTAATCAAAACCTGAGAATCACTTCTGTGTGTGTAACCTTTGTAGTCAGGTTGATTTAGTCGGAATGAATAAAACTGTTTTTTAAACAATTTAACACATAATTTTGTTACATTTTTTAACAGTATATAGAGACTCCACATCTGCCAGCCAGCTACTGTAGCTGATCAGTAACTGAGAATCTCCTTGAATCTCTGTATGATGCCAACAGCATTTACACTGTGCCAGGCTGTTCTCGACTTACCGCATCACCCCGTCACATCAGCATTTTCTTCTGCCCAATTTCCCTCTCTCTCCCCTCCAAACTTTCTCAGTCGTCCTTTAGAAGGGCAACCGTATGGAAGCCTCTCCACCCCTCCATCAAAGATCATAAGCTCCAGAGGGCAACCCTTATAAATGCTCTAAATACACACTTCCTCAAACTTGGCAAGGGCAGAATCCCAAAAAGCCATTGCTAAGCTCCTTACTTCCTAGCAGATGATAACCATGCAGAATATCTATCTGTCAACACAGCTGATAATGTACAACTTTCAAGGAGAGATTGTGAAATGCATAACCAGTTGCCAACAATCACCACTTCAGATAGCATCAAAAACCTCCAGAAAAACCACGCTGGTTGATTATGCTTTGTACTTTGAATCAGTCAGGGTTTGATTATCTGTTGACTAAAGAGGTCACTTAGCCAAAACATCTACCCTTTTAGTGTAGATAATGAGACACAAAGATAAATCAAGATACACCAGCTCAGTTTGGTCAAGAAAAACGATGTAAAGCAATCCAGGAACTGCAGAGTCTCTTCCTTCACTGTCATTCCCTTTGGGACTCTGAAAAAGACACTGGTCGGTTATTCTGCAGTCATCAGAATTTATAATATGAATCATTTGCTGACTAACAGAAACAAGAAAATACTGAGCATAGCAAATCCAGGAGCACAGAGGCATTCCGGCCTTCTCTGCTTCACCAGAATCTTTTATCTGCCTGATAAATCCCTCTCCCATGATCCATATTTGGAAGATCACAATGAAGGGTGCACTAATAACCATACATCAGTTCTAATGTCTCATTATCAATATGATGCCACAAGCAGCCTGTATTGTTGCACAATAGCCCCATGCCAAGGTTGCCCTGTGTGTGCTTTGCCAGAAAGAGCAGGTGTTGTGCTGGTCCGGATTTGTCCTGTTAGACGAGGATCACTGAGTCATTCTACCACATTCAGGCACACAGGACAGCTGCAGAGGAGCTGGGGCTCACTGTCAGCCCCGCAGCTGTCACTCTGCCCTGGGTGGAAGGAGAAGAGTCCCCCTTTCCTTTCATAACCAGCCACAGAAGCTATAATTCTCAGTGAAATACAGTGTTTAACAACAGTCTGTTTATATGGACACCATTAAAGAGCTTAGCCTTCTCTGTTTCACTAAATTGTATATCTATCTAGGTTTGGACAATTTGTTTAGGTTCCTTTACTGTGAAAGAAAGAGAACCTGAAGCCCCCTGCTGAGTGGATGGGGTGGGTTAACAATTGACAAACCTCAAGGCCCTCAGGACTACACCATTAGCTTGGGTTATCCCCAACAGGCTTACTGCAGGAGCCCACAAGACCGATCCCAACCCTTCCAACAACAACCCACCTCTGCACTTCCATCTACCAGACTTCCCATCTGCCACACAATTAGCCCGTGTTGAGTAAACATCACTTAACCCAGTCTAAAGCTGATGAGCTAATTGAGTTTAATTACAGCCCCACTGTTTGGAAGAAAGCCTGCAGGGAAGACATTTGTTTTAATGAAGAGCGTGAGTTTTCCTCCACTGTTTGAGGTGTGGTGTTTTGTGGTGTTTCATAAATTCCACCGCTGTGGTACTGTACTGCATTTTGAGAGCTGTTGTTTAATTCATCTGATGTCACATCATCACAGTTTTATTGTTGTGAGGCTGTTCTATCATAGCTCAAAAGACTTCACAGCCATGTTTCATTAAACTTAGTCATGTTTTTCAAAAATTCCTGTGGAGAAATACAAATAGACACAAACAAGAGTTGTGTATGTACAGTAAGAGTACTGGGCTATAAAATGAATGTGGATAATGTAACCCAAGTAATTATTGGAAGAATTTGATGATAAATATGAGTTAATTTTGAAATCTTTGATTTTTAATTTTAGGCATGTTAACGCTGTGTCTGTTTTTTGACCTGTTTTTATCACAAGTCTGTTACTGATGACACTGTGGAACGTTATAATCGTGGCCTTGAAACACAAACCAGGTTTAGATGCTGCATGGTCCCGGGCTGATAAGATCCCGGCGTGGCAGCTGAGCAGAGGCTGAGCTGTTCGCGAGGGTCCGCTCGGCTCGGTTTACACTGACAGCTGGTCTGCTGATGGAGAGGCCGGGCGGGCGGGTGTGTTGTTTCTGAATGGGACAGTGTAAAAGCACTACTTGTTGTCTAAGGCCTGGGGATTACCTTCACCGAGACCTGGAATAAAAGATCCCTGAAGGATGATGTGCCGTGTTGTGAAAGCTTAGTGCCTGTGGATGATGGGATAAAACTGGATATTGTGGGGATTTCCCTTTAAATATAAAAAAAGGGACTGACCTCCGTAATAGCAAATGAAGTCAATAAAAATATACAATGCTGCAAAAGTCAATTTATAAATGAAAGTTAAAGCATGTTTGTTTTTTCCTCCTCTGACTCTCTTCATCTCTGTTTTCTCTTCTTTTCCTCTTGCTCAGCTCCGGGAGAGGGAAGAGGGGGAAGCGGCTTGAACCCTGAGCTTTGGGGCATCCGGTCGAGCTCTGGATACTAATACTCTTGGCTTTCCAAGAGATTTCCTAAACCTGCTGGTCCACTCTGGCAGTAAGATGCAGAAAATTATTCTTGGCTCAGATCCATTTATTTGGAATAGTTATCCCTGTTTGTGATTATGTTTTCTCATGAGTTCTCATTAGGCCACAGAAGAGGATCTGTTTTGGAACAAACTCATGTATTATTTTAGACATGTCCCTCAACTGTAGTGCTCTGTTACCCTGATATAGCCATTCACCTCAGGCCTGCCCTCATGGCCAAATTCACTGGCCACAAATCAACAATCACTCACTTACCTGCCTTGACAGTGAAAAGTGTCACTGCAATGTGCTTTTCCATCTGGGGTTCACCATAAATTGTGATTCTTTTTTGAAAGTTCCTAAGCTGATGTTGAGCTGGTAGTATAAATTGTAGCTAAACTGCATTTTGGTTTTGTGCATTTAGCAGAAGTTTCCCCCACAATGACATTCGGTGTAATTAAAGTATACATGTTATCAGTTTGTGTGCTCACCGGGGACTGACCTCATGACGCTGGTGCTGAAAGCATCGTGCACAACCAGTTAAGACAGAAAAACCGCAGACTTTTATGTAGCATTACTCTGGACGGCGCTGCTGCTAGTAAGTTAATGAAATTTTACGGGGGCTGTTTTTACAGTTGGGGATTCCATATTCTAGGCGTCATATTTGATTTTTTGCGAAAAGCTGTAAAAGATTTAAGAGTCTTTCTGTGTCTGTGACATATCTTAGGGAGGCCATGCCTAATTATCACAATGCTGTTTTCCATGTTTTTTATTTAGTTTTATTTATGTATTTTTATGGTTTATGTATTTTTAATGTTGCACCAGTAACAGTCGACACAAATGTTTATATTGAATTACTGAACATCTATTCCTCACAGTCTCATTTTCATTTCCTGAAAACAATCTATATGGCATCTTGATGTCAAATATCCATAGGTGGGACCAATCCATAATGCTGCAAATCCACTAAATAATTTACACTGTTGCATCGCACAGCAAAGATTAATAACAAGCATAGGTTTGTTATTGGAGTAGAGTAGCCTAAACCATCCATCCATCACTCCAGATCAACCTCGCCAGACCAGGATTATAAAGCAGCTTGTGTTCCCTGCTGGAATATTTGATTGAAATCCGTGTTGAGAAAATGACATTTTGTGCTGGTTTGCTCTCCTCAAGCTCAAGCAGCAGATCTCCCTCAGAGTGAGTGGCGTGTCCTCACAGCTGGCTTGCATTAGACTTCACCGGGAAAATGTCTCCCACGTGTTCCACAGCCAGACGTACGGCTTCATCTCACATGAGCGTGAAAACTGTAGCAAACGGTAAAGAAAATCAACTTTGACTTTGAAAAATATTTATAGACTGTCAGACACAGACCTGCGTATCCAAAGCTTTCCATTCTTGCTAAATAGAGACAGAGTGTACACATCAGTTGTTATGGTATCTCATATGGAGGATCTGTGTCAGGAGGAGTTTTACAGCGAGCCCTCCACAGCTGTCTGCACTGCACTGCCACTCACAACACATGTAAAGTCATACTGAAAACTCCAGAGGTAAACCAGACCCAAATCACCTTTAACAGAAAGCAACCAAACACTTATATTATTTACAAATACAGGTTTGTTCCTAACTTGAAGTATAAGCTTTGTTATATATATCTGTGTCCTGAAAACAGAAGTCCATAAGACTAGGATTGTCACGGTATCACATTTTCACTACATGGTTTTCATAGCCATGAAGAATTCACGGTAACCATATTGTCACTGTATATTGATATAAAGTAAATAAACAAATAATGCTCTCAGATCTTTAATTTTGTTAATTTAGTGTTTTCTCTCTTTTGAGTCAATGAAATTACATTCAAAACAGGAGTGTAGGGAGGAAGAGAGATAGTTGGTAATGCTTGTGGCTCTTAAGGCAAACGGGTGCAATAGCGCCACCTACGGTGCTGGAGTATCAACCAGCTACTGGTGCTGAATTATTCACCATATTATCATTTGTATTAACACAGTATCAATAATCATGCTTATTAATATCACGGTTATTGTCAATACTGGTATATTGCGACACATAAAGATGTCAAATCTTTATGTATGTTGATTGGGTACAAGAGCTCTTTTATATTTTCTATTTTAATCAAATCACACACATATAGAGGCACACAAGCTTTGCCCTTGAAGAAATATGTGAAGATAATGGATGAAGCTTTTATTGGCTCCTCTCTATCTTTTGACAGAGCAGCAGCAGTCTAAGGTTACACGTATCTGCATTATTTCCTAAATCCGATCCTTAACATGCAGTTTTTCCTTCTCCAAAGGTGAATTGTGGTGACCTGTGGAAGTGCTTCACCATGGTGATGCATCATGTTGGTGACGTGCTGCTATGATTATAAGTAAACAAAGGCAAGCCAGGTAGCAGCTTGCAGGTGGAAACATCTGAGAATCCATATCTTCTCTAATAGTTTAGACATAAAATATCCACTTAAGCCTGGATTCAGTTTCAAGTGCCATATGGCACAATGAAGAGACTCGCGCTGAAAGCACATCAGATGGACGTCAGACGTGAGCAGCCTGAATTGTTCTCATGCCACTTAACCCAGAAGAAACATACAATCAATTCTCTAGATCAATGTGACGGCATGAGTATGAAGGTGTTTTGTAAATGTGCAGCATCTATTTTTATGCATGTGGTTATGATGCACATGTTTCCCGGGGTTCAGAGCATGATGAATGAGGTGCTGTTCACAGTTTGAAGTCTGACCCAGTATAGTAACTTAGTAGCCCAGCTGCTGACACACACAATGCCGCGCTGTGATGAAGAAGCGGGTGTTGTGTTTTCTTCAGTTTTATCTTTGTTTTTCATAACACCACAGATATTGTCATAAAATTGTATTTTTGGGAATGTTGTTGTTCCTCTTACTTAAGTTCAGTGAGTACTGGCAGTTGTGCACAGTAACTCTATAGATTTATTGCTTGAATACTTGAAATATATTTGATCTGATGTTGTGAAGTTAACTTGCATAACATCTTATATTGAGCTGCAGTGACATCTAGTGCTCTGGTGCATCTATCACTGCATGGATGCATCTGATCTGTAGCAAGGACTTTTGCAGCCATGAAAAGGTTACATGTATGATTTATGACTGGCCATCGCTATTGACTTTATTAAATGTACTTCACTTTTCATTTGAGGCGTTGACAAATAGTAACAATATATATTAAAACGCAAAAAATACTTACAAGGGCCAAAGTTTTTCATTTTTTAAACCTCAAATATGAAAACCACGACGTCTTCTTCAATATATTTTCGACAAGAGAAAACGTATGCACCTTCACACACCTCTAACAGCGCTGTCCGTCCCGTTATGCCACAATGCAGCGTTACAATACTGCCCCCTTGTGGACATCTGCGCGTACTGCAGCGCCTCCCGCAGACCTACACGTGTGGTCTCTCTTGCAGTCATTATTCCCACGTGTTGTTGTTGTGATGCATTAAATGCAACAGCATTAAGTTTTCGAGTCTGTGCATGCTGCAGTCCTTCTGGTTTTGCACGAATACGGCGGATAAAAGAGGCGCGTCCCCTGATTCATTCTAGACGAGCGGATTTCCAGATGTAGAAACGACAGACTGAGGCGTGTCCTGTCGTCAGTTTTGTCTTTATTGTGCTCGCATTGTTTGCATGCTTTCTGTACAAGATGAGCGCATAGAGACGGAATGAGGCATGTACCTGTGGGAGTCAGAGAGAGAGAGAGAGAGAGAGAGACACAGAGAGAGACACAGAGAGAGAGAGAGAGAGAGAGGTATGGGTCCCTCTGACGATTTCCTGCAAAGGACGGGAGTTGAGCATTCAGCTGTGGTTTGCAGTTTTCTGTTCGTGTATATGCTTTGATATAAATATAAATATCTTAAATATAAATACAAACACTTTCTCTGTGCACAGACTGTCGTCGTCATCAGACCCGAAGCGCAGTGAAATGATCGTCTGTACGAGCGCCTGTTGATCGAGCGGATCCGTGTTGAGATTTGACTTTTCTTCTCTCTTTTAGCTCATATATATATATATATATTTAGCTCATATATTTTATACGGCCCTCTCTTGGGTTGCTTTTGTTTTTAATTGCATTGAGTTAATAGTAAATACTGGCGCTGCGGTATGAGATTTAATGGGCACATGAGGCTGCGCGTCGGGGACGCGGTGGGTTTAAAACCGACCACCTTCTCCACACGACACACCTTACAGAGGAAAACCCACCTGGATCCGTATGTAGTTGTGAAAGTGGACAATCTGAAGGTCGGGCAGACCAGCACAAAACCAAAGACCAGCAGACCGACCTTCAATGAGGAGTTCTGCCCCCACATCTCCAATGGCAAAGAGCTGGAGCTGGCTGTGTTTCATAGCACCCCTATAGGATACGACGACTTTGTGGCCCATTACAGACTCCAGTTTGAAGATTTATTAACAACATCAGACAGAAGACAAACTTTTGAGGGATGGGTGAGTATGCACTGTGTATGACATTATTAAACAGAGCTGAAGTTACGCTCGTTTAGCCATTTTTACATCTCGTTTTAATGTGCAGGGCATCTTTCTCTGTGAAAGTGTCCTGTATAAATGAGGCTGGTTATGTTGTTTGTGCGCTAACCGGGTCGCTGTGAAACCACACGCTGCACCCCACCGTGCGCATCACGGAAACTGACTAAGATCTGCCCGCTTTCAGGTCTGCGAGTTAACTGTGCAAACTGTGTTGTGCGGTTAGATGTGCTTGTGTTGTGCTTTCCTGTCAGTCCAACAGCCAAGACGTGTCAGATCGGGTCGTCACAGTCTCGGGTTTGGTGTTGGGTACGGAAAGCATGAGCAGGGCCCACTCATGAGCAGAGAGGGGCCACCCATGAACATTTGACTTGGACCATGAACATTTGACTTGGACCATGAACATTTGACTTGGACCATGAGAATTAGTGACAACCCTGATCCTCCTAAAGGCTGTCTGTAACTTCTGATTAAAGAGATTAACTGCAGTTATTACGTTCAATGCTGAAACATCTGAAATTGCACATGAATGAAGAATCCATCAACATAAAGCTTAGAAAACATAATTGCCTGCTGTAGGTGTTGTTTGATTAGTATAACAACAGGGCTACTTTACATGGGGGCCGTTTTAATTGAACTCTTTCTGATTGTGACATTAAAAGGTACTTTACTGTGCCACAGAAGAACCATTTATGTCTGTGTGGTTCCATAAAGAACCTTTAACAGTAGAAGCGTTGTGTTTTTCAAAGGTTTCTTTGTCGTGGAAAAGGTTCTTTTATGGCATCGCTGTGAAAAATCTTTATTTTCAAGAGTATAGATTAACATTTATTTTGTATTTGATTCCAGCAGTTCAAGCTCTTTTATTTATATGGCACATTTTAAAAACAAGTGCACAGCTCAAAAACAATGAACTACTGATTTGTTCCCAGTAGTTCATTAGAACAGTGAATAAACTTGAAATGTGTGTTGTTATTATCACTAATAATAACTCACATGTACAGCACGGATGAGAGTGTAATTACCTCACTGTGTGTGTGTGTGTGTGTGTGTTGTACTCTCAGTGTTCAGTCTCTCGTGCCATCAGTAGAAACATGCTGCTCGACTAATCTAGCCAGATTCCTCTGTTTGCCCCTGAAACCTTTCATGAATCTTTTTGAATTATACATCCTACAGTCCAAAACCCCTCCTCAAGTTTCCCATATGCACCGCAGCAGGGGTTGAACTATTATAATTATTTTCTAGTCAGTTATGTAGTTTTGGGTTTTAAAGTCATTTTACAGATAAGTGTTTTAGAGTGGCTGGTGAGATCAACCTCAGCTGACCATTAGCAGGTTTCATAGCTGAGATATTTGTGTGTGTATATAAGTTTGTGTGTTTTCCATGTTTTATAGGGACTTACATTTATAACCCTACCTCTAATCACAACCCTTACAGAAAACCCTTACAGTTTATTTTTTTATTTTTAACTTTTAACTATATTTTTACATATTCAAAAAAATATTGCCTCATGGGGACCACAAAGTCAAAAATGTATATATTTGTGGGATGTAGGATTCACCAGGTCCACACATGCATACATAAACAGTATATGTATGTGTATATATATTTATGTGTGAGTGTATGTGTATACATGCACATATGTTGTAAGGTGGAAAGGGCCCAATGCTTAAACTTTAGCAGTATCTGAAACTCTTGTTGTGTCGGTGTGTGTTTTGGATGTGACTCCCTGAACCTGCTTGTCCTGCTTTTCCTGTCTTGCCTCATGTTACGGGAATGTCTCTCACACAAGATAAATGACAGACAGTGAGATAGAGTGACTGAGAGTGTAAGAGAAACACAGTGTTTGGCTCCTATTCTATCCACTTATAATGTCCTGTTATATAGAGGCAAGCTTTCACTTCTCCAGCCATTGAGGAATAATTTAAGCTCACCGCGTTTCCTAATATTTCACATTCGGTGGACTGTTGTGACCTGTCATAGTTTTCATGTAACCACATCCTTCTGTCAACCCTGCCAAAGTTCTGTTAACTGATCGTGTCATTGTTACACATAAAGGTTATCAGCTGAGAGCACATAGAAGACTGAAGCTTCTTGTGAAGTATTTTGAATTATTTTAATATTTTCTTTTGTCAGCCACGTGCTTATCTGGTCACTGTGGTTTACTTTGCCAAGTAAAATGTTTTCCTGGGTCATCTTTTTTAAAATAAGAGGGAAAGAATAGGTTCATAAGACTGGTATACATGCATCTAACACAGTCCTGAGTCTTAACTTAACATTGTCCCTAAACTTAATCTTCAGTCTGATTGGATGATGGAAAAGTTGTTCCAGGACCAACATGTTTACACCATGTTTATCTCCAATCATAATATGTTTACAGGTGACAAGCTTCTGAACACGTGATCTGTTTAAAAAGTATCTCTGGAATTTTTCATTTCAGTTTTCAGTTTGTTGTATTACACACTCTGTGCATACTTGTTTGTCAGACTCTCTTCATAACTGTAAAAATCTTGTTGTGAAGCGCAACAGAATTTAGTTCATAAATAATGACATGATACTTTATCTGCCAAAGTGCAAAATATAAACTCACTGAGTTATTAACATTTTCTTCCAGGTGAATCTGGAACCAGAGGGAAGTGTGTATATCTCCATCTCTCTCATCGGCTCCTTTATAGATGGTTAGATAGTTTAAACATGCCTTTTATTTTTTATCTTGCTTGTAACTATACTTGTGATACTGTTACTCCCCCCAGCTTTACATTACACTTCATTTTTAAACTCTACCATGAATTTCAGAGGAAGCTGTATCAAATGGAGACAGAAAGCATAAAGACTTCACCAGAAAGAGGCAAAGAGCTTTGAAGAGAAGGAAAGTCCATCAGGTCAACGGACACAAGTTCATGGCAACCTTTCTTGCTCAGCCCACTTTCTGCTGTCATTGCAAGAACTTCATCTGGTGAGGCTCAACACAGAGAGAACGGGTTCACACGTACAAAATAAGAGTCCTCATTCATTATCTGCTAACTGCTGTAAATATACAACGTTCTGTCGTTTTTTCAGGGGTGTATTTGGAAAGCAAGGTTATCAGTGTCAGGGTGAGTGGAGTCACTGTGTTATGTGAAATATTGTGAAATATTTTATTTTCTGCAAATGATTTAGGTATATACCAGAATTCATTCACACATTCATACATGTATATGTAACTATATATATAGCTGCATATTTTTTCCTGTACTAAAATGTTTTCTGTAAAGCTGCTTTGCAACAGAGCATATTGGGAAAAGCACTACAGAAATAAAATTCAACATCTGTGCTTGTGTCTCATTACTCTAGTGTGCACATGTGTGGTTCATAAAAAGTGCCACGATTTGGTCGTGACTGAGTGTCCACGTATGAAGAAAGTGTCAGATGAGGTAAAAGTCTGGTATGAGTTTCTGTTTATGTGAGATCACAAAGTGATGTCATTGATCTCATGGAGGTTTCTCACACACATCTGTGTACAGGGCACCAGCCAGGGCTTCAGCATCAACTTACCCCATCAGTTTCGAGAGCACAACTACAAAGTTCCCACGTACTGTAACCACTGCGGATCTCTCCTGTACGGAATAGTGAAACAGGGTCTCCACTGCAAGAGTAAGCAGATTCTTATTGGCATGTGAATGCACCTGCTTTGTGGTACAGCACATTGTTGTCATCTGGGTTTGGTGTGGATTTATCCAGGTTGCAAGATGAACATCCATAAACGTTGTCAGCAGAACGTTGCACCGAACTGCGGCGTGAACGGCGCAGAACTGGCCAGCAAACTTGCAGAGATGGGTCTGCAAGCAGGACGACTGTCCAAACGACACACGCAGGTAACTTTATAAGTTAACTCCAAAACTGTCCTCAAAAGTGCCTTTCATTTTGAGTTTTTTAGTATTTATTTTAATTTGTACAAATTTCTCCACATTTTCACAGATGCGCATGACAGAAATCAGTCCGCACAACTCGGTTAATAAAAAGCCAGAGGAGGAGCCTGTGGACGGGACTGTTGAAGTGGGTTTAGAAGACTTCAGTTTCCTGCAGGTGTTGGGAAAAGGCAGTTTTGGCAAGGTGAGATATTTCTGCATTGCCTGTGCAGCAGGCACAACAGCTCATTTGTAAGGGCACACGCTAAAAATAAAGTTTTGTATTTGCCCAAACTATGGTTTTGGTACCCTTCTGGCAGTGCCCTCACACAACGCAGTTGTTGCGTACCTGCTTTTTGTACGCCTGCATACAGCTATGCCTCATTAATGCTATTGAGATGACATTTACTGCATGAGATGACATTGACTGCACTGCAGCGACTGTTCAGTGTGTCTTAAGAACTAAAGATCAGTGTCAATAACAGTTCTGTCACATTTTTTAAATGTTTTTAATTTTTTTAAACCGCAGAAGCATGTAATGTGTTGTATGTGTGTGTTTGTAGGTAATGCTGGCCCGTTTGAAAACTGACCACAGGGTCTTTGCAGTAAAAATGCTGAAGAAGGACGTCATACTGCAGGAAGATGACGTGGAGTCGACCATGATTGAGAAGAGAGTGCTGACGTTGGCCGACCAGCATCCGTTCCTCACACAGCTGTACTACTGCTTTCAGACTGCGGTAAGAGCTCACAAACACACATCCACAGATCAGGAGCCAGTTGCATGAACATAGCTGCAAAGTTAAGACAGTTAAGACTAGCAATTAGTTAGGGCTAGTCAGACTTACTTTTCCGGTTCCAGTTATACCTACCTATATTATAGCTACCTTTTTATATAACTGACTTTTATGACCAGTCTTGAAAACATTATGACCAGTCTTGAAGACTAAAAAAATTGGATGACTAGTTTTAAGCAGTTATGCTACTGTACTGTACAGTATGCATATGGCCATATGTTGAAATGCTAAGCAGCATTTTTTTTAAATATGATGGTAATTAGTATTTGTGCAACCTTAATGTCTCAGTAACATTCTTAACGATTCACAAAAACAATTTTAAGGCTGTAAAAAGGTTAGACTGAAATGTTAAAGGGGAAAATCTTTCTAATCATTGTAGATGCTTTTATTCATTCTGGTGTTTGGAATAATGACATTTGTACTTCATCCTTATTACCTCACTTTCAGATGGGCGGGGCAATTTTCAGAACATCCAATAGGCATCATCGATGCATACTTAATCAACAATCTGTTAATGTGTACACAAGGTGTTTAGGATACGTTTTATAGTTTAGTTTCCAATAATGGCCTTTTCAGACTGGAAAGGAGATTTTGAGTTCAGTTACAGTACAGGTTACAGAAGATTGTATTTTTCATTACAGGTTAATTCTTAGAATACTCATGCACAGACATGCACAGTTCATGCACAGACAGTAGAAGAATCCAGACATTCTCCTACAACTTTCCCTTTCAGCAGAATTCCTGTAATTCCTTTAGAGGAATTCTGTGTGGTTACACAGCCATCAAGTGGATCATTTGTAATGTAAGCCCTGAATAAATCACTACATGGCAGTAAAGACTGATTTCTGTACATATTGCAATTGTTGCCTGACACACAGGAATAAAAGTGTTGTTGAATAAAGACTAAATTGCATTCACTCAACCAGGAAACGCACTCCTCTCCGCAAAACCCCTTCATATGATTTCTGGAATCAACAAAGAGCTCGAGAGCTGTTTTATTTTTGTCTTTAATTTCCTGAAACAGATTTATTTTGTGTCATAGAGAGTTTCCTGGTGCAGAAAGTTGTGATTAATAGAAGCAGGTACAGATCCTGGACGTCACCTGCAACCTGTAGCTGAAACAGACTGATGTTTAATTACACCAGTGGCGTGAGTTTGGGGCGGGACTATCTGTCTGCCCAACCAATGGCCAGTGGCTGAAATTTATTTGGAAATAATAATTATTTTTGCACTTATGTTTAGTGCTGCTAGTAAAAAATTACACACTTCACCTTTGAGTAGCAAGTTTCAGTAAGATTTCTACTCTTTCTCTGAGGTTATGAACCGGTATTATACAAGCAGGAGTGCCGTTATGGTCATATATCAGCACAGCTGTCATGATAACAGTATAATGTAAGTGTGATATTGCTTTTATACAGCAGTTTCAAATATAATACATCAGTTACCAGGGCAGAAAGATTAAAAAACAATAAAGCACCCCAGTGCTGTTCTGGTCCTGTTTTAGATCCTTTAAAATGCCTCTCATCCAATCCGAGTGGAGGACTGAAACTGTTATATTTAGAATATTTAGTGACTTAAATATTTTAGAAATGATCAGCCAGTGTCACCATTGCAATACCAAATCTGAACAATAGATGGAAGCACACCATCAGTAACATGTGAGGTATGAAGCTTCTTCTGTATACCAGAGCTGGAGGTCTGCATAGACAAACAGCCACATCACTAAAGTCTGAGAGAAGGGTATGTAAGAAAGGAACTGATGAAAGAAAGGAACTCTGTTGACACATATTACCAGTCCTGACCTCAAAGCATTTACATTTAAGAGCTTTAGCTGCACTCTGCTACCCTGCGGATTCTTGAAATCCTTTATTGTATTGCATCATATATTTTATATGTGTATATATATTACAGAAGGTAGCAGGGCTGCTCACATTTGCTCTTTGTTTCTCAGGAGCGCTTGTTCTTTGTCATGGAGTTTGTGAATGGTGGTGACCTCATGTTCCACATCCAGAAGTCCAGGCGTTTTGAAGAGCCACGAGCACAGTTTTATGCTGCTGAGATCACTGTGGCCCTCAGGTTCCTTCACTCCAAAGGCGTCATTTACAGGTTAGTCATTCTGTGTGCATACAAGTACATACATGTCCCAGTGTATCATGTCAAACTTTCATGTTTATATGATCTATGTATTTGTAAATGCTTTTCTTCATTTGCTACATTATCACATTTAAATGTGCTGATTAGTTTATTCTGCTGTGGTTTAAATGTATCACATTTTAAATCTTTGTATGATGAAAAGTATGTTTAAAATGTATAATGCACATTTCACTGCTGGAAATGTTCACACTCCACCCACAGTTATTTACTTTAGCATGCACGTGAAAACATTCTTATATATGTGCATGCCCTGGCACGCTGTAGTATGCTTTCCTGAACAGTCTCCTCCCCAGCTCTTCCTGTACACTGTGCTCTTTCTGGCTCTAATCACATGACCTATGTTTACCTGAACAAGCTTTCCAGTCACTCTTGTAACAGAGCCTGGCCCAAACCCAAAATAAGCAAATCAGTCCCACAGGGATTGCGGTATTTACGAGCTTTTCTCTCAGTGAACTCTGCTGACCTTGTGTCATCCATACGACCGCTCAGCCCCCTTACAACCACCTTCGCCTCTCCTTTCACTTTTAGTGGCTTTTATAGTCAATTATTTTAGATTCGTTACAACACCTCTGCAACACAAAGTTTTAGGACGTTTTTAGGGAGGATGGCAGCATTTTGTTGCAGTAGAAATGTTCCTTTGAGCATTTACAGTAGGGACATTTTGAGCGAGGACCCGAGCTGACACTCATTCCCTGCCCCACATAGAACACAGCTGTTATTACATAAGCTGTTTACTTAGAGAGAGAGACTGAGAGAGTGGAAAGAGAGAGAGAATGAGAGATAAAGAGAGAGAGACTGATCTCTGCACTCTGCTGAGATTTTAAGGTACAGCTCTGTTTTTAGGCACTGTAATATAACATTACATGCACATAGATTGTTCTATTAAAATGTTTAAAATGATTTTATGCCACATAAAATAATTTCGCATTGGCTCAAAGCTTTCATACTTACTGTATAACAGATTCCTGTACTAATCCAGCAGTACAATGATTCAGTGAGCTCTAAGTCACTCAAGCTGTTCCTCTTCACCTTACTTACTCTTGATCTTATAGTGGCAGGAGTTTTAATCCACATCTCCTGTAATCTGAGGAGTGAACTCTTCTGTCTGACAGTGACGGTGCATTACTTCAGCCTGCTAAGAGCTGATGCAGAGCTTTTATTAACCTCTCAAACTGCTGTGTGTGATCACAGCTGCTGTTAAAATAAATATAAGAATCTGTATAGTTTACAGGTCTGTAATAGTTATACAAATTTTATATTTTAAGATAAACTCCTTGAGATGTATCATCTTGTTTTCAAGGGGTCTTAACACACAAAGTTTTCATAACATAACACAAAACAACAACAAACACCTCATTCAAAGTAACACAAACATACCACTACACAAAATAATATACGATAATAAATAACAACCTACGAATGATTGCCTAGCATTATTTAATATAAACATAAATGTAATATTATCTAATAAAAAGTATGAAAGCATGTTTTAAAACAAAAACAAACCATTCTTAAACATATGAAATATATGTTAGAAATGTAGTTGATCTTTCTTGGTAAACGTGTGATGTAACCCTTAATTAACCATATTGTAACCCAAAATATGTAACCATGTTTTAACCCAGGAAATTTGTAATAAACATATAGTCATAATATAACAACTGATCTGCGCAAATCCCAACACTACAGTTTTGTCTATAGCAGCACCACCATGTCAACACCATGTGTTTTTTGTCATACGCGTCCATCTCAAGAGCAGTCACGTGTTGGGCTGAGACTGCAGGCCTGCATGTTTTCCAGATTGCAGCCTCTGTAATTGCACTGCCAGTTCTCCAGCTGCAGATTTGCTCTGTGGCTAATGGCCAGATTGGTGAACGTGCCACGCTGTCATATTCTGCGAGTGCCAGCTCACCACCACTGCAAGCGTGACACTTTGCATGTCTCAGTGCTGCTTCAGGCATGATGAAGGACAGGACGTTAAGACATCTTTGTGATTGATTGATTGATTGATTGAAAAACATTGATTAAATTGTTGCATGATGCATATAAGAATGATATAATAAACATATCATTTTTTATTTGTTTTTGATTTATGAATGAATCCCATTTTTCACAGCATTGTCCATAAAATGTATTTATTTTTCTGTGTGAATCATACTGATGTAAATGTACCTTAAATCAGTAAATGAATCAGTAATAATGTTTGTTTAGTGTTTGTTTCAAAACACTCTATTAGATGTTGTATAACAGATAATGTAGCGGATTCATGAAGCTGTTAATTCAGATTGTCTGTTTCCACTGGAAGCTGTTAATTCAGATTGTCTGTTTCCACTGGAAGCTGTTAATTCAGATTGTCTGTTTCCACTGGAAGCTGTTAATTCAGATTGTCTGTTTCCACTGAAAACAGTGTAGACTCTCTGATGGCAGGAGATTGAATGTTCTCATTGTGCTCATTGCTCTACACCAATGTGTCAAGTGCTGTGTGACATGCTCATTTTATCATGCCATGTCAATACCAGTCTACCCCATTTGGTTCTTTGTTTGCTGTTTGGTTTATTTCATATTTCTTTCGGCTTGTGATGTGTCTTACGACATTATGAGAGTATTTATTTTTGCTGATAGTAATCAGTTATCACATGCATGGTCCATCCCTTTAACTTGTCATAATCATTTTTGTCATTTCTACTCGATTTTTTCACTTGAATTCCCAGGGTTAATTTAATTTTTTTTCATATGTAATTAATGTTGAAGTAGTCAAATAAAAAAGCAATGAACGTAACACTGCAGGTTGGCCCCTCTTTAAGGCATCCGTTTAATAAAGTGCTTTCCAGTAGATTGAAATGTTTACAGTGTGGTAATGATGATCCTTTATGTTTTTGGACAAAGGGACCTGAAGTTGGATAACGTGCTCTTGGACAGAAATGGCCACTGCAAACTGGCTGATTTTGGCATGTGCAAAATGGACATTTTAGATGGAAAACTCACTAGCACGTTCTGTGGGACTCCGGATTACATTGCACCTGAGGTAAGAACTTCTCTAAGAAGATCTAAAGATAGTGGTTCATTTCCCATAATGCCGTACGGTAAAGATGCTGAATGTTGTGTGTCTCTCAGATCATCCTGGAGGAGCCGTATGGTGTATCAGTGGACTGGTGGGCTCTTGGCGTGCTGCTGTATGAGATGCTGTCTGGTCATGCTCCGTTTGAGGCAGAAACTGAAGACGAACTCTTCGAGTGCATCCTCAGAGATGAGGTCATTTATTCATCCTGGCTGAGCAATGAGGCAGAGGACATCCTCAAAGGGGTGAGTCCAGATCTTCTGGGACCACAAGTGATCCTGTCAGATGTACTTTTGTTCAACACAGAAATACCTATGTAAACCAACAAAGGAGATATTAAGTACAATTTGTGATTGAGAGTCACTCAATTGAGTATGTAAAATAAACGTTTTCTTTGTTTTTATTTGTAAAAAGAACCTAAGTCAGCTGTGTTGAGAAATCTCAGACTTTCCTGGTAGGGATTTCTCATGAATAAACCAACGACTACTTCCTGTTACATATTCACTATTCACTAAAAAAATCAAAATAGATTGCAATAGAACCTGTTTCTATAGAAATGTTAAACAGTGTCTAATTCCTCATCAGATTAACTTGAAAACTATTATTTTTGTAACTGTAGTCAAATGGTACTTCTGAGGCTCTTGTCCGACTGTTCAGCTTGTGTAAGCACAAGTGAGAGTATGTAGCAGAATCACAGCCTACAGGATCTCAGTGTCACAGATTGTCTCGGCCCTCTGTGCCTCATTACAAGAGCTAATGGAGGTGGACACTGTAGACAGCATGATGGTCTAATCAGAACATTCAAACCCCCCTGAGGGTCTGATTGGCTAAAAAACTGATTGGCTAGCTGAACAACCAATCAATTCACTGCACACCACTGGTATGTAACAGCTAACAATCTCATTGGCCAACTCTGAGAAATGGGCAGAATCTCTGCAGCTTTGTATTTGACCTCATTGCTCAGTGTCTGTGTGCAGATACCAAATATGTTGCAGCGGAATATAGTTATAGTTAAAAGCAAAATGACAAATAAATAAGAAAAGTATAGTTATAAGAAATATATTTGCCCTTTGGCTCTCTAGTTTCTCACCAGAGACCCAGCGTGCCGGTTGGGCTGCATGCAGAGAGATGGAGGAGAAGAGGCCATCACTGCACATCCGTTTTTTGCAGGACTCGACTGGGAGAAACTGAACAGACGAGAGATCAAACCACCTTTTACTCCTCGAATAGTAAGCCAAACCCATCTCGCATATTACATTAAGCATTTGGCTGACACCAATGCGACTCTAAGTGCATTCAAGACATACATGTCATTGCTTTGTGTGTTCCTGGAGAATCTAACCCATGACCTTGGTGTTGCTAGCGTCATACTGGTTAAGATAGAGAAACCATGTTGAGTTTGAGTACTGATATGAACAGTTAATGCAATGAAATGAACAGGCACTACATTTTAATTTTCCTGAACTTTCTTCTGTTGTGTTCTGTAGGAATCTATTGAGGATGTCAGTAACTTTGACCCTGACTTCACCCAGGAGGATCCCACGCTTACACCTATAGAAGATGGACTTTTCCCTTTCAATCAGGATGATTTTAAAGACTTCACTTACACAGCCCCAGAGCTGAGATCAGTCAGATAACAGCCAGCCACAGTCTATTCATTGCTCATACATTGACTCATGATAATTCTTCCCCTAATAAATTCCCTCTAGTCAACTTCTAATAAACTCTGTTATTAAAAGCTTTGGCTAATCTTTAAATACACCCCCTAAATCACTGCTAGTCAAACACACGTTTGTGAACAGCACACTGACTTCTGTAAAGAAATGTTTCAGGCTGTGGAAGAATGTATTGCAGTGTAGTTCACCAGGACCATGCAGTCCAAAGAAATATTTATAACAATGATGATGGAGAACATTCTGTATTCTGAATATAACTTTTATATGTGGTTTGTAATTTATAGTCTGTGTGGCTATGCAGTGTTAGTTTTGTATTTCTTACTAGGATAATAATATGTGTATTCACAGAGTTGCCAAGTGCTTTGTATTGCAACTTTGCAGTAAGCATGGGAACAGATTTACCATGCACCACCTTAAAGTAACTTATGTTAAAGTAACTTTACTTTACTTTACGTATGTTGTTATGAGTTGTTATGTAAGTGTTACTAACTAAAGTCTGAGTTATGAACTGTGAAGAGACATGTTGTTTTTCTTGTGTCTTGTATAGAGAATCCTTTTGTAAAGGGCTGTAAAGGACACATTTTGGTTGTTTATCTAAACCTCATGTGACAGTCCTGCAATATCACCTGTCCAGTTTATTGAATAATGCAACAGCAGGTCTTAACCTGTGGCAGGAGACATGAAATGTTGATGAGAAAACCAAAAACACATATCCTTTACACCTCAAAGAAACAGCAGAGCTGTGGTCATTTCACATTTCTGTGTGGACATGTAAATCCTCATATGAATCATTCAATACGGTCTATTCATCTGTAGTTCTCACAAGCTCGTCCTGTGTTTGAAGCTGTGTTGCAGTGAATGGAGACAGTGTATACACATGCTGTAGTGTTAATGTTAACAAGACGTGTTAAAGCATTAACAACAGACTTTTACTGTTTATATAATCTTTTTTAATTGTTTAATCTTGAAATTTCAGCTAAGGTGATTTGTTTTCTTTTTTTACATTGTTTGAAGAGTGACGATAGAATTTCCCAACAGGGATGTTTTTAACACACTTTCCCCAAACCAGTTGTGGGAAAGATTTCAGTAACTGGAATTGTGGTGTGGTAACACTGTTGCTCTGACATATTTGTGCCACAGGTCCTAGTAGACAAAAGGAAAGGAAAGTAATGACTATATAGGCAAACAAATTGCATATAATATAGAAATATTTGCACATTACTGAAGATGTTTGTTTGACTTTGGCTGTCAAGTGTTTTGACATTTGATCTGTTCTCTGGTTATTTTTTAGCACTAGTTTAGTGTATTTATGGCAGATTATGTATTTCTACAGTGCAGGTCACATGATAAAATATTCACTGCTGGATTCTCAATGATGATATGTGAAATATTTAGTCAGATGGTCTGGTGAATTTCTCAGATAGGATTATGGGGTTAAAATGGCAAAAACCAGCCGTGTCTGGTTGGGAGGTGTCTTCATGACTCAAGCCATTTATTGCGTCAGCACTGCTGAGAAGTTCACTGAGTTCCTTCAGTGAGAATGTGCCAAAGGTATCACAATTACTGCAGCAGTTTCAATTCAAAAGTCACTTGTATTGGCAAGGAGTGAAATGTGTTTAATTTCAAGTCTCTTTCTGTTCAGGGGCTTTACTGTATTCTCCAGTTTTCCAGTGTATCATATGATTTAACTGATCATTTTCCAAAAGACTCGGATCACATGTGTAGCTATTAATAAAACAAAGGCCTGCATCCCTGCTGCCCGAGTGATATAAAAGGCTGCTGACAGCATCTACATTTGGAATTCAAATAGGAAAAAGTCCTGCTCTCTTCCTGCCCACCTGAAAACAAGTTTGTTTTGAAGGTTTGTTGAATCTCATAAGGGACATACTGTGAAACTATTCTGAAAACGGATCAGAGTTCATATAATGTTAGCTTATGTCATTGTGGCTTCTAGTTATTTCTAATTGTTCAGTTTTTACGTATTGGGTTTGTTTGGTCTGGTGTGTGTTTTGGGGTTCCATGAAGTTACATTCTTTGAGAAGACAGTATTTACAGTGTTATGTTACAATGAGTTTGCATCAGCTCAAAATCAAAACAAGAGTTAATCGATTTGCCTCATATTCTCCCAGCATCAGCCTGGTATTTCCGGTCATCTTACCTCAATAGCAACAAAAAGCATGTGTTTATTTTTAGACCTTTAAAACCTTTCACAAGCCACTTTAACAAATGAAGGAGTTAAGCACCTGCTACAGAAACTCCTTTACTTTAAGTAGACCAAACCTCAGGCCATTGTGATTGTGTCAACATCAGCAAATCTCTTTCATTCCTCGCTTTAAGTACGTTTATCCATCTTTACACAGACTGCTTCAGATTATTTTCTTGGATCTATTTTGTTTAACTGTATACAACCATATACAACACTTTGCAATTTTCCTGGAACGTCTCGCCACCATGGAAATCAGCTGGCTGTCAAGGAGGGGCTGTGTTGTTTCCAATCAATATGCTCACTGCCATTCAAAACCATCCATCCTCTCACTCCTGGCTGGCACAAAATGAACACTAAATGTAGACGAGTTTTTAACTCGGCTCTCTCGTGGCCTGTTGCTAATAATCCAACTCAAGAGTTCGTTTAGCAGAGTCGTAACTCATGAAAGTCAATAACAGAAGGCCGGCTGCTGGCACTTAACCTAGTTGACATTATAAACAAGTTCACACACCCAAAGAAATTGCATTTGCACTAACAAGGAATATTGCATCATCAACACCAGTACTTCCCTGTACAACCACAAGTTTGCCTCAGTGTTACCAGGCATTTAAAAACACTGAAAGATCATTTCAGTGAGTACATGAACGTACATGAACAGCCAGTGATAAAACTTTATTTCCCCTTTATTATACTTATCATACCAAACCGTTATTTAATCTCTATATTATTACACTAATGGCTGATCAGAGCAAGAGTTTTTCCTTTGACAAACTTCTCGTACCCTGCACACACTACACCTCTGATATAATCGATAGTTGTGATTAAATCACACGGTTTAATCGATTGATCTGATTGTTTTTTTGTCCGCTTCTCTGTCCGAATACACGCCGCGACCGCGCGCCCCCGTGAGCGCCGCGTGAACGCGCCGGCCCCATAGCGAGCGGCACCGAGCGCGGGCACGCGTAACTCGCTTTGTACCGATCTCAGACAGCGGCGTCTGATGCCGGACATGATCTGATCTTCAGTGATCCACAGGGTCTGACTCTGCATCTCTATCGGACCGTGTCGGAACATTTTCACGCGCTGGTGGCGTTTAATAACCACGATTTGTTTGTTATCGAGAGGCGGCCACGTCCTGCATTTTCTGGCCTCGGCGGATTGGAAACAACCAGCATACTGAGTGGTTTAACCCAGGAATGGATACTGGAGTTGTCACTGAAAAGAAACGGTAAGGTTAAACCCTCTCATGATCCTGTTTTGGTGTGATAAAACGAGCTTTTTGCGGGGTTGAAAATATTCATCCCCCCTCAGATTAGACGCGTCGCCATTTTGTAACCAAACAACCGAGAGGAAGTTCACACGCCAAACTACCGCACACATATCGACTATTTGTCTTTAAACTCATCTGAAATGTTGTTGTTTGTGGATTAATGGGTGATGTTGTGGCTTTTTTTGTCTTTTTCTGGTCTGTGGAAGCTAACAGCGGAATTAAATCTGGTGATTTCATGCTTTCGGTGGCGGTAACGTTATAAAGAAAGACATTATAATAAACAAACAGATCATGATCTTCTTCAGCATAACTTTGGGATTCATGTCCCGGTGTGTCATAAATGACATGTTCACACATTGATACTCAATACACATTGAGAGAAGAGCTGCTCATATGTTACCTGCACCTCTTTCTCTGTAAGTGAAGGTCGAGATAAATGCGCTTGTTTTTTGGGGACATGGTTTGTTGGTGATGGTTTTATGTCATTCAGAGTAAATTAAACACTCAGAGTAACAGGGTTGTTTATATTAATAGCAGGTCTATAGTTATATGATAGACCCCTTTCCTCACCACTTGACCCTACGGGTCAGACTTGTTGCCCTGGTTTGGCCTTCTTAATGGGTTAAAGTCTGGGAGCAGAGCTTCATTTGTGTTTTAGTTTCTGCCATTTCTTTTGGTTAGAGCTGCAGTGTTTACTCGCATATATTGTGCCAAAACCTGAACGACGGGATGGAAATAAGTGATGATATTACTATGACTGGAAAATGTGGGTGATTGTACGGCATATGAAAGTCACTGGTCTTTGCGTTCATTCTTTATATCATTTTTTAACAATACTGCGTGATTACCTGTATTTGGATGACCTATATATCTGTGTCATGTTTTTATCTTACATTATTTTGGCTGGCATCCATACTCAAGCTGCTGCATGTTTTGCACTCATCTTTCCAATCTCAATCACAATCGGCATTGACGTCAAAGCAACTTCCTGCCCGGTCTTGTGGCAAGACAGCTGCAAGAGTGCTATCTGATAAAAGTAGAAGTCGTCCCTCTTGTTGTATTTTCTCCTTTTATTCTGTTTTTATGTGCTTCAGGTCAAAGAGATGCTGCTGATTTTGTCATCGTATCTCGACGACTTGAATGTGTGCCATGTGAATTCAGGTTAGACTCACCGCTGGGAATCATTGTGTAAAACAAACCGCCTTACACTAGATCTGTGTCAGTTTGGTTCACTGAGCAGTGTTTAGGTTATTTTTAGGAGCTCGGAAAGGCCAAACTTTTCTGGTTCTGGATGGGGTGTATTGAACCAGGTATATGTTATTATTAGTTTGGTTAGAAACAGACCAGGATGGTTCATTATTTAACAAATTAGTTTAAATAAATGC
The DNA here is from genome assembly GCA_036877525.1 of Chromobotia macracanthus. Taxonomy (NCBI): domain Eukaryota; kingdom Metazoa; phylum Chordata; class Actinopteri; order Cypriniformes; family Botiidae; genus Chromobotia; species Chromobotia macracanthus. The sequence goes on from JAZGTH010000025.1 coordinate 2,722,400, forward strand.
AAAAAAAAATATTAAGTTCTACAATTAAATCTGTGTCGAGGTTGGGGTTGACGATTAATGTGACAAATGGAAAAAGAGAATACAGCACATTAAAATGAAATGCAAATAAGCAGAGTTAGTAAGAGCACGACGACTTAAACTCTGTAGTACCGGCTGCTCTGTGGCTTCCCCTCTCGCTGTGCTTTGAAATGGCTGTATTGAATAAATGCACAATGCAGCCTCACAGTCTGCATTTACAGTCATAAGCCAGAATCATAAACCTGCTGTTTTCTGAAGGGGCCTCCCAGTTACCCTGAAAGCACTCAATAATTATATTGAGCATATATGAGTGAGCACTGCATCTGTGTGCTTATATAAGCCATGCACTATGCACAGACACTGATGGGCAGGATGAAATGTGTATGCGTGAACAGCTTTTGCGTGTGAGCTTTTCTCTCCTTCTAGGGAATAATATCCTCCACACTTTGATTGGAAGCATGGATGCAGTTAGGAAAGTTTGTGCCTGAAGATGCTGTTTTTTCCTCCTGGGACACTAGGCCGTCTTGACTGTCTTTTGTTGTTGGTGAGGTTAAGAAACTTTGTTGCTCTTTCCTGTTGAGACAACAACACGATTTCTCTGTTGTGTTTAGTAAAATTAAGCAGAAGGACACTGTTGATTCCACACAGTAAGTTATTTCATGTTTTCCAGACATTTGCGTCTTATGACCCTATTGTGGTTTCAGCAGTTGTGGGTCAAATTATCATCGAGATTGTATCTTTTTTCAAGCGCTGTGACTTGCACTAACAAGTGATATGTCAGCAGAACTGGTTTTGCAATAGATACACAATCTTGATAAAAGATGTTCAGGCTTTTGTTAAACTTCACGTTTTTTTAAACTTTTCATTGGTAGACGCATTTTAATTTTCTCTGAGATCTCTCTTTCAGTTTAAAACCTAAGAAACATATGTTTATTTTGATTTTAGATTAATCATTTGTGCATTTGCTGCCCATTTGACAGCTCATGTTAATTGTAAAACCTTTTAGAAACACCTGAGTGCATTTGTAAGTGCTGTGTATGGTGTACGTTTCATTGTTTGTTGTAGCCAGAAACTTCGCTGGTTGCAGAATCCTTTATTTCTGTAGTAATCATTGGAAATGAAAATGTTAAATCTGGGGCAGTATGTTGAGCTCACTGACTCAATAGGCAGAAGTCCCATGGGTTGTAATTCTTTAGAAGCTGTGATAAGAGACCTTTTTTGACGGAAACCTATTTAAAGAGGAAGTAGGAACTGTTTAAAGTGGATTTTTTTAATTTTGCCTGTTGGTAAAGCCAGTTGTATTTATAGCTTGCTTGCTTGTAAAATTGTTCCTTTTGTGTACCGAAAAGTTTCTGTAGGAAGGTGTGGAAAAATTTGACACCTCAACATTTACTGCACTTGACTGATCCCCAAATAGCTGTTACAGTATCTCTCTCTCGCTCTTCCTCACACACACAGTCATGTCCACACCCCTTTTACCAGCCAGTTATATTTAGGCTATTTTTCTGGCCTCTGAGATGCAGCCAATTACATCACTATCTTAGACGGCATGCAGATATTACATTTACAAGACTTTGACCTTGACACAGAGGCAAACTAAAGCGTCAGTCTTCTCTCTGATCCTTCAGGGTGAGCTCGGAGCGCAGGAAGGAGAAGTCCAGGGATGCGGCTCGATGTCGCAGGGGAAAGGAGTCGGAGGTGTTCTACGAGCTAGCGCACCAGCTCCCTCTGCCACACAATGTCACCTCCCACCTGGACAAAGCCTCCATCATGAGGCTGACCATCAGCTACCTGCGCATGAGGACGCTGCTCAGCTCCGGTCAGTTTCCAGATGGTGGTATTTAAATCAGACAGGATATTTGATAGCTATGCAAATGGGTCAAAGCACCACATGCAAAAAAGCCTTTGAGCCCTCAGCAGATGTAAACAGTGAGTCTGCAAATCAGGCCAGACTGTGACTAGAGGCACATTTGTTAATTTAGAGGTTATGTCACTGCTAATCCCTGGTTATTGACCTCAGAAAACACAAACAGGCCTCACATTGCTGGAGGGTACGAGCAGTTTCACCACACATCAACTGTTTTCCATGGGAGAACCAGTTATGTCATGAATACAACATAATATTTTGTGACGCTGTGTTCAGTTGATAGCTCATAGATGTTGTTTCTTTTTGCAGATGAAGCTGAGAAGGAGAATGAGCTGGAGAGTCAGCTAAACGGTTTCTACCTAAAGGCAATGGAGGGCTTCCTCATGGTCCTCTCTGAGGATGGAGATATGGTTTATCTCTCTGAGAACGTCAGCAAGAGCATGGGCCTCACACAGGTAGCCAGCTGTCTGCATTTTCTCTCGTTTTGATTAAAGCCTTAGATCAGCATCGCTAACATCTGTCTTGTTTTCTCTCAGTTCGATCTGACCGGTCACAGCATCTTTGACTTTTCACACCCGTGTGACCATGAGGAGATGAGAGAAATGCTGATCCACAGGACGGGTGAGTCAGATGGATGCAGTTTTCCCATTGATTTCCCACCGCTGATGATACAACAGCGATTAATGACTAAAGTAACGACTGAGATATTTCCATGATTTAGGATCTAAAAAAAACAAGGAACAAAACACAGAGCGAAGCTTCTTCCTGCGTATGAAGTGCACGCTCACTAGCAGAGGACGCACCGTCAATATCAAGTCTGCTACATGGAAGGTGAGGTGCCATCTGAATACCTGAGCTGTTTTTCTGAGTCATTGAATGTGATAAGACTCAGAGAGCCAATGAATAAACAGGATTACTATGAGATCAGAGCAAAGCACCTAATAAAACAGGGACGTTTTGTGTCTAAGTTGTGTGACTAATCCGATGCTATATTCTGCCACTCATCTATAAATTCCCGTCTGCCTCATCCCTTCTGTTTGCACAGTATCTATAGCTGTATAAACAAACCAGAGGTTTCCCATAGCTTTACAGAAAAAAAAAGTTCTGTTAGACAGTCATTGTTGAACATTTTTAGCTCCTAGTTTTTCAAGGCAAAAATTTTTCAGCAGAATTGGCCTAGTTCTCAAAAGAAACCAATGGTTCACAGAGCTAATGAGCTGTGGTAATGACCTGCTGATGGTAGTGGTTTATTAAGCAAGCCTCTTCTGCTGCAGGTTCTCCACTGCTCAGGACATGTGCGTGTGGAGGAGCACAGCGATGGATCTGGAGAATGTGGCTTTAAAGAACCTCCCCTGACCTACCTTGTGCTCATATGTGAACCCATTCCTCATCCATCCAACATCGAGGTTCCCCTGGACAGCAAGACCTTTCTCAGCCGTCACACTCTGGACATGAAGTTCTCCTACTGTGATGAGAGGTTAGCAGAGACAACCCATATTTACCCATATTTATTACCTAATGGTGTCTATACCTGAAATGAATGCTGTGCTTGTTTACAGCCTTTAAATAATTAAAGCAATGCTGCAGAACTGGCCAAGCACACCACAGTGAATGAGTCTGTTCTGAAATAGCCTGTTCATAACATCCTTATGAATGTTGTTACTGACATGCCTAGTGGCAGACACCGGTAGTGCATCCAGTTTTACTCCTGTTATAGGCTCTAGACTTGTTTCTCAACCGGCGTTCACAGAACAAGATTTTTGAAGGAGGGGTTAAATTAAAATGTCCTATAATTTCTACTTGTTAAGATGTTTATCTTGTTGGAAGGGAACCTGGATAATGGATGGGGAGGGTGCTGCCAAAAAATGTTGAGAACTCCTCTAGATTGTTCAGCATCACATGCAGAGTGCAAGAAGAGTTTATTTGGTAATTGTCTGTTCATGTGCTTTCTGCTGAGGTTACATCATTGTATTTCCTACAGGATCACAGAACTTATGGGCTACGAGCCAGATGATCTGCTGAACAGATCTGTGTATGAGTACTACCACGCACTGGATTCAGACCACCTTACCAAGACACATCAAAACTGTGAGTACTCAATGCAATCATCCGTAATCTGCTAACTTAGGTTAAGTAACCAAATGTCTACTAGATGCTGGTGTTTCACTTTACACCTGTTTTGAGTAAGTGGTCATTAAATAAACATATTAACTAAACTGCCACAAAAATATTAAATTACTCTAGAATGCTTCCAGCTTCTAATCTGAGACTTATTTATTTGAACCCAGTGTTATTCGTTCCTTCCTAGTGTTTGCAAAAGGCCAGGCTACCACAGGCCAGTACCGCATGCTGGCTAAGACAGGTGGCTATGTGTGGGTGGAGACTCAGGCCACCGTCATTTACAACCCCAAGAATTCCCAACCGCAGTGCATTGTGTGTGTCAACTATGTTCTCAGGTACACATCCAGCTTTGTGTGGATCACTGTGTGTGTGAACACAAAAACATCCTGACGAAATGAATGCGCTTGTGACCATACATCTAACCTTGTCCTTTTCAGTGGGGTTGTGGAGGGGGATGTGATCCTGTCACTGCAGCAGACTACAACAGAGCCCAAGGCTGTGGAGAATGAGAGTGAAGAGGTGGAAGATGAGGCCTCTGAGGTGGATGTTCCCAAACTTTTCAAATCTGAGGACCTTAAGTGTTCAGTGGAGAGCTCTGAGAGCCTGTACGAGCAGCTGAAGGAGGAGCCCGAGGCCCTCACTGTTCTGGCACCTGCAGCAGGAGACACCATCATCGCTCTGGACTTCGACAATCCAGGTCCAACCTCATCTTTATGCTGTACAATGAAATGTGCTTGCTAGAGAATGTTTACATTTTAATTGAAGCATATTCACTCTCATTCAGCGGTTTGTTGTGAACGGAGGTCACAGGCTTTCATTGAGGGTTGATCAGTGACAGTAAAGTAAACCTAAAGTTTAAAGCTGCAATCCGGAACTTTCGACTCTCTGTCGCCATCTCTGTTTGAAAAATAAAATAGCAGGTTACTTGGGGAGTTTACAAGTTTACATTTTAAACAACTGTTGTTAGCTACAAATGATCCTTCATTTCAGCACCCGGATCTGCAATGTTGTAGACATTGCAGAACTTGGTTGTCTTTCTGTTTGCAGACATGACAGAGGAAATACATTCGATTCAGCAGTTTATTGTTGAATCGGCTTGTTGCACAGCCGTCTAACAGTGCAAGCCAATCAGCAGTTAGATCACCTGCTAGCAACTAGCAGTGTCGCTGTCTGCTGATCTTCAGTGATTTAATCTCTGTCCTGTGTGCATCCCTTTATATAATCAAACCGGCATTTTATCCCCATGGGCTCTTTTTAACCTTATAAAGATAAAAACATGCAGATGACATTCACTAAATCTCCAGATCTGTAGCATGAGAAAGAGATGTGTTTGTATTTATCATTAACCAATTTTTTTTTTTTAAAAAAGTCCTGTCACTCTATCACAGTTGCCACCTGTAATAATTAACAGTGTTTAACTTGTACCAGATTCCGACATGCAGCTGCTGAAGGAAGTGCCCCTCTACAATGACGTCATGCTGCCCTCCAGCAGTGAGAAGCTGCCTGCGAGTCTGTCTGCTCTGACCCCCACCCCAGCTCTGACCAAACTGAAGACCGACTCCACAAACACACCCTCCACATCAGCACTCGGCTCCTCTGGGGTAAAGACTTTTTCAATAAAGCTCCTTTCATTGGTTAATGAGGTTTTAGGAATCTCCAAAACACTTTAAAACTGTTTCAGAATGTGTGTTTTTTCCATTATAAGTGTGTACGTTATTAAGAGTTTCTCTCTTCTGTAGCCCAACAGCCCTATGGATTACTGTTTCCAAGTGGACTCGGACATCAGTTCTGAATTTAAACTTGACCTGGTTGAGAAGCTATTTGCTATTGATACAGAGGAAAAGACCCCTTTTACCTCCCAGGTAATTCCTAAAATATAAGTATTTGCCTGTGCTTGTTTCTGCCTTACTTTGTCACTATAACCTCCAGAGGGTAGCCATTAAAACTCAGCATTTTTCATTAACTCTAGGATATGGAGGATCTTGACTTAGAGATGCTTGCTCCATACATCCCAATGGATGATGACTTCCAGCTGCGCATCCCCTCTCCAATGGAGCCGCTCCCCTCAGGCCCTCACTCTATGCTGGCCATGAACTCTCTGTTCCAGCCTTTACCCACCCCTGCATCTCCAGCATCTGCTTTCAGCAGTCCAGTGAAGCAGGAGGCATCACCACAGGCTCCTTCACCTCTGCATCTGCTGCAGGAGGTGTGCAGCTCCACTGTCTCGCCCTTCATTGGCAGCCGTGACGCCTCCCCAGCACGTTCCGGGGTCAGTCAGCTGAACAACAGGTAAAGATGCTACCTTGTATTATATACCTAAGTTGTATTGTATTAAAATGCTAAAGATTAAACATGTTTATTTAAACAATGAAGTCTCACAGTTCTCATTTGTTTTAATGACACATTATTTAAAGATGCATGTTTAATAAATTATTTGATTTTCTCTTTTCCAATTTCCCAGAATGCCTGTGGGTGAGCAAGAGCTGTCTCCAAAGATGTTAGCCATTCAGAACGCCCAGCGTAAGAGGAAGCTGGAGGAGGTGACGTCGCTTTCTGAAGCTGTTGGACTGGTCAGTCTTATATTAGATTCTGTAAACACTTTTGAAGGGAAGACATGTTTGTTGTCTGTGATAATTATGTCTAATGACATCTCTACAATGTCTTGCAGGGTGCTTTGCTTCAGAGTGTGGACAGTGCTATAGAGCCTGGAAAGAGGGCAAAGGTTTTAGAGGTTAAGGGATCCAGTGTGCTTGGAGGAAACAAAACCATTCTCATTCTGCCCTCTGGTGGGTAAACAGATTATTATCACCACTGTAATGTGTTTTATGGATTTCTAAAGCTGCAGTCTGTATCTGTTCCCTTTCTTACACCATCTCTGTTTGAAACACAACATTTACTCAGAGTTATTTTCCTAATGTGGGTTTAAATTCTAAACAATTGTTGTAAGAACAAGCTACAAACACTACAGTTTATCAATGTGTTCCCTGGGTTTTATTTTGGAACCCACAACCTTTGCGCTGCTAATGCAATGCCCTACTAATTGAGCTACAGGAACTCATTCTTAGCCAAATGTTACAGATTGCAGTTTTAAAGTATGTGTATAGTTATAAGTAATTCAGTATTGATCTTTCAACACATCATGATATGCAGCACATACTCATTCTTCCCTCTCTCATTCTGCAGACGTGGCAAGTCGTCTGTTGTGCAGTTCATTTGAGAGCAGCGGTGGGCTGCCGCAGCTAACACGCTATGACTGCGAGGTCAACGCTCCTGTCCAGGACCGTCACCATCTGCTCCAGGGAGAGGAGCTCCTGCGTGCTCTGGACCAAGTTAACTGAGCATTGCTGTGTTTAGAAATTCCGGACACTGCATCCCCTTTTCTGCCCTTTGACCCCATTCCTTTAAATCTGCCTCTACTAGTCTCCACCATCCCTTTATTCCACACCCTAATAATAATCTCTATAAACCCATGTTTTAAAATCTGCACCTTTCTTTGATCCTGCTGGGCGACTCCCCCTTCACAGATGAGAAGAGGAGCTCAGAGGATATGTATCCATGTGTGGAGGGCAGTCTTTCCCTGCCAGTACAGACAAAAGAGTGTCCTATATCTTAGCAGTGGCATGAACCAGAGAGAAGAGCCTTATTGTGAATTGCGCACCGGATGTCCTAACACACACTTGTAAATGTGCATACCTGTATGATCTTCTCGCACGCTCTCTGGATTCACAAGTTCCACCTCCATAAACTCTGTTGTGTGCTATTGACCCCCCCCCAAAGCAGTGTGTATTGTAGCTACAGTCGCACAATAATCTATTTTCTTATGACAAAGTACCAGCAGTCCATGCAATACAAAACCATTTTTACGAATATGTACTTTAAATGAAAGATTGAACCATTTATTTTCTTTTCGTTTTGTCATTTCTCGAATTGTGTTTTGTGGCGGTTACACAAGCTCAGTGGTTAAATGCATTCAGCTGTTTGTGAGGTCGTGTTGCTTTTCACTGCTGTAAGACATGTTTGCTTGCATCACTTTTGGTTTCCTCTTGAACAGCACAATTGTAAAAGAGCCATTCAAAGTTATGAGAATGTGCAAAAAGGGAATTTAAAATCATTGGTATTTCTGATGTTCTCATGATGGTTTTTATTTCAGAGATGGTAAAAAAACAGATTTATAGTTTAATTATGCAATAGATTTTTATATTTTTAGTGGTCATTTTCCCTGTTTAGTTATCTACATAGTAGATACTTTAAGGTAATTCATGCTTGTGAGTTTTCTGCTTTATGAACTGTTATAGATCATGCCAAGCTGATGTATCATTTATCCCACTTTTACAAGTATTTATAATGAACGTGAAATTAGAACATGAAAGCTTAGTTTAAGTAAAACAATATTTGTTTTGTCACGCTTTCAGAAAATGGTCAGCTTTTGCCGATGTTGACATTGTCTTGCAAATTTTATGACCTTATTTTCTTTATTAATAGAAGACATTTTGTTGTTATTGTACTCTTGTGTTCATTCATCTCTCCAGTCTTCTTTATTCTCTTAACACTAAATGTATTGTTTATTGCATAATCAGTAAAAGTTAATTGTGGACCAGAATTTTGTGATGTTTGTTTCTAATATTATAATCATTGTAGAGATTATGGAAATTGAATTTTCCTTTTAAACCACTCCCACACACAGATATTTATAATCAGACTGTAAAACCAATTTATGCTGATTATTGCTAAAAGATGATTTTAAGGCATTAAGAGTTTAGCACCTCAGTGTTTTCAAAGTGCCATTAGTCATTGGATTGTAAAACACCTGCTGGATCAAACATCTGACACAGGTGTAGTCAGTCAATCGCATATTAAAGGCTTGTAGAAGACCTCAATTTATCCTTAATACAGAAGAACACAGAGGTCCTACTGTAGTTCTAATGATGAATTAATACTGTTGTTATTCTGACTGTGGTTTTCAGTGTTGTTTTGTGTAGTACTGGGTAGTTTTAAATACATTGCATTATTTCGGACAAAGGTTAAAATAGTTTTATAAATGTGCTGAATGGAATATGATTAAGGGCTGTAACATTGTGGGTAAACCTGACTGATATCTCCATCTAGTGGAAGATGCAATGTAAAGCGCTGCAACACAGAATGGACCCTAGGGGACCCTTTGACCCCCAAGGGCCATGGGGGAGAGGATTATACCAGTATAAGCCGTGAATGTGGTGTATGATGCATTATATGGCCAAAAGTTGACACCCCCTCTTATAAATTTGATCCCATTCAGAAAAGAACATCAGTGAGGTCAGACCACCCAGTCGGCACTTCAGTTCAGCTCTGAGTTTTGTGCAGGTCATGAAGCTGGAGCACACTATTTTTATAATATTATTGTATGCTGTAAGTTTTCACACTATTTTTATAATATTATTGTATGCTGTTAAATTTCTTCTCACAGAAATAACAATATACAGAATATACAGAACTAATATTCAGACCTGTTCATTAGAAGAGAGTGTCTACACTCATTTAAAGGGTACATTAAATGTATGTAGACACTCTTCTAATGAACAGGTCTGAATATTAGTTCCGTATATTCTGTATTTACTATATTTCTTTATGCCTTTTACATGTTGCTCATATGTCTTGCGTAATAAAGTCCTGAATTCTGAATGTAAGAGGTTTAATTTCACGTGAATTTGTTTTTAAATAAAAAATATTTAAGTAAAAATATTTAACAGGAAGTCTTCCTCCAGGGGGCGCTTGACTGCTCAGGTAGCCGAAAACATTCAGTAATCAAAGACGACTGTGATTTGTGTTTTCACACAGCGCTGAGATAAGTAACAGCTACCATGTGATACTTCCGTCAGCGCTTCGCTTCCAGCCTGTACGACAATGTACACCAGAACAACCGCACCAAAACTTTAATATCTTAATGTTTAAATATGAATAATTGCTTATAAATAATATTAATAACCCAAATTGATTTGACACCAACAAAGCACCGCCCATTTGTTTATGGTTTATGTTAATCACCGTTCTTCCCCCTTTACATTACGTTTCACTGGTAAACACCCTGAATCCTCTGATTAATGCTTTATTTATTAAAAGTTATTAAAAAAAATACCTGCACTAATAAAATACATGAGAGTGAATAATTAGATGAATGAACACCCGAGAGCTACTGCGCGTCATCACTAGAGCGCGTCCCCGCACCCGTGCACGGCGCTCTCCGGCGCTCAATAACACACGGATAATCGTGCAGGTTTGTGTGCCACGGTCACTTCTGAGGACAGCAGCATGTCGGTCCGCTGAAGTCACGTCCTGTGCACTACACACTCGCCTTGTTCAGTGCACAGACGTGTTAACAGGCACGATTGAAGCGGGTTTGGGTGAGCGGCGCTCGGTTAGTTTTTCGTTCATTATGGAAAGCGACGCGGTCAAACGGTTCGTGTGTCTCTGTCGGTACCTGCAAGATCCGGATCATGTGGCCCAGTTCCAGCAGCTGTGCGGCGTACGAGGGACGTTTGCTAAAAAAACAGCCGAGAGCGAAGCGAAGCGTCCGGTCAACGGTGCGTGTGCGCGGCGGTGTCAGCACCGACGCTCCGGTAGTGGAGATAAAGCCCCGGGACCTCCGGAGCAGAGACGCAGAACAACTTCACATGACGGCGGGGTTAGACGGGACGAGTGCGGCGGTGATCATCTCCACAGCCCCGCAGCTTCAGACACGACAGAGCAGGCTGATCCGCGATCAGAGGCGGCCAGCGGCTGCGACAAGGGCTTCAAAGAAACGGTGACGCCTTTACGCAGGAACTCGCTGACCGGTGATGTGGGGCAGGAGTTCATCATCGAGAACAAGTTTCTGTTCTGTCTGTTCACCATCGGAACCGAGCTGGGCAATGAGATGTTCTTCATCATCTTCTTCCCCTTCCTGATGTGGAACGTGGATCCGTACGTGAGCCGGCAGCTCATCGTGGTGTGGGCCTGGGTGCTGTTCCTCGGTCAGTCCACGAAAGACGTGGTGCGGTGGACGCGTCCCGCATCTCCTCCGGTGGTTAAGGTGGAGGTCTTCTACAACACGGAGTACAGCATGCCGTCCACACACGCCATGTCCGGAACCGCGCTGCCCTTCTGCCTGTTCATGCTCACCTGCGGCCGATGGGAGGTATGCTTGCATGACTATAAAGCCCCGCTTCTCCACACAGAGCCCGTCGGTGATGTCTGAAGAAGATGGTGAGGAGATCGCTCTCATCTCTCATCGTGATGAATCAAACGCGTCTGAATGCGCCGCGCATCTCCTGTGGTGGGACGACAAGCCGTGACGTCATGCATCTCTTAACATTAATAAACGCATGATGTCACCATTTTTATTTTTGCTGCAGCAGGCCACAACTTCCCTGCCAGATAGAAAACTGGACTTGTAACCCAATGTGTAATGTGTGCACTAACTGCATGAGTTAAATGGGTCACCATAAATGTCACTACCACCGCTTCAGGTTTACTGTAGTGATATAGTATTAAAGTATATAAGAGAGTTAGTGTATCTGTTTCATAATGTTCTGTTTGTTCCTTTACAACAGTTGTACTTGTAATTGGCCTTAATGTCATATTGAAGACCGTTATATTGTTTTTAAGAAAACACCTTTACAATTCTCTGTATGTATTTAGCAGGTAGCGCTGGATGCTGAAATTTTACAGTATTGTGCTTTCTTTACAGGGCAGGAGTGGGTGATCATTGGCATTTAAATGGTTTTACGCATGTTCCCCAAGCATGTCTTTGCCCCCAGTGAAGAATTGTTTTATTTTACAATAATATCGAGGCGCTCGTCTGGAAATCCAAATAAATGCATTTCCAGAGTGTACTGTTTATATAACACTGTCCTATAAATATGCATGACTCTACGGGTTTGTATCTGAATCATATGTTTGTTGGTGTCGGATAGTTCATTACATTCTGCATAAATGTATATGCAAGAGCTAAAATATATAAGCTACTGCTCAAAAATAAGCACAGTCCTCAAAAATAATAACCAGAAATTACATTGAGTAATATAGCGCTTGTGTACAGAACACAGCAGCTGAAAATTGTGCTGTATACCTTCACCTCCCTGTCAGATGGAATATGCTGTTGAGGTTTTTGTTGTGTATAAAGCATTGCTCAGTCTCACGTCTGAGTTATTGTTCATTACTTTGTACATCATTTCCACTGAGGACTGGAAATCATGTCCAGTTGTTTTGACCACAAAACGGAAGTCCCTACAATTTATTTTCTTGTGTTCATATTCTTCTGTTAAATTCAATGCGGAACAATAGCCCCAAACTTGTTCCTCTTCCTTCTCTGCTCCGGCCTGTTGAGCTTTGACTACAACACATTGAAATCCTGTTTAAGGTTTGAACAGGCTTTGGTCAGCATCAGACTCTGTCTGATAAGAGTGACAGCACAGCTGGATACATCAACACGTCTTTATAAACACATCTGAGGAACTTGTGCGCCAAAATGTAGGAGCAACCTGACATAGCAACTTAGGCTGTGTCTTATATTATATTATTTAACTTATATTATTTACATTATAAAGCTTAATATAAATGTAGATAGAATTAAATCAGATTTATTTAAAATAATATTTGACAGTAGAAACTGGCTGTAGAGAGATTTAGATAATGTGTTTAGGTGTAATAACTTACAGTAATTGCTGTCTAATGCCCTGCCGTGACCTCTGACCTCTCTGTTTTCTGTGTTGTACAGTATCCGTTCATGTTTGGATTAGGTTTAGCTCTATTCTGGAGCATCCTGGTGTGCCTCAGCCGAGTTTATATGGGCATGCACTCAGTTCTGGTGAGTAAAGCTTTTTATCTTTTGTTGTTATGAATATGTAATAATTATTCTGTTTCAGTGCTTGCACAGGACTTTATGACTTTTTGAACAAGCAGTGTGCATGATTACATTGTAGAAAGCTGGAATTTTATTAGTAGTATATTCTAATGCTATTAACTCAATTGATCTTGTTAAGTTAACTGGGTATAACTGTTACAGTCTCTGATAACTTTGTATGACAGTTGTCCAGTTTATTTCTTGAACAGTTATATTGCTCAGCTCTTCACTGTCATTTTCTCCAGCTTCAGCCTTTTAGGAGCTTTCAATGCAGATTCATGACAAAAGTTTAAGGAACTGTTCATGAAGAACCGTTAAGCAGGGTAATAAATAACACTTTTTTGTTTAGACATGGTACAAACACAAAAAATGAAAGCTTAAAATCAGGTTATATCAGTAAAGAAAATCTGAAAGGCAGCTGCTAAAGTGGCTGCCATGTAAAAGTGTGCGGTGTAAGAATTTGAATGAAACTGGCTCTGTGAAATCTCATATTAAATGGAGAAATGCCGTGAACATGGTCTCTGTTGTACTGCCACACACACTGACTTAACCACAAACTATAGTGGCAGAGATGTGTGTTAAACCTAAAATAAAATGATACCCCGGAATCAGCTCCATGTTCCATGTTTTTAACACTCTAACCTTGTAATCCAGGTGTTGTATCTGTAGTCTTCATGAATGCATCGTTCAGTCTGCTCAGGGTTTGATTTAAGGTGAATGTTCTGGAAAATTATGCACATCTTGATAATTCTAGATCTGTACGCAGAATCCTGTTTTCATAAGAGACTCACTCCACTGTATGCAGATCAGTGATGTGTGAACACAACCTGTCTGGTGTCAAGTAATAATATGAAAGCCCATTAATGTGTTAGCCAGGAATAAATAAACACTAAGATTTAAATGACTTTAAAATGGACTAAAACTGAAGTTTGTTTAACAGCATTTGCACCAGTGTGTCAACATTATTACAAACATTAATGTTTGACTTTATGGTTCCTGGTTTGAATTACCAAATTATTGGCTGTGTTTGAATTATTGACGATGGATAACTGGAAATAAATGGAGAAGCAGACATGCTACAAAAAGCAATTTGTAACCGGGGCAAAGATGTATGCATAAACAATTGGCAAGGCTATTTATGGAGAATACCCAAATATATTCTGGTATCTCTGAAGTTTTAATGATCTTGTGCGTTCATATTTTTGCTGAAACAGCCCGTGTTAATGCATAATTTACTGTGCATTTAATCTGTGACTTCTCCATCCTCGTATCTTACAGGAGGTGATCACAGGCTTTCTGTACAGCGTCCTCATCCTGACTGTTTTTCAACCTATGCTGCATGACATCGACACGTTCTACCTGTCCCACAGCTACGCCCCTCCTGTCATCCTGCTCCTGCATGTGGGCTTCAGTCTGGTGGCCTTCTCCCTGGACTCCTGGAGCACGTCTCGTGGCGACACCGCCCAGGCGTTGGCCACTGCGGCGGGAGCAGCTTTGGCATCCCGTTTGAACCATCAGCTGGGCCTGCAGCCAGACCCTCTGGAGGAATCCCTTCCGCTCACCCTGCCCTTGATCGACGGGGCTTTGGTGGTCCGCTCGCTCATGCGGCTCCTGGTGGGAGTGGCCGTGCTTCTGGCTGTCAGGGCTGCTATGAAGGCAGTGGCGATCCCTTTGGCCTGCAGGCTTTTCGGGGTGCCCTCGGACGACGTGCGGAAGGCTAGACAACATGCGCATGTGGAACTCAGTTACCGGTTTATGGTGTACGGCACAGTGGCCTACTGCTGTGTTTCACTGGTGCCCCTTTTCTTTGCCTTGCTTGGATTATCCTAAAAATTTAGTATCTTGCCTGTTATGTAATATCATTTTTTAAAATATATATATACCTCCAAAACATGCTTAACCCATACATTGTGTGGAGTAGTTAAGGTTCAAAATGTGAACCTTTTGTAGACAAAATCAAATGTGGAAAGCCTTTTTATTGCAACATATGCAGTTTTTTATGTTGTAATTAATTTCACGAGCTTCTGTTTCATGCTAATTTGGATTTATTTCACTTTTGCATTCTTTGAATGTGCTGTTTTTTCTTGTTTACAGATTATTGTTGATTTGACCCGTTTGAACAGGGAAATTCTTGTTCATTTGTTGCCATCAGCAGGAGATCAGACAGATGTTTCTCATCACACTATTGTGAGAATCACTATGTGATCACCACACAAAATGTCTAAATCTGATCTGCACTGAAAGCTTTGGACTTTTAAATGAAGTTGTTTGAAGCCGTTCCTCTCATCTTGAGAAGTTCCTGAAGATGTTGTTTTGTATTCTCTGTGAGTTGGGGGCTCTTGTGAACAGTGGCCCTGTTGGTTCATTCAACAGTTCAAGAGTCACTTCAAATTTTTAGAGCTGTAGAAAGTTTTGTTCTCTGTTCTTTTCTAAAATGGTTTGAGTTTATGCCTCACAATAAGCGGTAATGAGAGAATGAACGTCCTGTCTGTATACATGAACGTCCTGTGGATGTGTTGCTTGCAATGAAAAAATGCTGCTCTGAATCTGAATGTGGCATCAAGCAGTCGATTATTCCTTAACGTTGTTGGCAATGTAGTCCTGAACTTGATGGAGTTGTAGAGGTGTTTAATTAAGGCAGACCATATTTGTTTTTTTTTAATATTACTGTTGTGTTATAATAAGATCGCAACAAGTTTATTGTCAAATGAATCAGAAACTTTTATTTAAACAGATAATCATGAAATGTAAAAATAATTCGGCATTCGTTTTTCTGAAAGAAATCTTTTAGTGTTCCACACTTCTCTTGTAGTTCTGCTTAATGCTGGACTAAAGCGAGGCAAGTTGCAGATGTTGCTGCAGATGTGTATGTTATGTTATGTGGCATGATAACATGGCCAAAGAAATTAAATATATTTTAAGAATAAAAGAAGTCAGAGTGGCCAGTCAGAGTGCAGAGCCATCTCTAATCTCAGTTGATGTACATTGTTAATCTCTCAGAAACCCCAGTGCCTTGAGTCATTGTTTTCAGGGTGATTTTATCCTCCTGCTAGACACAAAACACCACAGCTGTCTTCACGTTAACAGTTTTGATGGTGCACGTGACATTCAGAAACATAGTTACACATCCATAATACTAAGTTACAAAAAGTCATTGCTGATGATGTAAATGAATGCTTCTTATTTTTCTTCACAGATTTTTACAGGTATGTTATGCAGGAGTTACGTTTTGTTCCAGGTTTTAAGTACCATTTGCTGGTAACATTTGTTTGAAATAGTTTTCCTGTATAAATGAGGGAAACTGTTGTGAATATATTAAATTGTGATCAGTTGTGCATAAAGTATATGTACTGTACCAAAATAAGTGATAAGGTGTTCTTACCGGTCATTTTAAAGTGCACTGAACTCACATGGGAAACACAGATGGATAAATAATGTTTTGGGTTTCTCATCTGTAATTTTCAGTATGATTGAAGCTTGCACATTCAGCCTGTACTGAATTTTGAGCTGTTCACAGTCACATAAACTCACAAATGTACTGTAACTGTCATCTGTTTCTCATCTGCAGTGTAAGAACAAAATACTAATACTTTTATTATTACTAATTCCATTTTCTGTTCTTATCATTGACTGAATAAAACTAGTAAGAATTGTGGCTGCATTTATTTGATTGTCATTGATAAGCTGTGAAACACATTATCCGTTCCTGAAGCAGAAAAATGAGTTCATTTATTTATGACCTCCAGCTGGACTATTGCAATGTTGTAAGCCAGGTTTTATCTCTACACCAGCTACCTCAGTCAAGTTCTGTATTACATACAGAATATTACAAGATATTGCTACTTACAATCCTTAAACGGGTTAGCTCCTCTATATTTAACCAAAATCCAGAGCATTAGCACATTTGGCTGTTCAACTCTACAATAGCCCTCCTGACACTGTTCAGGGCTCAGACATGCTCTCACAATTCACATCTAGATTAAAGACACATCCCTTTAGCCAAGCATTTACATAATGCATCTCATAACCTTGTATTTCACTTACATCAGAAAAAACTATTGATTATCTTGTGTTAGTAATGTTACAAACGGCAGCTATGTTAATTATTCTCTTATCTGTCTCCTGTTTCTACCTCAGAATACCTACCCCAGAGTAGCTACAGATCACACCAGCTCCAGTATGGATCCAGCATTAAGATGACTTCAGATGACTCAACACTGTGTAGAGATGATGTTGATTTCTGCGAGGACTTGTAATGATCATTTCTTCTGCTAAAATGCATTTATAATATTAGTCAACTGTATAATCAACTGTGTACCATCTTAGACCTGTAAAATTATATATTCAATATTAATAACATACTTGTCTGACAATGTACAACTTTCATTTTCTGTAAAGTGGCTTTGAAATGACATGTACTGTGGAAAGCTCTATACAAACGTGAAGTGAATTCAATTAATTAATGCAATGCATTAATAATGTGTTGACTATAAACAGTGTTGACTGGTCTTTTTGTCAATTTCAAAAAATGTTAATGTTGGTGAAATCTGTTTTCTTATTATTACTAGATCAGTGCAAGCATGTACTTGAGTCAGTTTTCCTCTTATCAGTAGGAGTGTGTTGAGTAAAATTGTTCCAGCAGATCACAGGCACACACACTCATGTTTTGGCTGAAGGTTTATGTCCTGCATGTTTAAAGACTTCTCTTAAGTGCTGGAAGATCTCACACTCATGTCCACACACATGCAGATCACATTTAGGCTGCATTCACTGCTGTATGTTATTGAATGGCAATTCAAGTTTGGCATGTGAATAAGTTCATCACATATAAACCTGCATCATAAACATCATAAACCAGAAGGTATCAAGGCACTTTATCGCCCCCCTGTGGTTGAATTACACACTGCATGGCGGAGAATTCATTTCTCATATCTTTCCTCTTTAAAATGTTAATGTGACTATCCTAAAACTGATCCGTATTTAACTTTTCTTCATTATGTTACACAGGACAGTAACAGTGTTGTAAACGTTTGGGATGTTCAGTATTATTCAGTCGTGCAGTTTCGGTGAAGTTAAAGCCGCTTCAAGATAAGCTCAGCTGAACATGTTCACGTCCATAAGAAACTGTTGAACTATTTGATCTAAATTACGATTGATAATTTAGCGACAACTGTAATAATGACGAAAGATGACGGATGAATGAACTAAAGGAAACAGCATCGCTGCTCCGTCTCATTCATGTTATGTAACACGATTTTTAGCAGAATCGTCCATTTATCTGTTCACGGCTCTTTAAACTGAACGAATTGCTTGTGATATTAATCAAAGTGGAGACGAGAGGACCGACATTTCTCTCCATACGGGCATTTCTGCTCCTTATTCCTCCACTCGCCATCATACTCCGCAACCTACCTTCACACTCCTCGACGTCAATGACGTTCGACTCTCGGGCGTGCCTAAGATACATCCTTTGATCGACAGCTCCTCTGTCCAATCCATGCGTTTATTTTTACAGACGTCAACCAATCAGCGGCGTCAACAGCGTCAAGCGACGTTTCATCAGGTTAGGTTAGCGGTCTGTTTTGAGCCAGGAAAAATCGGCACTGAGCGCTAGCGCAGCCTGCTAACGTTAACTTGTGGTAACGGGTTAGCAGTTAGTCGCTAGTTAAGCGAGTTAAACGGTAAGAGGAAGGACGATCTGACCTTAGAGCCCAAACATCGGGGTATGTAGTCGGTCAGCGAGTGCGTATGAATGCGGCTTTTGGTGCAGCTACGGGGATTAGCTGTACGGGCAGCTCCTGCTAGCAATGCTGACATACCTTTCAACAAATTATCTCGTAAAAGAGGAACAAGTTAGTCGGTTTTGAACAGGAAAACCTGCCGCCACTTCTATTGCATTTCTACTCGGATTTAGTTCAGACTCACACGGCTTTTAAAGTGTGATTGTTACGCGTTGGAGTTAGCTGGGTCGCCTGCAAGTACAAGGTTAGCCGCTTCAGACGAGCCACCTGGACCCGAGAACATCGAGAGGTGAGAGAGCCGATTAAACGCGCTTTACCGACCTGCTGGCCATTTAACCCGCAGGGTGAGCGTGTAAATATTCATAAATGTGTTATTTGCACACTCAAGGTATTCAGCAGCGCTTCATCCTGTTACTGACTGTAAATGAGTGCCGGCTGTCTGTGTTACAATACAACTGTGTCTTCTTCTCAGCTGGTGATTTCCATCTGATCCCTGCCAGGCACCTGAGAGAGATCTCACTGATCTAATAAATATCGTCTCAGTTCCCAGTCTGCCTTAATCTTGTTTTGGTTTTCCCATCTTAACTCCTTCACCTTACGTAAGATATTCCTGAAGATACTTTTGTTACCAGGATGGTGATCTTTAAACTTGAATACGGCTAAATGATGTGCCCGATTTGTCTCCTTTAGGTTTTCTTGTGCTTTTGCAGGCTATTTCACCAAGTCAACAGTCTTGTTTATGGGTCTTGTCTTTCAGGCTCTCGGGAATGCAGTTTACTCCACACCTGTTTTTGTAACAAAGCTGTAGTCATGCGTTTCATGGACTCACTGTTGAGACCTCTCGGGCATGCTGAGCATCAGACTCTGCTGGTCTCCAGGTTTTTGCTCTGTTTCTGTGTGTTTATATTGAGGCTGGACACATTACTGTGTTTCAAGGACAGACATTTTGCTAGAAAGGGCAGAGTTAGATCATACTACCAGCATCATGGAGCCATGCTCCCGTCAAATGTGCTGACATACAGAAAACACATTTTATATGAGAACAGAAATTCAGTTTAGATTTATTCTCAGAATTTTTCAGAACTGTAAGCAGACACGCAAACAAGGCGATCTAGGTAAAGAGTCGAGTAATGAACTAATCCAAACACACAGAAAAGTCTTTTTTGAAGAGACATTTCCAGCATTAACTTTGTTAGCAAGTATGTAAATCAAAAGGAAAACCATCTATAGATTGTAATTTAAGCCGTTCCTCGACCAATGAGATGAGATCAACTGTAAGTTTCACGGCCCTTCCTTATAAAACAAACACAGACTCTAGCTGCTGCTGTCCTGCCATTTGCTCTTTAAATCAGAGCCACATGAAGTGCAAACCATCTCAGTGAAACCGCATAAAAAGATGTTGTTGCTACTCAAGTGTTATAATGCAGTTGGCAAGCTGACAGTGTACAAATGAAGAATTTCAAGCTATTATTATGAATTAACTTACACAGAAAGTGTAAAATGTATCGTAAGGAACTGACGCAGCAGGAGACTTTTGGATCTTATAATAACTAGCACCAGTTTGTGTAACAAAAACATTGAGCAAAAAAGCAGTTGGAAGAATTTGCAATGTTTTGGCAGAAAATGAGAAGTGAGTTTCTGCATAAAGATAAGGCTTTCTAATGATACTGCTTCATCCTGTTTGTGAGTGTTGTTGTTGGGGCTGCTTTGCCACCTCGGGATCAGAACATTTGCACACAGTCATCTCATGGCAATTCATCACTTTTTTATAATGTAGGGAATTACTGGCAAATTTGTATTCATTCGTTTGAATGTCTCATTTGTATGTGTACGTATGATCTGCTTTGCCCTAGTCTTAGTTAGGTTTAGGAGCAGGATTAGGGGTAGACTTTCATGCTTGCCTTTTTCTAATAATCACACATTTTTGTCCAAATCATATTGTATGATGCTATACAAAAATGGTGCCTTGTGAAACGTACATTTTCCTGTAAGGTCAGGTTGGGCAAATTCTATATTTTGCCGGGGTGTTTTAGAGGGATTGTCTGTATGTGGTAAGTACTGTACAACAGTGATCATACACTCTTAAGTAAATGTATAACCAAGCGGTTGAAGCGGAAGACATTTCATATATTAGAACAGCAGTCCTGACTCTGCTCCATGAGTTTTGATTATTTAAATGATATTGGAAACCTTCTGCAACCAGAGTGTGAGAAAACCTTGTATTTGAAACCTTGAGCATCTAATAAACAACGTGGTGTTCTGAGCGACACAGTCAGATGAGTAGGAAATAAATCCTGGGCTGTCAGTAAGTGTGCAGTTTTGTTTCTCTGTGTTTTCAATCCCAGGCTCTTACTGCAGGCCGTTTAGGGCCATATTACAGCTGCCATCATGTAAACAAATCCTCACAGAATGGAAAAGCAGTGGGCTGTTCAAAGATCACTCTTACATAAGGTCCCATGCCTTTAAGTTCATCTGTTTTAGCAAGGACTCTATAATGGCCCATCTCAGCACCTGTGCAGCCCTTCAGTGTGTAATGTTGAGAACTGTTGTGTGCTGCTGGGTCAGGAGAAGTTGGTCATGAGATGTTTTAAGATCTGTTTTTCACTACTGTACATCTGAAATTGTCACTTTATAGTGAAATTATAATTGGCCTCCAATAGCCTGTCCCACAGTTAGCTGATAAACTTGTTTTGTCGTGTCTTCTGCGTCTGTTGCACCTGAACATGACTGTTGGTCTGTTTGGACAGAACAGAGCATTTGTTCCATGTATTTTCCTTTCATGTTGTCATCATTACACAGGTGTGCTGACAACTGGTTGTTGAAACACAATGCTTCAATGTAGTGGACACACCTTAGAGTGGACAAATTTAGATGCGTCCCTTCTGAAATCAGTTCGGTCCGGGTTTCAGCCTCATTTACCTCGCACACAGAGCACTGTGGTAGATAAACACCTCGCTGATACGGCGCGATCAAAAGATTTTCAGGAATGAACTGAGTGTGAAGCAAGTTGTCCTATGATTGACAAGTCAGAACCAAAAACGTTGTCTAGACACAGTCAAAATTGTTTATGTATTTATGGCTGGCTACAAATCAGGGCTAAGGTTGCATTGCGTTTTGATTTTTGTTTATATATGTTTTTATTGATAACAAATCACTAATTATTAACATTAATACAATTAAAGGTGCACGATTTTTTTGGTTAATATTTAACAATTCATTATTGTGTGGTTGGCATTTTGTCCTGAGGTCACACACATGGAAAAGGCCCCTTTAATGTACTACATGTAAAACAAGATCACTAACAGTAATTGCTTTGATCCTTCCTTTTGTTTTAAGCACTTTGTTTTCCAGGCTTGTTTAATCTCTTCTATACATAAAACCCCACTGTCCTCTCTTCATTTCCTGTTTCCTCTCCTTCCGGCACAGGGCCATGTCTTCAGCGGCCACAACAGCCCCGTCGGTGGACAAGGTAGACGGCTTCTCTAGGAAGTCTGTCAGGAAAGCCAGGCAGAAGAGAGCGCAGAGCTCGTCTCAGTTCAGATCTCAGGACAAGCCCATAGAGCTGGTGCAGCTGCCACTGCTAAAAGGTATGTGAGATGCCTTCACCCAGACACCTCCTCTGCATCAGGATATAGTGTTTGATGTCAGAGCTTTGAACTGTTTTATTTTGGGCCGCTGGAGGTGATAAGGATGGTTTTAACTATAATAAAGTAAGCAACGTGCTGAATGTGGACAAACCTGTCTCAGTGTGACCTCTGTGAAGGAATGGTTTTTATTTTGAAGATTAGATTGTTCAGGTCACGTGCCGTCATAGTTATGTAGGTATAGGCGTGGGCACAAAATGTATTTAGATGCTTTGAATTTTCATTGCATGACTTATAAAAAAATCAAGTCAAAGTAGCATTAGCAAAAAAGGCAGCCATTTTTGCAGTTGCTTTTTACCAGCTTCTCTGAAGTGCATGTGTGGCCACATGATGTCCTAATATGAAATAATATTGTTTATTTACAACATTTTTGTCAATTGTATTATACTTGTATGTCATGTCCAAAAAATGGTGAGTAAAATGTTGTAGCCAGTAGTGATTCTATCTGCAGATATAGTGAATGGCTGCTGTGGTGAATGGCTTTCAAAATTCAAGGCACTATTAGTTGTAACATTTGACAGATCAGATGACAGATGGACCTCCAGGAGAGTATGTGAAGTATTTTAGGTCTCCACCAACAGTGCTGAAATGTGAGACAGATTACAGTAGGAAAGTCAAGGTTAATGTAAACCTTTTGTGGAGTTTTAGTGCTCCTGGACTGTATTGCGTTAACACTCTCTCTCTCTTTCTTCTCTCTCTCTCTCACTGTATAGATGTTTCTGCTCAGGAGCAACCGGAGTTGTTCCTTAAGAAGGTGCAGCAGTGTTGTACTCTGTTTGATTTCATGGACACACTGTCTGATCTCAAAATGAAGGAGTATAAACGTTCCACCCTTAATGAGCTGGTGGACTACGTCACCGTCAGCCGGGGCTACTTGACAGAGCAGACTTACCCTGAGGTCGTCAAAATGGTACGAAAGCGACAAGAGAAGTACTACATGATTTACCTACACATCAGCATGGAGATTAGCTGTGCGTCTTGTCTTTGTGAATTTATATCTAATGTCTAATAGCTCAGTGTTTGCTGTGTATGTTTAGTTTATATGGGTAACCTATACTGCAAATAAAGTTCATTAGTACCTCATATACTCCGTCTGTTCATTTGTCGCAGGTGTCCTACAATATTTTTAGGACTCTTCCGCCTAGTGACAGTAACGAGTTTGACCCAGAGGAAGATGAGCCCACACTGGAGGCCTCATGGCCACACCTACAGGTACAGGGCCAAGCCCACTGTCAGCTGTAACACTTAATATATTGGCAAGGTTTCATCTTTCAAGGGCAGATTTTCTGATATGTCTCTTGCTTTTCCACTTTAGCTGGTTTATGAGTTCTTCATTCGCTTCCTGGAGAGTCAGGAATTTCAGCCCAGCATTGCCAAAAAATACATAGACCAGAAATTTGTATTACAGGTGAGTGAGATGTTGTGATTCATTCCATTCTAGTACGACTTTTATTAGTAGTGATTATTAGTTCTTCTGCTAATAACCAGTATACTGGAATGCTGGATTTTCATTGGTAAATAGTGGACATTTGTGATGATAATTTTGTATAATGACTGATAAACTGTACTTTTCGTCCTTGGCAACCAATTTCCTATATGTTGCTAGTTCCAACTTTGGTCTCTTTTGTAGCACATGTAATAATCAGGATAATGTAGTCATTTGTTTGTTATTGTGAAAGACAACACAAACTCCAGACCACCCCGTTGTGGTTAATGTAATAATTAATCAGTCAACTTTATCCCTTATGGGATAGGACTAAAATGACAGTATGATAACACAGGTCACATGATAATCTTGTGAATTTTCAGCTCTTGGAGCTGTTTGATAGTGAGGACCCTCGGGAGAGGGACTGCCTGAAGACAGTCCTGCACAGAATCTACGGCAAGTTCCTCGGCCTCAGGGCCTTCATCCGCAAACAGATCAACAACATCTTCCTTTGGTAAGACACTCGAAAATTTTTAGTTTCTTATAGATGAGAGGAA
This sequence comes from Chromobotia macracanthus, assembly GCA_036877525.1. Classification (NCBI taxonomy): domain Eukaryota; kingdom Metazoa; phylum Chordata; class Actinopteri; order Cypriniformes; family Botiidae; genus Chromobotia; species Chromobotia macracanthus. Next base: position 2,746,631 of record JAZGTH010000025.1, read on the forward strand.
GTATTTTGTATGTTTATTATGCTCATATAACTCTGTCTCTCACCTGCGGCGACAGTTTTGTTTATGAGACTGAGCACTTTAACGGAGTAGCTGAACTGCTGGAGATTCTGGGAAGGTATGTCATAATTTCGAGTCTATTGGTTGGCTGGCGGTGGTGTAAAGATAATCCACCTGTACTTAATCCTTATTCACTGCATTTAACCATATCATCCTCCTGCATATAGCAGGATCTGTCATGGTTAGATCAGTGATCATCAATTAGACCAGGGTTTCCTAACCTGGGGCTCACACGGGCAGCTATAATCAAAATAAAATGCTTCTGTGGGTTTTTGCTTAGTCCAGCTCCAGTCTTAATCTTTTCACCCAAGTATACATGACACAATTATGTAATCAAATCACATCCAGATCTCTGTGTTCTCTTCCACTCTGTTGCTCCCCATTACCCTTTATAAATGCAAAATCACTCCTAACACAGACACAAAGATAAAACAACATTTCATTTGATACTTTAATACTAACCAAGGGCAGCAGTCAGATCATTGGTTTTCAGTGTCAGATCAGAGGTGAAGCCTCTCACTTGTCTGTGTGATTTCACAGCATCATCAATGGTTTCGCTCTCCCGCTCAAAGCCGAACACAAACAGTTCCTGGTCAAAGTGCTGCTGCCTCTTCACACAGTGAGGAGTCTGTCTCTTTTCCATGCTCAGGTACTCACTCTTTCTTACATCCATATCTTACAACCCTGTGCATGATCAGCAGGATTTCAAGTTGAAATAAACAGATCTGTTGTTTCTCATGCTTGTTGATGGCAAACTGTATCTCTTTCAGCTGGCGTATTGTATTGTGCAGTTCCTAGAGAAAGATCCCACGTTAACAGAGCCGGTAAGTGTTTGTCTGGCAGTCATTGGTTACTGTTGTCTTCCCTATTCTCATCTTGCTTCAGCTTGTTCCTCAAAGGTTCTCACTGGCTGGTCTGTCTGTTGTTCTTAGGTGATCAGAGGCTTGTTGAAGTTCTGGCCCAAAACCTGCAGTCAAAAAGAGGTAATTTCATGGAATCATTAATCCAGAGTCTAAGATGATCTGAGCTGCTTTTAAACTGAAACTGTTCACTGGTGTCCCTGTTTTAGACAGTGAAGTATAATACAATTTTTCATTTATGCTTGGCAAACAAAACTAAATGTTTACAAAACATTATTCCCACACTGTGTTCGTACCCTGGACTAATCATGTTCTTTGCTCTTAGGTTATGTTTCTGGGAGAGCTGGAGGAGATTCTGGACGTGATTGAGCCCACTCAGTTTGTTAAGATCCAGGAGCCGCTCTTCAAACAGATCGCTAGATGTGTGTCCAGCCCCCATTTTCAGGTCAGAAAAACACAACACTTGGGCAAAAGTTTTAACATTAATGCAGCATTATTGTGGCTAGCATTGGAAGTCTTTGATAGACTTGTTTAGTAGGAAAACATTATGTATGTGTAAATAGATGGTTGAGAAGTTCCGTGCTTGGCTGCAGCACACCAAGTATAGATGTTCAGATGAATGTTGTGTATGCTGCAGGTAGCGGAGCGAGCCTTGTACTACTGGAACAATGAATACATCATGAGTCTGATTGAGGAGAACTCCAGCGTCATCCTGCCTATCATGTTCTCCAGTCTGTACCGAATCTCCAAAGAACACTGGAACCCGTGAGTGTGTTTTCCCCCCCAGCCTTTATCCAGACAGCGTATACAGCATTATTAGCTTATCAGATTGACCTTTTTAACTGAATCTGTAACTTCAAAAGATCTAGTGATGCAGTTTCAGGTTCATCATAAGTCTGCTTTCTCCACCATCAGGGCAATATCAGCACTGATCTACAATGTGCTCAAAGCGTTTATGGAAATGAACAGCGCTTTGTTTGATGAACTTGCAGCCAGTTACAAATCAGACAGGCAAAGGTGAGAAACAGACCCGTCTCATGCTTTTTAAACAGTTGTGTTGTTTAGGAACAAGATTGGATGATATCTCTCACTCATGATATCTCTCTCTCTCTCTCTCTCTCTCTCTCTCTCTCTCTCTCTCTCTCTCTCTCTCTCTCTCTCTCTCAGGGAAAGGAAGAAGGAGAAGGATCGTGAGGACCTGTGGAGGAAGCTGGAGGAGCTAGAGCTCAGACGAGGCATCCAGAACAGTGACGGCATCATTGCCACCTAACACGGATCATGCTCCGCCCCTCTCTTGCCCCAACCAATCCCTCTACTCTGCCACAGGGACCCCGTCTCACTTTTCTTCTCACGCTACATACTTCACTGCACTCCCTCCTCCTTTTCTTCTCTTTTAAGAGTACTGTAAATAACCCTCTTCCTCTTTCCTGTATCATGCTACCACACTGAAAGGAAGAAAAAATTGTGTACTTATGGGGAAGAAAGACTTTATGCACTTCTTGCTGTATAAAAGATGGTAAATGATAATCAACTCTGGTCAAAGGATATATTTTAAAAACCTCTCGGTTTGGAAATCGTTCCGCGTGACACCTGTGTTCTCCAAGGAAGTGCCCTGACTCCCGTCATCAGGAACCTTGGGCTCTGGTCTCACCATGGGATAAAAGATGTCTTATATGATGACTTCACCTCCATGTTTTTTTTTGTCCCCTAGAAAAATAGACTTATCTAGACAAAATCTGATTCCCTGGGTTCAGGGGACACACAACCCCCCTGAACTGGAACGATTAAATCTAAACATGAAAAACAATAAGCGTCCTCTCTGTGGTGTGCACATGTTATTTTGGACAGGAAGATCAGAACATCTGATCAGCCTGCTTCTTTACTGTACACAGTGTATCTTCTGCGGTCAGCATCACTGATCAGGAATCATGACGTGTGAGGGGGGTTCGCTCGATTCAGAGGACAAACCTCCTTGAGGACTTTTATTTTGTGAACCAGGTTCTAATCTAGTAATAGATTCATGCTCTGCTGTGGAAACCTCTTTAGAATTCCAGTGTGGAAATTCAGTAGTTACCAAAAGTGGACTGTCAGTGTCTTCAGCAAAGCTCAGTTTTTCTGACCCTAGTAAGAACTGGTGGAATTTTGGTGGCACGTGGCGTTCTGAACTCATCCAGTGTTTGTAAAACAGTTAAATTACATATATTTTTTGTAAAGAACAGTTCTGGACTGGTTTTCATGGGCCACCCAGATTTGCACCAATCAGCTCTTAGTTATAATTTCAGGATGGTTGTCTGTCGTCCACACGGTTGAATTGTGCAAGATGAGGTTTTTCTTTAATAGAGTGTTGAATATAAAATCCTGCTTATGTTGGGATTTTTAGGGCCTGTGTAGATAAATCCTGATCCAGTAGGTCTTAATCTCTTCTGAAATACCAGCTGCCAGGACAGGCTAGAACTGAAAGCACTTCAGGTTAGCGAACTACTGGTTCTGATGGGACTTCATCCCTTCTTCAGTTTGAAGTCCCAGTAATTGTGGTTGTGGATTTTACATGTGAGGAGGATGTATTTTATTTTATTTTTGGCTTAATCATGTGTCTGTCTTTCTCTCTTCCTTGTTTTAATTCTCCCAAGTGGTGTGTTTATGATGGCCCAGGTTTGATATGTAAAAAAAAATCAAAAGAAAGGATTTGATGAATAGAATAAATCTAATTATTTTAAAAAGAAGAGATATTAAATAAACCTGTTTTGTGATAATTTGTTCTTGGTTTTTATTTTGAATATTTTAGTTTGAATATTTAAAGAAAGTTCATATCAAGAAACTGATTTAATGTTTCTCTTCATGAGGCTTAGAAATGCCTTCATGTAGAATGAATGTATTCTCAATTCTGTGAAAACAGGAAAGCCATAAGATCTGTCACACTAGTAAAATGTTAATGTACGGTTCAAAACAAGATGCCAGGGGGTTCATTCCAGTCAGACAGAAACCGTGATTGTGATGCGTGGATAACGGTTCATTTGAAAAGACATGAATAGATGAAGCAATGTGATTGTTGTGCAGTACTTTAAAGCTAATGATATGTAAAGAAATTCTGCCTCTGTTCCAGAGGACTGACATGTTATTTCACTAGATTTCATCACTCGTTACCACCGGTAAATGGGACTATACAGCCAACAATAATAATTACATTAAGCATGTTGGTTACCAACATCAAAATATTGTTTGTGTTCCTCAGAAGCAATATAAAGTCAACGAGGTTAGGAATGCCATGACATGAGGTGAGAAAATGAATTTTTAGTTTGAGTGAACAATCCCTTTGAAGAAACCGGTCAGTCAAGCTGGACTATAGAAACTGCTCATGCACAGGGTAACATCTGCTGTCAGGTTTGTCTTTAACTCGGAAATAATCTTTATATATTGATCTTGCATTGGTGCAAACTGCTCAAGCTTTGGAGTTTAGTGTTACACTGGTATCTTACCATGTGATTCATCTGCTATGACCTTTCAGGTGATCTGTAATTTTTAATATGCATTTAATATATAAAGCAAAGAGAATGTAATATGTAATAAAAAACCAGCAGACCTAAAAGCATCAAATAGGATGTGCAGGTTATTAATGCAAATGAGTATTTATAATTGGACCATCTTTTGGACAACTTCTGAAGAACACAACAGAAAGTTTGCTTTTAAATTGGATCACAAGCTTTAATCACTGCATGTATATTTACAAAACATTCTGAACTTTGGCAAATAAAACTGTTGTTTTGGCAGCACATAAACCAATAAATGAAATTCCAAGAAAAATGTATTCTTAAAAATATTAAATACATTTAGTTCAAGTTCTAGGTCTTGTGATCAGTGATGTCACTGATCTATTTGGGATTACAGTATATAAACAGTTGCATAGGACAATGCAAGGCACAGTGTCATAAGTGCACTTAAAACTGAGTGAAGAAACCAACTTTATGCTACATTAAAGGCAAGACACCAAGGCTCATTCTTCCTCTTCATAGAGCCAGTAATTAGTCATTCTGAGGAACATCACTAGCACCTTTTGGGCTCCATGATGAAGTCCCTGAGGTCTAACTAAGGAACTATCTAACATGATGAGCAGTAACAAGAAATCAGTACCAGTTCATCTGAGAGCTTCATCCGAGTACTCACTGGACAGCTCTGGTAAACGTGATAATACCTGCAAAGTTGTGAGCTCTTTGGCAGATGATTATTACTATAAAGGTCCTCAGATCTTCACCTGTGGCTGCTCAAAGCACAACCTGAGAAAGTACAATCAGTTATAAATTGTTCTGCCATTCTACAAAGTTCAAAACAACAAAGGGCCACACAAAATATTGACATTTGACACACTGTAAATATCATATGAAGCCAGTGAGCTTTTGTTAAAGAAATGCAAAAGACGCTCGCAAAGGAAGGGACTTGTAGGAGTGGGTGATCAGTGCTGGAATCTACAGCAAGAGCCCGCAAGTCTGAGGAATAAAACCATTTGTGTTTGTGCTGCTCTTTAAAGGGGAAAAGACGGGGGTGGCTTTGGCTAGAGGCTGTACAGAACAGTTAGTGAACAGGGCTGGTGATCAGTAAACGCATGACTACAGCTGTAGCAAAGTAGCAAACAACTGTTTTTAGTTAGCAGGGCTGGCTTACTCTTAAAAGTGGAAATAAGAGCATTTTTAAAAACGTGTGTAGGCAGATGCATTTCAGAAGACATTATCTTGAAACACATGCTGCTTAAAAAAATCGAATTAAAATGCTTGTGACAAATATTATAATTACAGCACCATTATATGGCACAATCATTTTTACACCTACATTCTACAAAGATAATGGTCTAACAGCTTGCAAATAAGTGACTAAGACCATATAAAGTCAAACTGGGAGTTATGTTTGACATCTTGACTAAAGCTAACTTTCAGCACATAAAAAAATGTACCGTCTCCCTCTCTTGAGAAAACAGGCCAAAAATATTGATGACTCACGTTGCACTAATGCAACCAATCAAATACTCACTCAGATGAGAATACCACTTCCACTGAAACCAACCAGCAAGTAGCAAATCAAGGCTCATAGCTGTGCTGTAACTATTGGCTATAAAACAATAAGCCCTTCATTATGTCCTGCCCAAACGTCCTGTTTTAATAGATAATGTCAATACAGAACAGAAAACTGCACTTGTCAAGTTATGGAGTGCTTCAGGGCTTCTCTGTATTGAAAACCCAAAGAAACGCGAATAATTCATGTGGCAATCCATCCAGCCACAGGACATGTCACACGTCAGCTATGAGCCTTCATTCTCAGTATAGCATGTTTGATTCTCATCTTTGGATTTATAATTATGTAACTGTTTGTCTGAAAGTGTTATGTGAGGATGCTAATTTTGACCCACAAGATTAATGAACTGTGTTAAAGATACACTTCTCTCTGTCTCTGTCTCTCTTGTTGTCTGGTCTCTGTAATATCTCTCTCTCTCCATTGATGAGTTGGCAAGCCTCCGGAGAATTTCCCTTATTAACCAGCTCAAACTGCTGAAGCATCGACTGCAGAAAGAGCAGAGTATTGATTTGAGGTGACTGAGAGAAGTCGCATTAATGGAGAAATGGATTTTAATTTTTTCATAAGCCTTGAGAAACCCTATAATGTGAAAAAATGTCTGTTAAAAAAATCCAGTGGACTTCAGAAGAATCTAACTCTTGTTTTGATTGGTGATAGAAGACGTCACTGCACGTCACTTGCCAGTATCTGAGATTTCTTTGGTTTGAGAAGCAAATCCTCTGAGGCGATTTAAGAAGAGTGTGCATACTGTACGTGGACTAAGGCACTGCAGTTAAACTTCAACAGTTGTCAGAGTAGCTCTCTATTAGACACACATACTGAGGGCAAGAGCACTCATTGTCTTGAGGGACGACAACCTAATGGAGGAAGGCAGGATGTGCACCAGACTGAAGGCGGTGTGCAGGCTGGGGTCTGTGGTGTGGACAAAGCTTTGAAGAAGACGCAAACGTTCACAGTTAGAGATTTCTGTCCTCACACGATAGCACAGCAGCTCCTGCAGGCTGCGCAGCCCCTTTTCTGTTTCTTGGGGCTGAAGATAGTCAAGATGGCTTCATCAAACACTGTCTTAAGTCCCTTCTGAGTCAGCGCTGAACAATCTGCGGATGACAATGTACAAAAATAATAATATTAGCACAGATAACTTTAACCATTAGGTGACCTAAAGCTGAGCTATTTCACTTTCTGGTGTGTTGAACTTTCCTGTCTTTGTTTAGAATAACAAATTTTATTAGACATTTAGTACACAACTTGCAAACATTTATCGACACAGTAACCCCGCAGCACACAGGGTTAAATGGTTTACTCTCAAAGTACACAATGGCAATAGTTCATAAACCTACAACTGTAAGCCAAACCACCAAACTTATTAACACTGGATCACCTCTCTGGCCAGCTTGAGGCCCTGCTCATAGCTCAGAGGCTTCTCCTTCATCTGAAGAAGGCGTGCCAGTGTCTTCGGGTCATCACGCAGGTCAATCTGAATGGAAAAGGAAAGCTGTATAAAGCTGTTACCAAAACAGCTATTCAAGTAAAATAGTTTGTAATAGGATCTTTGCTTGGGACCTATTACAGGTTTCTCAGCTGTCTCTTATATTGCCATTTCTGATGACTGATCTTATTATTTAATCTGATTGATTTTATCGTTTCAGTCACAGGAAACTCATTACTGTCTGAACTAATTTGGGAATCCTCTCTCTTGCACCTGTGTTCCAATAAGGATGTAGGGCACATGAGGCATGCAGGATCTGAGCTCAGGAACCCACTCCTCCTGCACGTTGTGATAGGATGCTGGATTCACGACAGAGAAGCAGATGAGAAAGACGTCCGTGTTGGGGTAGGAGAGGGGCCGCAGCTGATTGTAATCCTCCTACAACACAAGATAAAATTGATTAGTGAATCGCTGTCTGGCTCCCCATTCTTTGTATTCAGTTCATCCTTCTGACAATTCAGATACATGATACAAAAGCTCATTTGAATTAAGTGATTGATCATGCTGGTCATTATCGCTGAATAAACTCTGACAGGGTGGTTGGGACCGCAACACAAAGCAGTTTACTTTGCAATAACGACGTCACTCCACTAACTACACAGAATAAAAAAAAGTAAATTATTTTATTTTAAGGGAAGAAAGGCTGTAGAGTTGCTACAAAAGGCATGAAGTTAGCAGAGCATAGAAATTTGGTTTCCAGGGTCAACAGTCATTATACAAAAAAATAAAACACAGGAAGTATTCCAGAGAGCAGTGCAATAACATTTTAAATAAAAACTCTCAGTCAATTAATTTAAAGGTAAGATGGGGTGATAGCTCAGAAAACAGACAGCTCTGTACATTTATGCATCTGGCAGATGCTTTTATCCAAAGAAACTTACAGTCATGCTACCAGATACAGGAATACTGTAGCTCTCAGGAGCATGTGAGAAATACAGTAATCTCAGAGTGTTTTACACTGGCCATGGGGTCAAATCAAAGCACAAACTACAAAATGAGGATCACTAACTGTAGAATGTTCTAGAACTAAACAAAACAAGCACCATCAATGTTCATGACTTTATTCTGTAAAGTAAAAGTGAAGACATCTGAATGACAGCTCTGTCCCAATGCCAGCATCCTGTAAAGGTCAGGTCCTCTGGACCTCACCAAAACGCTCCTCTGCACTAGTGAACTGCTTACAGTAGCAGATGTAGTACATTACATAGCTTTCATTTACATGACACTGTGCAGAGCATCAGTCAGTCTGTCCAAAACACAACAAATGTAACAGATGAAATCAGCCTGTCCTGTGCTCTCCACTGCCTGTTTATCGAATTATATCAAGCTGGAATCTTTACTTTATTACCACAGTAGGCCAAAGCTGTTGTTGTTAACAAACTTGGTTAAACCAATGCAGTCAATAAACCCGGTTTGGAATGAGCAGAACTCAAATGACCTTAAAGTGCACCCCAGTGCATTGTGGGTAAATATGTATATTTATACTGTTATGTAAATCTGGTCCCTAGAGCAACTCTCACCAGTCTAGTGCAGTGTCTTAAACATCCTTTGCAAAATATGCACATAATGCTGTACTCCTTATGTACATATGTTAGAAACTTTATTCAGTTCAATGTATATTTTCAACAATTTCCAAGTCGATATAAAGGACTTTTTACCTGGTTAATGAAACTAGTATGGATACTGAAATAATAATTGCATGACTTTATTTCAATTTCAAATATTTCACATATTTCACATGGATTAAAATTCCATAAGCAGCTATACACAAACATGTCAAAAAGGAGTCTCTTTTTTAATATTTGTCATTGGTTAAGCCATCATTTATAGAGGCACCCTGCTGTCTGATTCATCAGCAAATTGTGTCAAATTACTTTCAAAGGAATATTTTTATGACGACAAGGGGATTTGCTAAATAAAAGAAACAGCCGACGTTGTACATAGAACCATTAAAATAATGCAGTTAACCAAAAGAGACATATAGATAAATAGACAAAATTACCACAGATGTTAAAGCTAACCTGGGGTGCCTCACAAGCTGATAGGATGTGGAAATAAATGTGACATCATGACACCACAAACATGTTCCTTGTTTTTAAAGTTCAGTTTTGTTGTGCATTACACATTCTAGGATTAAAAGTGTCTCAAACAATTAGGGTCTCACAAGATGAAGCCTGAAGACACATAAGAGTAAATGTGGCTGTTATTTCTCTGGCCTTTGATTTTTAGATTCATCTCTTCATGCTACGTCTTGTGAGTTTCTCTTTGAAGAATCCCTGCCATAAACCAAAGGCTGAAATCATTACAAGGCGCTTGTGGTGACTAAACAAACCAACCATTGTGGCTTGATGCAATTTCACATCTTGAAGCTTAATTTACAACATTATATAGACTATTGTTACAGATGGTGTTTCGGTTAGTTCTGGAGAAAACTGTGAGAATTATTGATTTATTGAAGTACTTTTTATAAGATGATTTTTTGTTTTAGTTTAGTACCCAGCCATTTGCAAAAACATGTCTGTTTGATATCAATATTGAACTGAAATGCATTCAAGTATAAGCCGGGTTTTTTTATTATGTGAATAAGGGGTTTGATTAAGCTGTTAGTACTGTACAAACGTCTGAAACAATAACTCACCTGTCCAGCAGTATCGTACAATCCCAGTAAGTGCTGTCTCCCAGATACGGTTACATTTACTGAGGAAAAAATGAAAAGACAGTTTGTTATATTAATTATACATGAAAACAGAAGACCAAAGCACATACCAAATGTGTATGTGCTCTGCTCAGTGATGCATCTCTCTGATGTGCTTCCAGAACTCGGGACCTGCTGATTTGGATGATGTGGACCAGGACGGCTGTCAACAGCAAGGGTTGATGGGATTTGGAAGAGAGGCTGTGTGTGTAACGTGTTGGGCAATGAAGACGAGAGAACGGCTGTGTTGACACAACTAATAGAAAAAACCCAAACAGGCCGGGCTTGTCATCAAACAGCACCCAATAAAGGAAGAGAAAAACTTTAAATGTTAAAAGTGTGTGTACAGTATGCTTAACTTTTGTAACTTTTAAGAGCGCACTAGACAGAAAGCCATTTTTATTCCATGGGGTTAAGAAGAGCCGCTTAAGCCCAGCAGAGAACAGCGTATTTGTTTATCAGATTTTCACCATGTACTTTAACATCCTCAGCTTACAGCAAAATCTAAGCAAAAGACGAGCATGTCTACATTAAAACTGACTCATGACTGAATACATTTGTTTTGAAATAGCCCTCATTAGATTCCCTTTGGCCTTAAGTACAAGACACACTGAATGTACTGCAACTTAATTCAGTCTCTCTGTGATTGCCTACAACACTGGTACTCACATCCAATGCCTTATGTGAAAACTTGGGATCTGATCCAATTTATGGAAACCCAAAGCACCTCCTGGAAACCAAAGCTATAGCTTTAGCCATATATGGCTACCTGGAGGGAACGACAAACTTTAAGAGGAAGAGCAGAGACAACCTCTCCAACACCCCTAGACAATCCACAAAACACACCCAGCAAAAATATCATCCCCCATCATTCATTTAAACGCTCCAATAATCTAATTTTAAAACAAAGTAACCAGTGCCCATCGAACGTATATGATCTTAAAACTGGCATTACCCCAATATGGTTTTATTTAGCCTGCTGTCAACAAGGAGACCTGATATCAGTAGTTAATATATGTAGGAGAAACCTAATCATGACAACTGTCAACTGATCACGTAGACTATGTTAGACAACAATGTCACAAAAACAAACCGTAAATCTTCTAACGGGACCACTCCAAAGGGAACTGATTCCACATCATTTGTCCTGTAAAGTTAGTAAATTAAAATGTTCATGAGAGTTCCTGATGGAATTTCATTTTCAGAAGAGTTGCTTTTATTGTTTCCTGAACTATGAGCAGGCTCTGCAAAAGACAGCCTGATATATTGAGTACATAATCTATTGAATACAGTCTTTATTCATGGCTTTACTGTTTCATTTGTCAGGGCAAAGCACTTATTTCATAATTTATGAGTAAAACTAAAAAGGCACTATGTGCCCTTACAGGCTACAGGGCACTTTTGAATCTCGATAGAAAAATGTAGTCATATCTTGTACCACTTTGAGCGATCACTAATCTCAGTGCTATTTTTAACATTCAGGCGCTCAACACTGGGGACGAGAAACAAATACAAAGCAGAACGAGTGCTAATGCTCCTAGCTTAGCCTCATGGAGGAGCGGAGGTCATTGACGTCCAGGGTCGTGTTTTTCAGAAGAAAGGGTGAGATGTTTTAACTGTGGGAAGATGGCCAGACGGTGCTCTGATTAGATGTTCTGAGAAGTTGTTTCCTTATACAGCATGAGGGTGAATCAGAAATTGTGGCAGTGAGTGTGTCACTGTGTATCAGCTGTTCCTGACAGGTCCGTTTACAAGCACGATTCTCTTCTCCTGAGGCCTGGCTAAATAAGGAATCTACACGGTGTGTTTGAACTCAGAGAGCAGACACACTCTTCACACTCCCTTTCTGATGTTTACACTCTCGCTTTGCCTGTAAGTGAAGTGAACTCCTGATAGAAAAGGAGACGGAGCCGACGTGAGGTGAAGGATTGAGAAACAGATGACATCTGTGAATGAGAGAGAGAAAGCATGTGGGTGGAGATGGAGAAGGTTTGGTGAGGTTGTGAGTTAGACCTTCAGCTGTTGAATCTGCTCAGCTGTCTCCCTTCTCTGCAAACCCCAGCCCATATTCTGTGGCCTGCAGGGAACTGAATGTTTACAGTTTTACCTCAAGCCTGGTCCACTGTTGTGAAATGTGATTTGGCATGTCAGAAGCCCCTTCTGCTCATACAGACCTCTTCACACTATGCTTCATGCATCTGTTCTGTTTCACAGATTGGCCAGTGACATTTGAGTGGGCTGCAACAGCAGATATACTGCATCTTCATTTAGTGACCAGCACATAAGAGGTAAACAGTATAGCCTATACTACAGTATAGCTTCACACGATAATATTAAGAGACTGGAAGTCTTAATTCAGACATGTCCCATGCCAGCACCAGTGCATTAGGACTTAAGTATTGACTGTCTGCTGTAGTGTCTGTAGCACCACCCATTTCTCTGCAGACAGTTGGTTGCTATCCAATGAGCAAAATTCCCATAACATTAGCAATAAATATATTGGCTGTGCTCTATAACATCTGTACAATCTTAAGCTGTTTTGTTTTTAGTGTTTGTCATTCATAGAACAAAGTGTGATTTCAAAAGCCTGTGTCACTCATGTTTCTATAAGAGGCACTCGTGGGTCAAAGTGCGAATGAATGAGTTTTATCTTCATTATTAGTCCTGTGGCTGCAGAACTCTTTCTGCCAGTGTGCCTAAGTGCAGGATATCCGAATGCACATTTTGCTTTAACTAAAAAGGCATTAATGTGATTAATCCTGTGTGTTTTAAAGCCAAGAGAGTGTGTAAGGCCCTTATACAGCACTAACAGTAAGACTGGACATCTGCCGGTCTGTGACAGTATTTCCACTCAGCAAAACGTTAAACCAGTTCAATCAGTCTATGATTTTACAGGTATTGTTTCTGTATAAAGGTAAGATAAGTTAAATATTTAATGACTACAATACTTATTTCTACAGAGAAATGAAATCATACATTAAAAATAAATTATTTATAAATTTATTTGCTTCTTCTAATCACTCCATCAGCCTCTCTGTTTCTATAACGGTTTAAAACCCTTAAGTTTAACATTCTAACTAAACTGAATATTTGCTGTCATTTATTTATCAGCGCGCTGCAACTAAGAGTCACAAACGACTGAAGCCTAATGAGAAAACAGTAGGTGTTAAATTAGTGATGGGTGCGTGTGTAGCCCGAGCGGTGCTGAACGGAGTGATGCAGGACAGGACAGAGCATCTGGTAAACAGCAGAAAATGCATTAATACAGTAAACATTAACAGTGCTGAGCTGATTTAAACCCTCAGCTTGATTTGAGCTGTCAACAACAGCAGGATATGATAAGTCAGACTTCCAGAAGTTTCGTTCTGTCTTAGTTTGGCTATGGGAAATGTATGCGTTTCTATTCAGCCAGTGTTGCCAAATCTCTTGGCCAAAATCTATAACAAGCAGGTTTTCTAATTCTCGCTAAGGGAATGAGGGTTTTATCATTGAACAGTGAATTGCTTCTACTACAACAGCTTATAGCTTTCCAGCTGCTTCAGCTATTTAAACAGGCATGTCAAAAGTGTACAGAACGAGGCAGTATTCACAGGGCAGTGTCATCGGCAGATTCGCTGATTTTGTTAGGGGTCTGGCAGGAGCGTCAGCAGGTGGTGAATCATCTCGCAGCGCATTAGCAGGCCCTTTCACGGTGTGGGAATGTCATCAGTTTTGGACAGGGGAATTCTGAACCTGTGGGATTTATGGACGGAAATCACAGCCCCTCGGGCACAGCGCTAGCTCTGTAAATTACAGTCGTAATGGTTCTGGTGTAAAGAGTATTTACAGTGTCAGTTTACTCTTAAAATGTGATACAATGTTGAAACATAAAACACTTTTTTTCTCCTTGATTATCTTGTGTATAACCAAGATAAGATACTGATAATTCAAAATAAATTAAATAAAAAGTCCTGCTCTATGGATTGTCAATCAGATCTAATGATTAGTTCAGTATTTTTAAAAATGTCTGCCAAAAACGAGCATCTATACAAAAGTCTTTACTGCATATTTTCGTGAGTATTTGATGTTTTTTTATCACACACTCTTTCTATAGCTGCTGGATCATGAATAGAATAAACGACAGTTTCTTTTATTTAAGAACAATTCTCACATAGCTGCACAGTAACACTTTCAGTGCTCTACAATGGCAGCTTTGTGCTCTGTAGTCTGACCATGAAGCCAGTGTGACAATTCACTACTATATTATGATGCTGTGCCAAGACCCTGTCCATGTGAAGACAGTAACTGGTAAATAATACTGAATACTGGCAAATGACTGGCCCTGTGTTTTCACTTAGTCCTGTTGTATGTACTGAAGAATATTACCTCTGTTCTCTCTCCACTCTCTCCATACACCTTCTACATGGAAGACCTACTGTTGGACTGTGTGTATGTACCTAATAGTATATTATGTTCATCTCAGAAAACGTTTAGACATTTTACAATTTAACGGGTTTTACTACGCATAATAAAAACCTACATATGTTTTTACTTTCATGCCATCTAAATTATGCCTATCCACCTCCAAAATGTGTTTAATTGCTTCTAAATTTAATCTCACATCTGCTTGCCAGTCCTCGTAAAGGAACCAAATAAAAAATAATTTTATGGGCCCTCCACCGTTTCAGCTCCTTAAAGTGTGTGTAATTTCTGCAGCACCAATATCAACAGAATCGCAGAAAACATTGCTCTTTTTATACAGGTTTTCTGACTGCTTCCCTGTCTACCATTGGTCATGCAAACAGGAAGTCCCGTCCCAGACTCACACCATTGGCCGAGCCAATGTTGCTTTGCTCAAACAAACAGGGCAGCGTTTATGTTTTTTGGGGAAATTAACCTTTAAATGTCTTTCTTTGGTCATCTTTGCATATTAATCTGGGAAACATTAAATAAACATTGATAAAGTTACAAACATCAATTTTAAAAGCAGCAAGGTTCAAAATCTGCTCAGTTCAGGCCGTTCCGCTAGCATTAACCAATTTAAACCTGTTTCATTGACTGTCTGAATGAGAATCACATTTCCTGAAAATATTTCCATCTCATTCATCTCCCAATAGTTTAGCACTCATTTAAATGTCCTTATTATGGTACAGCCCCAGTGAACATGCTGATCGTGATCATATGGCTCATTAGAAAGGTGTGGTCGAAAATCTTTTGAGAAGACCCACTTTAAAACTTTAGGCTAGTAATAAAAGCTGGAGGGATGCATAAAACGTTAATTGCTGGCCAATCATTTTTGATAGTCTTCACTAATTCACAAACTCCTTCTATTTAACTTCTAAAGTAAATGAGATTTTTCTGAAAACAGTGTTGATGTAAATCACTTCATCATTGTGTATTATTAATCATCTGTTGATTTAGCAGATTTTTCAGAGACCGTAAATCTGAAATACGACACTCTTGTTCCTTCACTCTTCTGTAAAAATATGATATTCGGCGGATGTCGTTCTTCAAATACGTTAACATTAGAAATACATTATTCAGTTTAATAATAAATGAACTAAAATGAAGTTAATGTTCAAATTAATTTAATTGTTGATTAAATTACTGATGAATGACTGATGAAAGAATACTGTAGAAATAAAAATAACTGAGGCACCACACTGGCAGAGAGTGCCAGAGTTCTCCAGAGTTCCTCTGGCTTTCTGAGGAACTTTCTGAGGAACGTACTCAGTTCCTGCCAGAACTCTAAACATGCTCTACAGTTCCGGTAGCAGGGAATGGTTTTGAGGCACTTGAAATAAACATCACAATTCCCTGGGAACATGATAACAGATTTTGTGAAAGAAATAAGAAAATGTTATGAAACTTAAAAGAAAATCTGGAGGAGTTCAGGGGTTCCTCACCAGTGAACCTCAAATGGTGCTTCAGCATCTTTTAATTTTAACAATGGACATTACGCCATCATGTCACAACACAAAAACAGAGATCAGTTTCAGCAACTCTAAAACTCTCATCATGAGAGTCTCACTTGAGTTCATCTGCTCTTGTGATCAACAGGTTGCGACACTAAACTTCTGCAGATGCGCAGACGCGCCAGGCTGAACCCGAGCACCTTCTCAAAGTCATGGGGTTTAATCTGTCTACCCTTCAGTCCGCCGGCCCTCAGTCCTCGTCCTGGCGGTCGTACGTCTCCTCTTTCAGGCAGCTATTCTTGGGACCGTCCCCTGCCCGACCGCAGTGAGGGGTGGCACCATGAATTAGGTAGACACGAAGCACGAACACACAAACAGAAATGGATGAATGCATTGAGCTGGACATCATCTTACCCGCGTAATGGTCAAATACAGTCGGCACATATTCTTCTGGAAAGGCATCGTTTGCGTAACTCATCAGCAGACAGGTTTTCCCCACCGCTCCGTCTCCCACCACGACGCACTTCAACATCTTTCTGGCGGTGGAATGGAGAGGCTCGTCTCCATTTCCTCCATCCCCAAACATTTCCACCGCGTTCTGCCTGCTTTTCGAGCTGAGAGCAGGCATGATGACTGTATTCACCACGAGTACCCTTGTTTGACAAAACCCAGACGATATCCTCACACTTTAAACCGCGATCTTCACTCGGTTTTACGCGTCTTTACGCAATCCGTCAAGCAGGCGACCCGCGGGTTAGCTCTCGCTTCCCAAACAAGCCGACGCCATCTACAGCAGGTTCAGGAAAACTTGCGATAACTCCTACGACTTGCATCCCGTTGTTTTTACGTTTTCCGTCTGATCCAGCGACGAAACCGCTTCTGTGGCCGCGGTTTAATCCATCGGTTCGCCAAACGGCTTCTCACACTCGCCTGCGCGGTTACGCATCGTCGGTTTCAGGAAATCTTTGGTTTCCTTGTGAAATCCATATTAGGCAGGAGTGGGTTGGGAACAATAGAGGCTCTGTCCACATCCCACTCACCCAGACTGGAAAACTTCAGGAGGGAGGAAGTAATCCTGAACCTCTGCAGTTCTTCATGTGGAGCCACAGGGGAGCAGGATGACTTCAGGTCTCTCCTTTCTTTCTGTCTTTCTTTCTTAATCATTTTCTCCTTGTCAGGCTTATTACTCTAATGCATTAATTCATACATTAATATATTGAAGGCCTGCACTTATTCCCTGTGCCTTCACGTATTAAATGACGACAGAGGCTTAATAAACCAACACATGATTTGGTATAACAACAGTCTTTATCTTAAAGTGATATTTCTAAATAGTTGTGCGTTGCGCATACACCTTTCTTATGCGATTCAGATTCAGCCAAGTTCACACTTTGCACATTAAAAACTGATGTTATATTCACGTACAGCGGTCTTATAACTTATAACTCTGACTGCTTTCCATATATAAGTTGCGCGCAATTGGCAACATCTGTTGCGCGTCACTGTCTCACGGCACCGGCCGCAGAGCTCCGGATTCCGATGCCAGTCAGTTTTAATGGTCACAGGACGCAAGTGCGCAGGCGCAGTAGAGCAGAGGAGCGAGGAGCCTGCAGAGCTGCAAGTGCTCCTTGGTACAAAGGACCCATAGCAGTGAGGCACGGCGCAGCGTTACCATGATCTTCTCCATCCCACCGACAGATACCCATCCCGCCTGCATCACTCCAACGACCAGCCTCCGCCAAGTCCTCCAGCCTGAGCGCCGCCGCCCGGCCGCAGAATGCACGGGGGAAAGAGGGGACTGGTGGCCCCGCAAAACACTTTTCTGGAAAACATTGTGCGTCGCTCCAGTGGTAAGATGATTTCTTCAGATTGCAGCACCTGGTGAAGTGATGGAGAAAGTGTTTATATAGTGAAGTAACGTTTGCCTCATTCTTGCTCCTCTCTTAAGATGTTTCACTCTTTTTCCTGGGCTTAGGTCCGAGTGGAAATGATAATGAGTTTGTGTTCAACTTTAATATCCCTCCTCATTGAAAATTGTATTGAAAAGTGAGGCATATGCTCTTGTGTTCAGTTCTTCTTTTAAAGAAGAACTGTTCATTGTTTATTTAAAGACAGATTTAATATTTCTGGTGGGTTTGAGAAGGTGAAATCAGTTCTTCATACTCTTTTGTGTCGAATGATTTCATCAGAAGAATGTGAGCTTATATATTTAATATATTTGGGTGTCGTGCGTTTAAACAACCCGTGTTAAATGTGATGTTTCCACAATAATAATAATTCAGCACTGTTCATATTACATTTCTCAGTCGCCTCCCAGACTTTTCTTTAATTAGTACTGTCTATCATTCATTTTTATCTAGGAATTTGGTTATATGTGATATCTTCTGCATGGGAAACATTTATTTGCGTCAGTCTTGTGAAAAGTGCGTGGATCTGAAACCAAGATGTGGCACCCACTATTCACTGTGACATAAACAATCATTCCAGCTCAGTTGTGTTTAACTTCCAACCATTTAAACTGAGTTATTGTGGTACACTGACACCATGTTATTTTACACACAAATTGTTGCTTAATCACTTCAACAATATTTCAAATGTTTTAAATATTTTCTTTATAAATAATTTCTTTATTTTTTTTAATCTTTTATTTAAAATACTGTTATTATTATTGTTGGTTTTGTTATGGGGTTTCTTCTCATCTGTGATGGTTTTCTCTGTTGTGTGAATTGCGGAGTGCTTCTGTGTCACTTTTTAAACACATTTTGTGTGTGAATCTGCTGGGTTTTGTAGGGGTTTGTGATTAAGGACCTCACCAGCAGAGGTCACACACGATTAGACTGCAACAAAAATATATTTCTTCTATATTTATTCATTTTCCCTTTTCTGTCTTTAATCTTTCACACACTCATGAAGCATAATCATTTAATGCATGGGTTGTTCTTGTATGCAGAGACCGGAAAGTTCTGTGTGTGTGTCTGTGTGTCTGTGTGTGTGTTTGTGTGTGTGTGTGTGTGTCTTTGTGTGTGTGTCTCTGTGTGTGTGTGTGTGTGTGTGTGTGTCTCTGTGTTTGTGTGTGTGTCTCTGTGTGTATGTGTCTGTGTGTGTGTGTGTGTCTCTGTGTGTGTCTCTGTGTTTGTGTGTGTCTGTATGTGTGTGTCTTTGTGTGTGTGTCTGTGTGTTTGTGTGTGTGTGTGTCTTTGTGTGTGTGTCTCTGTGTGTGTGTGTGTGTGTGTGTGTGTCTGTGTGTGTGCTCTGTGTTGTGTGTGTGTGTGTGTGTCTGTGTCTGTATGTGTGTGTCTTTGTGTGTGTGTGTGTGTCTGTGTGTGTGTGTCTGTGTGTGTGTGTGTCTGTATGTGTGTGTCTGTGTGTTCATGCAGTGTCTTCGTTGCTCATAAAGCCACACTATGACATTTGCCACAGGCAGCTCTCTGAACTCCAGGTCTCCCACACACTCCTTTACAAACCTAAAGCAAACCGGACACATTTGTGTTTTCAGAAGAGGAAGAGATGCTGGTTTTAAAGGATTCTCACCTCTCACCATGTTATTTATTCGAAATCTTAATTACAGTCAGTGTATTAACCAGACGTTTGTCTTTTGTGAGCTCCCCGAGTCACTGTGGGGATCATTTAACATTTAATGTTCGAATGATGCTGTGAGTGCAGGAAATGAACACACACACTCTTTATATTCTAGTTGAAATTGAGCTATACGTCAGACCTCATATTGTTTTTAGACCTGCCCAAGCCCCTCCCATTAGAAACTGAAATATGCTGTATGAGGCTGAATGATTGGCTGAGTGATTTGTGTATTTACATGTACATTCATTTAACTTCCTGTATTAGTCTTTATTATCATTAACCTACATTTAATTGACGAAAGGCTTATAGTTTGTTGCTCTGAAGAGTTTTCTGTCAATGTTTGAAGATTTTAAAGAGACCTGGGGATTACAAATGAATGGGCTGTACAGCTCGTAGCTGGATGAAAAAACGGATGCAACTTAAGGTCCCTTTGAAAAATGAGACATTAGGCCTAGTCAACATACATGTTTTTTGAAGGTAAATGTTCCTTCAACAGTTTCACTTAGTGTATTTGCACATTTCTGTATTAAACCTGTGCTGAAATGCTGATTTGAACTTCCAACTTAAAGAGGCGATGCAACAAGTAGAGGTTAAGATGGAGAGTGACATCAAGAACATAACAGAAAATGTTCTTAACAAGATATCAAACCTCTTTAAAGAACCAGTGCAGAATGTCATTAAGGGACATTTACATTTTGTTTGTGCTGCTTGTCTTGGACCTTGTAGGACTTTTGAGGCTCTTGGAGTGACTCTTGGCAGTGAGAAGGAGAAGCTGTGTAGTTGGATTTCACATGTAGATGTTGATGTGTTTATGAAGTTTTATATTGTATGTGAAAACTGGTAAGGTTTTAAAAATCCTTTCATGGGTAATGGAAAGATGAGACCTGATCTGATGAGGTCTCTCAACCAGTTTTTATCCTTTAAGTAGAAACCTGATCAAAACTTCCCTAGATATGTAATTGTGTTGCCATGATACTGTAATGCTGTTGTGAATTATGCAAGAGACTGAAATAATCCAAACTCTGTGCATAATTCTGTCAGAACTTCATATATATTTTCATACAATATTTTTGCTTCTGGCATTTTATATGTCACACACGTACTGTCCAGCACAAAATAATGAAGCTTCCATCTGTCAAAATGATTTTTGTGTTTGTAAGGTTTTGCGTATGTGTCCCTCATTTACAGCTCCTGCTTCTTCCTGCAGGTTCTCTCCCTTTGTTTGGTGACAGAGGAGTTTGTTTGAGTTTTGCCAGCTCACTTATAGAGGGGCTGAACACAGTCAGGGTTTAAATTGCCGTTTACTTTGGCATATTATTTTTGGAACACAAAAGCAGTGCACAGTTTCAACCAATCTTACGTAAGTAGAGAAACAGCTGTGATTTTTAATGTGTTTGCGAAGCTTTTCATACTCGGGATGATGTTGGTTAATCAATGACAACAAGGGTTCTCATTGGCTGGGGAATTAAATGACTCATTTTTATATGGAGTATCCCACCTCCAAGGTTGACAATTTCGTGATTATGGCAGCATTATTTCAGTCTTATTTTTTTCCCAAATGTTATATTTTTTTTTCAACTGTTGTGTTTCTGTATTCTCTCTGTCTCTCTCTCTCTCTTTCTCTCCCTCTCTGTTTCTTCTCTCTCTTCTTTCCTCTGAGAAGTGTTTATTTGCGTGTGGGGCTTATGCAATGTACCACAGCTCATCTGAACATGGCTGCCTCGGGCTATCCTGAGCATGCTCTTTTGTAACGCTTGTCACAGCATGAGGTGTACAGCCATATTACACACTCTCAAAGAGAGAAAGAAACACAGACGGGAGCAGACGCAGAGGAGCGATGCTAAAATTGTGATACAGTTAAAAAGACACACAAAAAGAGGCGGAGAACAAATATATACTTTAACAACAAACCCTAGAAAGAGAGGCAGAAGAAAGTGAACAAATTGGTTAACTAGAGAGTGTGCTGAGATGAAACATTTTAAAACATAGAAAACATAGCACAGAAGTACCAACGAGATCACAGAGAGAAGGATATAAAGAAATATGTGAGGAGAAATGAATGGAGGACAGAAGCCAAAGATAGTTTAAATGAAAGCGCTATCTCATGTTAACCACTGCTCACTAGGACAGAGAGATGGCTATGTGTTTTTGTGTCTGGTAAGCCAAATGAAACCAATATCTAAAGTGTATTCTGTTTCTCCTACATGCTAAGAATCCATAATGACCACCAGAAAATCATTTTTACACAGATCACAGGCGCTTAGTCTGTGTAAAAACAGGTTTATCTTAATAGAATCTGGTTTTCCATTCGCTTCCACAGTAGTTGTTCTTTCACACTGGAAATGAGAAGCTGGTGCATACCAGCTTCCATACCATACAGTGGAATAGTGTTGCACGCACAGAAAAAAATGCATTATATGGTAGGCTGATGGATCTATGTTTTCCATAAAACATTATGTCTTATTAATCTGCTCTGTCTCATGTCTGTTACCGATGGAGCCTAAAATGATGAAATGAATTCAAAACCTTCTGCAGAGAACTTTACATGAACTTGTTGATCCAAACCTGGATGGCTTTGCTTTGTTGAACAAAGAAAGAGATTTGTGAGGGTTTAGTAAAATGTTCATTTTAATATTAAAATAAGTGTGGACTGGTACTGTCAAGCTTTAGAAAGGACAAATACATTAAATCACAACCAAAATTATCCATAGAACTTATAAATGCTTTAAAGTAAAGAAATCCAAGACACAGCCGTGTAGGACAGTGGATCTCAACCTTTTTGACTTCAAGGTCCCCCATTGTCCACAACAATATTTAAGCCCCCTCCCCTCACTCAATTCTACCCAGTAAAATATTCTAGAGCTTAACATAACTAGAAAGATGTGTATTAGTTATAAAGTTAAACAAAAACACTATTGTCCCTCTGTATTGCTTGTGTCTAAGTCACCAGCTGTAAAGATGCATTTACAACATTTAATCAGAATAGAGGGAACATTTTGAAACTGGGTCGAACCCTAAGGTGACATACTAACCCTTAGGAAGTGTCAAACTTTTTTAGACCTCTGATTCTTTTCGGTTGAAATTCAAGAAGTCTGAGTGTGAGATTGAATTGATAACTCGTTTGCTTAAGGCAAGACCTTCGGCTGGAGATCTCTCTTCTTACTGGAAGTAATGGAGTCAAATGCTGACACACAAAAAAGTGTTGCACTGTAATTGAATAGAGAATTATAAGAGAGGAGATAAAGACAGCAAGTGGAGATGAAGAAAAGGTCACAGTGCCTCAATAATCAGAACCGTTTATAATCTATTTCTCTCTTTTGTCAAATCTTGAATTTCTGAATCTGAATCATGGCCTTTAGTGTTTCTTGTGAGCATAGTAGATTTACTGTACACTGGCAATGTGACATTTTCTCTGTTAGCATACTGTAAAAAGGGCTTTTGAGTCACAGATATAACCTGTGAATGACTTTGAATCTAAATAAAACACTTTTAAACAAGAATATTTTCCCTAATGTTGTTCCCAGCTATCTGCAAAGTTGTCTGTTCTTCAAACTTCAGCAACAAAGAATGTTGCTGATTTTAGGATGTACAAGTTCCCAGAATGCATTGCAGCATGAATAAATGATGCATTAGTTTTAGCGTTTTTGTTGTACTGTTTGCTGACGTTATTTAAGCTGTTGGTGTTGTGCTTGGCTGTTTTTTAGTTTTGTGTGGCAATGTTCAGAATGACTTTTCACGTAATGAAGGTTTGTGGACTGTTGATGTAGTTTTGAGGAGTGTTTCACAAGTCATTTAGCCATGCTGGATGTTCTTTTCTTCAGAAGCAAGCTCATGGAGTTCACATCTTATTAACACCATAAGAATAAAACAATGACAAATGAAAAGTCATTGTGCTGCTAATTGATTGACAAAACTCAAAACTCATATTTCATTTTATTTATTACTTTAGTTTGTCATGCTGACATATGTTTTATATATGTGTGCAAAAGAAAGAGTATCTGTTGGAATGGGTTTTTGTGTGTGGGCTAGTAAAACAGAAAGATAATGTGTGTATAAATAAATGTGTCTGTTTGTATGAGATGTATTTTCCAGTAAACACGCTGGTGAGATATTGAGGAGGGCAGCATGGCAGCTGTTTGTTGACCTCTCACATGGGTCTTGGAGTGTCTTTCAACACTGTCAATATGTCTCTTATTTAATTTTTACCCAAGCTTTCAGCGGCCTCTCATCACAAACATAAAGTGCTGACTGAGGGCCTGAGGCTTCTCGTGGAACTGAAGTGTGATCACTGTCACCACCGCTTGGTTATTTAATGTCTGTTTGAGCTACTATTGAAAACAACAAAGCTAATTTATGAATGATGCAGGTAAATGTGAGCATTATTTTGTCTCGGACGAGATTATAAAGATTAAGCTTTCTAGAGTCTAAATATTCCCCAGTTTTTACATACCACTGGACAAAACAGCCATTATTAGCCTTTTATTAGCCTCTATAATGGATGCTCTTTTTGCCCTGGGGTGTCTTGTCTTGCTTTATCCTATTGGCTTTGTTTTTCTCACTTTAAATAACAACATACTGTCCTGACTTTAAACACAAGCATTGTAATTGGTTGTTCTCAAAAATTGTTGTCATCTCTGCTAGCATAGACTTAAGACTCTGTTGCCGTTGTGCTGTTGAAGCGACCGCGTTCAACAGGCCAAATTGGCTCGTCCAAAATCCTATTCTTTATTAATTGTTAATGCTTGACTTCTTGGCAAAGACTTTATTAGTTTGAATGTGCTGTATCGATGTGCAATCGGCCCCTGATGTGCGGGAGCCAGGGGCCCTGGTGTGGAGGCCTTTGTAATGAGTCTCCCCTCATCTTCCTCCAGGGGACAGCACTGTAGCCCTGCTGCAGTTTCAAAGTCTTTGTGGTGCGTGAGCAAAGAGGATTGTGTGTGTGTGTGCCTCGGTATGTTTGTTGGGATTTATATTCTCACAGACATTTCTGCTACAAATTGTGTTCTGATTTGTTTCCTGTGCTGTAATGTCCTCCTTGTCTGGCTATTTTTAGGTCTGTTTTAGGGGGGCTGAAATCACCTGGGTGTAACCTCACTAAAACCGCAGGTGAAAGCTGGAGAGTGCAGCATAGCTTCTGTAATGCTGTAGTTTCGCTCGGAACAAAGTTCAGATCTTTAACCCGCCTGCCACGGCCAGATCACAGCCTTACTGACATACATACCTGAGTGAACGTTCAAGTTCAACATTCCTGATATTTTACTCAGTTAGCTGATGCTTTGGTCATTAGACAAACTCATCTTTTAATAGAGATACATCTCAGACCAACCAAAACATTGAGAATGCATATGGTTAATACTATATGTTATGTTTGTACAAATTAATAACAGTGTCCTTCTTTGGTTTCTTTGTTTACAGAGACAAGTTTCTTGTTGGGCAATGCTCAGATCGTGGAGTGGCCTATAGTTTACAGTAATGACGGATTCTGCAAGCTGTCTGGTTACCACAGGGCTGAAGTCATGCAGAAGAGCAGCACATGCAGGTGAGTGATTCTCTCAGTCTCTTACTGATCTGTAGTCAAGGGCAGACAGTGAGGTCATACACATACATATCTGAAACTTTTTAAGCTGCAAGTATATACAGGATGCAAAAATGCATCAGTGCATCATAACTAAATGATGTGTATTCACAGAATCTTATCATCATTTACTCGAATCATAAATGACTTTATTCTGTGCAACCCATGAGAAGAAATTTTGATGTGATGTCTGTGCAAAGGAGAACTGTGACAGATGTCAATATTTTTTGCTGAATTATGTAGTCTTGTTATATAAGTTATATAAGTGGTTTTTCCCACTAAAACCTATTCTAAGCCGTCTTGAAACTTGAATGTCACTGTCCACTGCTATTGTGTGGAAAAAGCGACTGGAACTTTCTTCAGAATGTCTTTTCTGAGGAAGAAAGCTCTTTTAGAACAACATGAGGGTGAGTAAATGATGACGGAATTGTCATTTGGAGTGAACTGCTCCTTTATTCCTCGAATCTGCTTAGTTAGCGACTCAGAGAGCAGATTTGTGAATGTGGCCTCTCCCCAGAGCCTCCGCTGAGCTCCTCATTATCAAGAAATTCACTCAGCAAGGTGCCAATCATAGGAGTAGAAATAGCAACACCAGCTACAGTGATTTGGCTCTGCCTACATACAGTGATATGGATCTGCCTACAGACTGTGATAAGACTCCAGAGTGACTCAGGATCAGGGGGGATTTTGGAGGTAGAATTGGCACAAATCTTTGTCAGCTAAAGCAATAATGGCTGAAGATTTGATACCGTACACCTCTGTGCAGCTTACAGCCACAACGCTCTCATCCGCCATAATTGCCTTTGTATTTTTGGTTTTATGGAAGCCGTAACGATAAGCAGACCAAAAACAAACAAAACCTTTAAGCATGATGCTAAAGGGGTTGCAGAATCACCCTATCCTGACTGTATTTCCTCAGGCCACCACATTCCAGCAGTCACATTCAGACAATTGTCCTCCCGTGTCTGTTTGAGGATAACGAATGAAAGGGTGGGAAATACAGGTAAAGAGAAATGAAGAAAAATGTAGGAGTGGATGAGATAGGAGATGTGGGGGGTGGATGTGATTTTACTTCATGTTCCCCTGAACCGTTGCAAACTGTCCTCAGCCTAAAATATCCCTTCTGCAGAATGAAGAAGCTTTTCAACAAATAGTTCCAGCAGATGTGACAATTGCCCTGAGAATGAGAGCATTTCTACATACACTTCACTTTTAAGTAGGATAACTAACTCTTCCCACAGCGTGAGGTGTGAGGGCAGGAGGACACGGCTTGTGTAACATTGTGAAGTGTCGTTCACTGGTGGACACGTATTAAAAGAAGAAAATTAACCACATGTGCCTGAAGGAACGTCAGCTTTCATGAGCCATGTAATCATTTTTCATAAATATTCACAACACAAATCAACATCAGAAATGAGGAATTTCAATAGTTAGTGGTCAGTGATAAATGTGTTTTAGTAATAGATTGATACATTTGTCTGGCAGATGATATTTTGGCATTTTGAGATAATCAGCCCTGGCCAATAACAATGCCTGCTTGGCATAATAACAGAGGTGTGAACTACTCCTGGTGCCAATTCCAAAATCTACAGCTTTTCAATGTGTAATGACCATTTTCTGTCCTCCAATATTATTTTGTTAATATTTTATAAACTGTTTCTTTCACTTTAGCAATTTTGTGTACCAGTTTTATTAGAATGCCCATAATAGTTGGCCCCTAGTATATATTACTCTTTCTATATTTTGTTGCATTGTGTACAGTTATTCTATAGCTGAAGAAGGAAGAACGTCTTAAAGATCATATTCACACACAAACATTTTCAAACCCTTTTAACTGTAACTCAAGACTTCAATCCAAGAATGCTGTGGTACTGTTAGAAAGTCTGCAAACAGTTTATTGGTTTAATTGCCTCTG
This sequence comes from Chromobotia macracanthus, assembly GCA_036877525.1. Taxonomy (NCBI): domain Eukaryota; kingdom Metazoa; phylum Chordata; class Actinopteri; order Cypriniformes; family Botiidae; genus Chromobotia; species Chromobotia macracanthus. The sequence goes on from JAZGTH010000025.1 coordinate 2,773,756, forward strand.
TATCATGTTCCCTTCCTATAAAATAACATTAAGGGCTGAACATGTTGGAACAGAGGCTGTTTGACCAGCCTCCGCTCTCTGTTCAAATTAAACAGAGCATGTGCAGTGACTGACAGCCCGTGTCATCAGGCACGCCACCGGCACACACGCTCACTAAATTAATTGACAATGAAAGACAAGGTAGAGTTTACTGGGCGGACAGGTGTGTGCGCGCTCACCTAACTCTCTCTTTCTGCTCTCTTTGTTTGTCTCGCTGTTTTCTTTTCCTTTAACTCATTCTGCTCTCTTTTTTTTGTCTTTTACCCTCTCCTATCCTTGTCCACCCGGCAGTTTCATGTACGGCGAGCTGACAGACAAGAAGACAATAGATAAAGTCAGACAGACCTTTGATAACTATGAATCCAACTGCTTTGAAGTGCTGCTCTATAAGAAGAACAGTGAGTATTTCCAGAAATTATTGTTTTCTTAGCTGTGCCTGCTGTATCCGCCAGATGACTGAGTGCAGAGACGCGGCTGTTCTTCATGCTGGAAGCTGGATTTGAAAGCTTTTCTGAGAAAAGTTTAGTTTTCTTTATAGTCAGTACGGGTAGGGGACGTTCTTAGGTACAGAACAATGCGATGACCTCCCTAACCATGGTAGAAAAATTATCTAAAATCTTTCATTTTACAGTTCATTATGCTAACTATAGGCTATAGGTCGTGTTTATTTAGAAAGTGTTGTTTCAAATATACAATGTGTCTGTAGTCATTTTATTACTCCTTCCAATGCAGCCCAGCCCAGTGCTTTAAGATGTTATAATACCCTTGAAAAGCCCATGAAAATAAACTTTCTTAGTTCATAACGCACTTGTTCACTTGGATTTAAACTCAGCATTTTTGCTGGCACATTTATTCATTTATGCCCCCAGGTGTCTGACATTAGGGCACAATGACATCCTCTGTGCACTTGGATTTTTCTAATGCAGGTACTATAAAGATCAATATGCCCATGTTGCCTCCAGGCCTCCACAAGATAAAGCTATCCTGTTAAGCCAGACGTAATGACCCATTAGGCACACTGATACACAGTAAATTTCTCATACCGGTCGACTGAGGATCTTGTCTCAATTATCTTCCCGTCTCCTTCCTCTTTTTCAATTCCCATCTCGTCCATCCTTCTCCTGTAATCTCTGTTCTGCACCATAAACCCATCATCATGTATTGCTCTTTTAACCTCTCCATCGCTTCCTCTTTCCCTCAACGTTCTCATAATTTTTCTGCTCATCTCATCCCTTTATGAACCTTCGCTTCTTTTATTGATTTGTGTTTTTCCACGTACCACATTTCATCCTCTGCTTTTTTCATCCTTTCTCTTAATTTCTCATTGCGTTCTTCTGGTGCTGTCAGGAACGCCTGTGTGGCTCCACATGCAGGTGGCCCCCATCAGGAACGAGAATGATAAGGTGGTCTTGTTCCTCTGCACCTTCAAGGACATCACAGTCTTCAAGCAGCCCATTGAAGATGAGACCACCAGAGGTAAGACTTCCATGCTGATGTTCCTCAACACGTTTGGTGGTCTTGTGTTCACCCACAGCCCTGTGAGTAACAATCTTTCTATTATATTGAATATCATTCAGCATTATCATCCATTTAAAGAGGCCATTATTACAATGAGTCACTTTTAAACTAAACAAACCGATGCTGTGGGTGAAAAGCACACTTCATCTTTTAATGAGACACCTGCACTTATTTGTCTATCATGAGTTTTGATGGTTTTGCGGGCAAACGGGTAATTTAAAAAACAAAAAATAAATGTAGGGTAGGGAATTTTGGAGAGGTTAGCAATAGCAACCATTGTTAAGATTCCCCTCTCCCTTCGGTCTAAATGCAATGATTGTACAAATATTTTATGGTGCTGTGCCATCCACAGAAAACATATATTTATGTTAATACATTTAGATCACTTTACTTAGCGATTACTATCAGGATATGATGAGGCTTCCAACCAGTATAACAAAAAAAAACAAAAAATGTTTCTGGAAATGTTTCTGGAATGTTTCTGGAATGTTTTCACCTTGCCTTTAAGTAGTAATTTTCCCGGGACCTGCTTATGACCCTCCTGCTGTACATGTACCCCAGTTAAAAATCACGCAATGTGAGAGTGGGACACGAGAAGATTCGTTAGATGTGTAAGATTTTGAGATTGAGGTTTTATTAGATCTCACAATTAGTGCAAAGTTGTTCTCATTCTCACGTCTTTCTCTGTTCAGTCGTTGTTTTCATAATTGCTACACAACATGAAAAGAGCATACTGGACATGTTTGTGTGGTTGTGTGTGTTAACACAACAGTGCTCGCAGTGTAATGAGACCGACAAGCTGTCACTTTATGTTCAGGATTGACGTATACGGGCTGTGCTGGAGAGAACTCTGGAGCATTCAGTGTATATCTGTGGATTTATGATTGATGGCCATTGTCAGATCCCAATTTTTTCTGCATTTACTCTCGCTCTCACTCTCTGTACTTCTCTGTCTATTTTTAACCAGTGGCTATTTTTCCTGTCAGGTTATGCCACTGCTAAACTGAAGTACTTGTCCTTTGACAGTTATCCTGGCCCACACTGGATCTTCTTAAAGATACACACACACACACATTTGGAATTTCCCCTTAGAGACTTGATGTCAGTTTTTATCACTTTGTGGCAGGGTAACTTTGCCCAGCTGAGGCTGCTGTCAGTGGGTTTAAACATAGTGACTTCCCACTGGGTATCAAGTTAACTGTACACAAACTCCTTAAGCATAGATAACCCTCCGTTGTGCCCATGCAGAATATATGAACAATAGAACAGCGAACCATAAATTTCATTCAAACATCAGACATTCAAATCTGTTGATCTAAAGGAGCATTTGTTGATCGTCACACACCAGGTGTGTTTTTAATATTGTTTCATGAATAGCTCATGCCCATTTACAGATTATCATTTGATTATCAGGGGACTGAAAACATTAGCATCAGCTGTACTGACTATAATTGGGTCCTCTTCATGACAGACTTCATATGATGGGGATGCATTTAGCAAATACTGAAATTATGAAGTGATTGATGATGTTTAACCCTCCGCTTTTCTTTCTGGCCTCTTGTGCACTCTGGAATCAGAGATAAGGCATCCACAATAAGCTGTAAGTGAACTGCGCCTATTAAGGTTAAGTAGTCAATATGAGCCAAGCTCTTAATAACAGCAGATCAGCATCAACCTTATGCTTCAGGCTGTGTGGAGAAGTGGAAGAACACAAGCAAACTGGAGGATTCCTGTTGCTTAAAGACAGACAGTGATAAGTTGTGACATTTGTGATTTTAAGCACAGACAGTTATTTTGGTCTCCACAATGAATATGGACAATACAGGATACAGGATAAGATGTTACACTCTAGAGCTTATGTTCTGAAAATCAGTACTGTTATGTTTTATTTTTTAAATTTGAATCACTATCCATTTTTGTTAATGATAAACAGAAGCATGGGCATTTCTCGTAAGATTTGTACATTGTATGAAAAAGAGAAAATAAAATGCAGTTTGGGGCTGGATAAATGATGACAAAATTATCATTTTTGGCTTCCATTGTCGGTTTACAGTACACACATCCATTGTGTGGAAACGAAATACTGCTGTATTATTTGCATGACCAGAGCTATTTTGTAAGTTGTATAATAAAGCTCTTCCCCAGAGCTCTATTCAGTGTGACTGGCTAACTCTGGGGAAACGATTCTCAGAAAAGTGTTTTAGGCGAGGATGTGTGTGTGTGTTCATTCAGGTTTCCATGTATGTCCAATGAAATATGAGTTTAAATTATCAGTGAACTTTTAAACCAGAGGTGAGAGTGTGTCCCTCTGTGACGTGTTTTTTTAAATCACAATGATGTCATTAAAGATGACTTGCCCAGAGGGGCACAAACTTCAGATAATAGCCAATAGGAAAGGAAAATAAGGAATGAATATGGGCTCCATGGCAACAGTGAAACCCAATGAGATCCTTCCAGATGTTCCTGTAAGCATCTCATAGTTACCTGGAAAGGATTCTCAATGCAACAGCATCGTTTAGCTTCGCATTGACACAAAGACAAATTGAGAGCAAAAAGACAGAAGTCAAAGTTAGTAATCTACTTCCCACAATGGACAGAAGAATCCATGTTTATGCTCCGTTACATCCTGGAAGTTTGCTGCTGTAGATCTTAGTCTTCTGTGTTTCTGTCACTGCTCCAGCCTGCCCTCACGTCTGTACAGACATTGTACTCTTGCAGACCTTGTTTGACACTCATTGCCAGATGTGGTGCATTTGGGCAAACATATGTTCCATTGTAGCTTAGGGCTGTTCCAAAACCTAGTGAGCTGTCTACATAAGCAGCTGCCTGCTAAGACAGCATCCTAACTGCTGTGGAACCTCATAAGTGACTGATGTGGAATGCTCAGTGTAGGCAGAAGCGTATTCTGACTTCAAATCTGAAGAATAGGCAGACGTAACCTGACTAGGTTTTGTAACAGAGCTGTTGTCTTTTGTCTGAACTGACTTCTGTACAGGCATTGCGGTCTGCCTGCGGTCGGATATTGTTTTTTATTCTTTTGCCAGATGTGATGCATTAGGGCAAACATATGTTGCATTGTAGCTCAGGTTTGAATGATATTCTCTGAGACTGTGATGCCCAAACAGAAACTTCTCCAGGGCTTTGCCTTGTGGCCACTGAGTGCCGGCTACCTAGTGCTGTTTTTGGCCTGTGGGATGGCTATATTTGGAGAAAGGCTTAGGTGTTCTAAGCAGATTTTTTAGCCTATGAGAGGCAGGTGTCCTGAATCCACCACTGTTTTTCTGATGTCTTGCACCCTGCTCTTCTGATTCATTTTTCCGTCATATTATAATAGGTTATATTTCAATTTATGTTTATATTCCAAAAATGTTTTTCAAAATCGTTCCCTTGCCTTTGTCCACCCGTTGGTCCTTCTTTCATACAGATCATGCTAAAAATCATGCTTTTGTGCTTCACGTAAATGGCGTGTCTGCTTCCCTCCCAAGTACTTAACTTAAATGTAGGCTGTTTCTCCGTTCTGAAATAAAGCATTGAAAAGACTTGAACAGACCAGCGTGCTATTTTCATACACCCTACCAATAAGTGCACACGGCTGACTTCCTCTACTTATCCCCTCAGTGAGTTCATTGTTCATGTGGCCGTGTGGAAAGACTTCTCCTCTGTGTCTGTTGTAATGAGGGAGAGTGACCCCGTGTGCTCAGACTTACTCTGCTTCAGCGCTGTAGTGTTTCAACATTCATGTGATGTGACTTAAATGGGAGCTGCACTGTTATTAATGTTTTACCTCATGTCCCACCTGGCAAGCCTTTAAAGAACATTGTCTTTCATGAAAGCCCAACAAAGGCTGGGTGAGATTGAGAGTATAATGTTTTATAGGAAAATATGGAAAGGTGGTATTTACTTGTAAAACAGTAAAGTGAAACAGTAACAGTACTTGTAAAACAGTAAAGTTTCTTTTTACATTGTACACTGTAAAAGAACATCTGTTCTTTTTTAACTATATACATCTGGCAGTTGTGGTTGGCAAAATTGCATTGTAAAAAGTGTAAAATTACAATAAAATACAATGGAATCTGTGATGCATACGTACTGTTTTGTTACTGTAAACTTCAAGGTAACATAAAAACACATTTGTATGATATTGTTGCAAAAACACATACTGTAATGGTAAATATAGATAGATATTTGCTTACATAAATTATAAGCGTAATTCTTATGCTTGTAAGTGTAAATTGTAAATGTAATTTTTACTCCCTCCACACATTTATACAGTGTTTTATTAAAAAATGACATGTATTCTCTTAAAACAGATATTTTTTTTACCATGTACTGTATGGCATGGTACCATTTTACAGGTTTTTACTATAGAATTTGTATGTTCTAATAAAATAAACAACTCTTTACATTAGTTGTTGAATTCATAAAGATCATTAAGTTTCCTGTGTAGGACTCAAGTGACCCAGAAGTCCCAGGGCTGAGCTCAAAAGCTAAACTTCTCCAGTTAAAAATTAATAAGAGGCAGCAACTTCAAACGAGGCTCCTTGCTGGACCCAGCTTCTGTTCTCCTCATATCTCCAGCATGTCATAATACATTTTATTATAAAGCCATAAAGAAACATGATGCCTTTATGAACAGCTCCAAGAACCCCAACAGTCTCTATTTTTACAAAGAACAGAAGAAGGAAGACTATACTTAATTTGCACCATGTTTGTTGGCATGGGATGCAGAAGAAAGGAAATTGTTTTTTGAATGTGATGAATGTTTCTGCAGTTAAGCTTTTGGGACAAAAAATAAGTGTGATAATTGATATGTTGGTAAGAACACAAAGGAAGAGAGTGCAGGAATTTTAAATGGCATTAGATGGTCTCTGCAGAAACAGAGACAGTGAGCTCAGTAAAAATCAGTGTGGCACTTGTTTGGCTTAGGAACACTGCTAGCTGAAAAGTGTGTTGGTAAAGTAGGGAAGGTAAAGTAGGGATGAGACATAAAATGTTTCTTGATTTTGTTGTCTCTCCATGTGGTAGGGTGGACCAAGTTTGCCAGGTTAACCAGAGCATTAACCAACAGCAGGAGTACACTGCAGCAGCTCACGCCCATGAACAAGACTGAGGTCAGCCATAAGCATTCACGACTGGCAGAGGTGAGCGTCTCACACACACAAACCACAAGGTCAAAATTTACAGGGATTACTATACTTATGGGGACATTTGGTCCCCTAATGTAGTACATGCCAGGACACACTAACGTCCTGTATAACTATATAACCTCCTTTTCAGTCATTAAAACAGACACACTATACATTTCTTTTTCTCTAATCTAAACGCTCTGCATTTCACAAAATAAAATGCAACCAAAGTTGTTGCTGTACATACACATTTACTGATGAATTAAATTCTCAGACAGGTTTCTAACTAAAATATATTAGCTCACTGTCATATAGGGGACTGAGCCCCTTTAAGCCTCAGATCCCTGCACCCGTCTCAAACACTAGCCTCAATGTCTTTCTCTTCCTCATCTTCATATCCTCATTCAGTTTCTGTTGTCCACTGTTGTCCAGGCTCTTCAGCTGGGTTCTGACATCCTCCCTCAATACAAGCAAGAGGCTCCTAAAACTCCACCCCACATTATCCTGCATTACTGCACCTTTAAGACCACCTGGGACTGGGTCATTCTCATCCTCACCTTCTACACGGCCATCATGGTTCCCTACAACGTCTCCTTTAAGAGCAAACAAAACAACCTGGTGTGGTTGGTTCTGGACAGCGTGGTGGATGTCATCTTTTTAGTGGATATTGTGTTGAACTTTCATACTACTTTTGTGGGACCCGGTGGAGAGGTTATATCTGACCCAAAGCTCATACGCATGAACTACTTGAAGACCTGGTTTGTCATAGACCTGCTGTCCTGCCTGCCCTATGACATCATCAATGCCTTTGAAAACGTGGATGAGGTAAGCACAATGTTAAAGAGAGAGAGATAGTTAATCAACATATTCATATCTATATTATATCATATCTAATCATCATATTTGGTCATTTCTGTTGTCATAATGACATAAAAGCATCATTTAAATGTAACAGATCTTGATATACTTTATTTTGCACGTTATGTCTTCCATGCAAATGATCGCTTAGCAAAAATCTTTTGAGCGGTGTTTGTTTTACAATCTGTTCGATCAGATTTTACACATCTGATTGATCTCAAATGACCTCACAAAAAAGAAACTACATTTAATAAACCTTCTTCTCTGCTTTTATTACCTCTGAAGTTATGTTTATGCAGTATTCCAATTAAATGTTCTCTGCTCGGCTTCTGCATTATAGCTGATCCTCCTCCATGTTGCTGAAGTTGGTGATTATTCATCTCTGAATCTTGTTTGTGATAATTACTGTTTGTGCAGGACTTTCCCAACATAGATGTCATACTGTGAGGACAGTGTTTGGCATGCGATGATTTATACCCTGCCCCCACCGTTTCTGAATCAGATCCACTGACTGAAACTCTGACTTGACAACTATATCCATTATCACCATCTCTTTCAGAATCAGCGGCTGCTCACAGCGCTGGGTACTAGCTTAAATCATTTCAACACAGCCAGACAGTTCAATGATAAGTGAGCTGGTAAAATTGCGAAGTCTGTGTAGATCTATGTATAAAGCAGAGACTAGCATGGCGAGATCTTCAGCTAATATCAGTTGCTTGATTCTTTTCGATAATTGGCAGCGCTTGGAGGTGCAGTGGTATATTGTGGCCACAGGGGGCAGTGTTAGCCAAAATGAGATGATTTATTTAAGATGTGGTGGTTTGGAGATTCTCTTCTTAAATGATAAGTGCCCTTGAAAAAATTACATTGTGCTCAGATAAGCCCTCACATGTGTTAGACCTGCCAGCCTTTCTTAAAGATGTTTTTCTACCTGTGTGTGCTTGGAGTTCTCCAGCAGCATGGGGGGGATGTAACTCACTGTATTAATATTTTATTTTGTTTTATTTGTCTGCAACAGTGCAGCTAATATGAAAAGCTGAGAGAAAAGTGCTGTTCCCAAAAACTTTAAACGGCTGCAGGCTGACTTGGGAAGCAGTTGACAATCTGAACGAAGATGAGATTTACCTTTAAGCCTCTTTATAGTAGTAATTTGCATATTTATATATGCACTGTATGTGGTATGATATATTTATCCAATAAAAAAGCCTTCGGTTTCTTACACGTGCCCATCAGTCCATGGTTGCCCTGGCAACGGGCATCATCTTCCATTGTGGTGATTTTGCCAGAGTGAACACATTTATACATCACTGAAACGCAATAAAATCCCAAACCTGCGGTGTTCCGGTATATCTCAATATAATGTTCCATTCCTGCAGTTCTGGAACTGTGCGGGCACAGCTGTATCGGTTCTGATGTGCATAAAGTGTGGATGAAAAATGCATGTACAGAGTTAAGCTGGTGTCTCAGATACTTGATCTGTAGTTTAAAGAGTTGTTTCAGCTTCTGATTCAGATGGTAATTCTTTGATCGTACCTCCACTGTGATGTTATTGCACTGGGGAATTGGAATGTTTTGAATACGATGTTTAATAGCTTGTAGGTTTTTAGTTTAGCACAGCAGTGTAAATATACGGTGATTTTTATGCAGTTTTACAGATAGCAGAGAGACTTCTTTCAGAAGTTGTAGGACACAGGAAATTATTTTGTGGCAGAAGTCCCTTGTTGTGATAATCTTCAATTAAATTAAACATTAGCCTGAGCTGGTGGAGCATTGCGTTAGCAGCCCAAAAGGTTGTGGGTTCGAATCCTAGGGAGTACATGTACTGAAAATGTTTAACTTGAGAGTGACTGTACTTTTATTGCATCTGCCAAATACATAAATGTAAATGTATTAAACTGAAAAAGGCTTATTCAAAATTCAAAAAAGGAAATAAGGCATAAGGAATAATCTGAATGGGTGTCATTGACAAAAAAAATGCAAAAAATAAGACCGCTTTAGACAAAGTTTAATTAAAGAGAAAAGCAGATCAAGAAAACAACATTGATAAGAACGGAGGATAAAGAAAAAGAGGAAAGTGAAATTGGAACAGTGTTTTTGGAAGTGGAACTGAAGAATAGACTGACTCAAGTCAAAGAATCAGAACCACAAGAGATTTTAAAGAAAAGTCAGAAGAGAAGCTGCATGTGTGTTTGTATGTGTGCACACATATACTGCATACTGTATATATGTACCAGCAGAGGCAGTTTTTATTAAAGCTAATGTTCATGGGCACACCTGCTGTTGAAATGTCATACCCTGACATCTCACTTGGCCACCAGAGAATTGCTTCTCTCCCAAAACTGACATAAACAACATGCGCAGTAAGACACGTGTTGAGCTAACAGGTGTTAAAGCTGGCGAGCAATGTGTCAGACCCCCAGCGAGTCCTGCGTTAAAGACAAAGTAGATTTTCAGTTTATGCAACTTCTAACTTATTGCCAGCTGTGCTCAAATGAATAGAATTTGTTTAGGCTTGCAGGTAAATTTTGATTTGACAGTGCATTCAAGGTCTACATTTTTATCAGTATGTGTTCCCTGGGAATTGAACGCACAACCTTTGTGCTGGTAACACAATTTTCTGCCAGCTGAGCTACGGGAACAATTACAGTAGCACACAGCAGAGCTACAGTACTACAGTACCTGAGGGTAAAGTACACTACAATAATAATAATTTCTTAATCAGTACTTTTGTCTTCTTTTCCAGCAAAATATAGAAACAGCCCTAAAACATTATATGTTTAAGAAGCTACACTGCGTAATATGATCTTCATGTTTTTTGCTTAATTTAAGCAGAAAACTAACAAACTCTAATACGAGAAAGTTTATTTAATACAAAAAAAATAAAACTTGCTAATGGGGTAAGAAAAGAACTTCATTCCACATATGCTTATGAAAAACAGGCACTGTAAACAAATTTTGCTTCTCAAGTAAATGTACTATTTTTACTAAATAACAAGACAAAACACTGATTAAAAATTAATTGTATTGCAGTGCGCAAGGAGTGTATCCTCAAGCAAACAAATAAAACATTAAACTAAACATTTCTGTGTTTTAGGTGTGTACACCTTGTTTACACACAAGGTGTGTATTGGGACAAAGAAAATATCAATTGTCAAATATCAATACAACATGTTCTGTTGATGCTTAATGTAATTTCTGGACATAAGTCTGCTATTGTCCATCTCAGAGATTATTGTATGTAAATAATGTTTTGATGTGAATCGTCTGTCTTTGTCTTTCTGATATAGGATCCTATTGCAGAGTCTTCTGCAGTGGGCCACATGCCAGCTGTGGCCCACTCGCCACGAAATGCCACACGCGCAGAGGACTCAATGTTGCCTGTGAGTTAACTCACTTCTAACTGGCCATTATAAGAAAGTGGCTCTCCTTTCTTGTTGTGTTTATGTCCCATGGCCCCATTTTCATATTCAATAGTTTAGTTAAACTCAGTGGAGGAGTGGTGCTTCAGTTAACCTCAGTTACATCATATTAGTGGGCATGTTTTCACTGGTGTTGAAAACATGCACTAATGGCTCTCTAATTTATGCTTATGTTGCCTTGAATATTGCGCTCCTTAATGTGTTTGTGTATCCAAAGTGCTTTTAGATGCAAGACAATTCAAATTACACAGCACAGGCTTTGTTCCCTGTGCCCTGCCACACAACTACACACAGCGTTTTTGTGAATAGCTGTTAATGTTTGTCTTTCATTATCTAATGACACAACTCCGGGGCTGTCTTGTCTTACTAAACATCATGCGCACACATAACCTTAAAATGTTCACATGCGATGCAGGAAAATTCCATTACTGCTCATTGATATGACCGAGGTACAAACACATTGCAGTTTACTGAATGCTAAATAAGCACACATGCAAATAAGGCCCCTAAAATGATAAATGACTCAGAAAAGTATCCATTAGGAACTGCACTGCCTGTGCACACAATTAGCATCACCTCTTCGCAAGTGTAAAAAGAGCCTTAGGTTTTCATGCAGTTCCGTGTTTATTTTTACCTTGCTTCCTCCGTGTCAGTGTCTGGGGAAAATTGCTCTATTCAGGAACATAAAGCACGTTTGAGAAATTAGCCTTTTGATTACATGACAGCTGGAACAAAAAGGCAGAAATCCGCAGTGGAGGAAATGCTAATTAAACCTGGGAGGTATCACGGCCACTATTTATAAACAGCTCTGGTCTGACAGTCTGCTTCCAAAGCAGATGAGGATGCAACAATTATGTATTCTTACATCTCAGTCCCTCATTCTCACTCTGCCTGGTTATGAAGTGAATTTCATCAAGTGTGTGTGCAGAACGTGTTGTTCAGAATTACCTCAAAGTGTCCTCTAGAAGCACAAACAGAACTGCATTCTTATTATTTATTTACAATATTTGCTATTAATCATTTGGGATTCATAAGTTTCACTAATGTCTTTAAACGTTTTGTAAATGTTAGGACAAAATATTTAAAAAATTGTTTATGGAATGTTCTTATAACGTCATTATTATTTGGTATACATTCTCATGATGTTGAGAAGAAACATTCTTAGGAAAAAGTTCTTGGAGTGTCCTTGTGATATTCTTGGTATTTGATGACTGTTCTTATAATGTTGAGAAGTAATGTTCTTAGAACATATTTTTATTAGCTGGGCAGATTAAAAGAAATGTTTTTAGCCACCAATGAAATGGTGTTCACACTGAAAGCAATCAAAAGTCAATTGTTTGTTTTCAATTGGAGATGGACATGGAATTAAATGTACATGAGCAAACGTTTACCTATGCAAATAAGCGGTGATGTGATGTGTCAGCTGCCAATAGGAGTGCAGACAGTTTTGTGCATGTGATCCACTTCCTGGATACTGCAGTCTACTAGCAACCACAACAGGTACAGCAACTTCCACTGATTTCCAGTAATTTAAAGGTTGCTAGTGTGAATTTAAGCACCGTTTAAGAGCTGACAGTAGTGCTCTCAGCTCCGTTTCACATGGCTTACTATATTTAAATCCATTCTGCAGAATTCTGCAGATATCCCCCCTTGCATTATAGAAACAAATGTTAAAATAAAAGTGTGTATATTCAGTGCTGGCCTACAAATCAGTTGAAGCTCTATTTGTGTATGTTAAGAAACATCTAACAAATATACGTTAATCAGTGTGGGATTTAACACCTATAATCTGCAATGGGCTGAAGTTGAGAAGTAACGTTAAGCTTTTGTTTAAGAGCTACAGCATGTGTGGGTGTACCTGAATAAAGACATCCTCTATTTTGCTTTCAGAGCCAAGAAAGAATATATTCATTACTCTTTAATTATACAGGCTTGACAACATACATCCAAACTGTTTATTGTTCTATCATACACTTCTTTTCATAAATAACTTGCGCTATCAATAAAGCACGGCCCTGCTCATTCAGGAGATTCTTCTTCAGTTCAGTAATCAGTCAAGGAACCACAAAGGACCTCCCATGTTCTCCCCATGTTCTCTCCATGTTGACATGAAACGTGTCAGACCAAAGGAACTATAGGCTGAGAGAGCAGGCCTGTTGAATTATATGATGCAGATACACCTGCAATTATTCATGTTGCGGTGAAAATGGAAGATCATACCTTCATGCAACTTTAAATCTAATTTTAAAGTCTTGACCTGTCTTACAGTAACTACAGTATGTCCTTCAAGTGCATCTTATGAAGAGCGTGTATACAGTGTCCTGAATACGTATTTGGATGCTTATGAATGAAAAGATACATTGTTCAGAATTAAAAGAAAAGTATTTTGGCCAAATGTTAGTGGAACAGGATCTTAGATAATGTGAGGAACAATGCATGTTGTTGCCCTGACAGGATTTTACCTCGGCTAAGAAAGTGAAGAGAACTCTGAATAACTCTGAATAAAAATATTTGGCTTCATTTGTTTGCAGATGCCACATGGTTAGATACTTTGTGTCTAGTTCAATAAGCCTGAGACATTTTTAAATGTAATTTAAAGTGTCCAAAAATGTCCCTAAACTTTCTGAAGACACTGTATATTTACAGTGCATTGTTAACCATTGTTTTAAGGATTTTTAAGTTCTTATTTTATTTTTAACCCTGATTTTTTTGTTTACTCCAGCTTAGTATATTGAAGTGTGTAATTTTCAAACGCTATGCAATCATTTGCATGTGCTCCCCCACAAATTACAGTATTCACTCACTAGTTATTATTTCTTTTTATGGTCATAGTATCTGTTTTGGAGGTGAAATTTTCAACATTCTTCTACTCCTGATCATCTCTGTTTTCTTCTCCAGGGTCTGAGCAGCCTGTTCAGCTCACTGAAGGTGGTACGATTGCTCCGTCTGGGTCGAGTGGCGCGCAAACTGGACCACTATCTGGAATATGGTGCTGCTGTATTGGTGTTACTGGTGTGTGTCTTTGGTCTGGTGGCACATTGGTTGGCCTGCATCTGGTACAGCATTGGTGATTATGAGGTCATCGACGAGGCCACCAACAGCATCAAGACAGACAGCTGGCTTTACCAATTAGCTATGAGCATTGGCACGCCGTACCGGTACAATGCCAGTGGCTCTGGCCAATGGGAGGGTGGTCCCAGTAAGCACACCCTCTACATATCTTCTCTCTATTTCACCATGACAAGTCTCACCACCATTGGCTTTGGGAACATTGCCCCAACTACAGACGGAGAGAAGATCTTCTCTGTGGCCATGATGATGGTGGGCTGTAAGTAATCACCCATTTTTCTGCTTTTTGGATGTTCTGTCTAAACTTCTTGGAGCTCAATCACTCAAGCATGGTGGATTCAATGGAACCCTGCAGAAACGATATGATTGCTGGTCAGCCATCAGGCTTTTTAACCAGCTACACCAGAAAGATGAGCAATAGTAGCTATATTTAACAGTTGGTGTACCAAACCCACATAAGCCAGTCATGGAAACAGATGCTGGTCTAAGCTGGTCTTTTCAGCAGGGAAAACACTTTAAATCACATTATATGAGTGCTTATTACATTCTCACCAATCAAGGCATGTCAGGCCCCATAAGTGCTATTAAAAAGCATTGCAGACACATTGATAGCTATCATATAACATCACATAATTTGATATATTTCAGTTTTCCATCCTAGCAGGCTTTCTGTCTGTAATGACATTTGCATCATGTCCCTATAAGACCCCAGCTCTTTAAAAACATTTCTTGAAACTTCTGTCTCTGATGTTTGATCAGAAATAAACCACAGGCCTCACTCTTTGCTCATAGTCGCCTAGTCACTTGCTATTAACTTTATGGTTCTTCTCCAAAGATCTTAACTGGTCTGATGGCCAGCAGTAGCACTGGCCAGCGTCCGGGTTGCCGAACTTTCTTCCAGGTCAACATGCAGAAATAACCGATTCACATAACTGTACCAGTAAATGTCTTCTGATTGGCTGTGATTTCGGCTTGTTCCACAGCAGTTTCATGTTCCAGTGACAGACACATTTCTTGGCATTGTAAATATTGTGTTTGGTTAGGACATGGTGTCACAACATATTGGACAGCACAACTTAAATAAAATTTTTTATTAAAATAAAAATTAAAGAGTGCCTCTTTAAAGTATTAATTGGAAAGCTGACTAAACATCATTTACACAAGTATAATTTGTGATGCTGACTAATTTCCTGATGTGTAGTAACACAGCACGTGATGTTGGCTTACCGCTTGATTGTTTTGCACAGTCTGAGCTTCCATAATGCTGTTCTCTGTACGCACAAAGCTGATGGGGACGTGGCCCTATGTTGATTTCTGTGGATTTATCTCACACTGCTACATTATGGTACATTGTGTAGTTCTGGATTCTGTTGCATTAACCAAATCCAACTATTACTAAATTATGATTCATTAGACATACTGCATTAATGAGCCATGCAAATTCATAAAGAATTACAGATCTGTGCATATACCGTTTGTGTGGTCATGCCGAATCAGCATTTGATGTATAGTGTGAACGGAAGTGGATATAGATTAGATCTGGGTAATTAGTATTAGGCTAATTACCATGTATAAAGCCAGTTGTACTGATCTGGGCCTGTTTGTTTTAGTGAAATAGAGCTACTTCTTTTATTTGTTTTTTGTTTTCCTTTGGTACATAAATTTGCTCTTTCACATAAATCTTAGGGATCTAGACTTGTTGAGGTTATGTGTATCCGCGTGTGTGCCAAGACTAAACCTCTGAGGTGAATCACATTGCAAAGTTTGATTTTGCAAGTTTTTGAAAATCAGACAAAAAGAAAATGCTACAGTAACGGAAATCCTATCCCATAAGCCGTTGGAATGAAGAGTATTACTGTTACTGACCTCACCGCACTCTTAAAAATAAAGATATAAAAACGTTTCTTCACAGCAATGCCATAGAAGAACCTTTTTGGTTCCCAAAACAACCTTTCAGAATGCCGTTAATAAAACACACACATACCATATATTACACAACAAACAAACTATTCCCAGTCTCCCTCTCACACACATACACACATGCACATACACTCAATCACTTGAGTAAGGGGGTAAGACACATGCATGGCACTAGTTCAGAGGAACCCAAGTTAGAGCAGCATAAAATTTAATGCTGTCAGGGGAAACAGGGATGTGTGCTGAGTAAGGAAACTGATACTGTATGCTTCAGGGCTCCTCGGGGCCACATTGTCATGTGACCACTTACTCTAAGGGCCTGATTCAATAAACATTCCATTCTTTGGCAGTGATGAGAGCACTCCTGCATCACAGTTCAGCGGTAATAGCTTCACTCATGGGCTTTCCAAGGGTTTATGTGTTCTTGTTGCACCAGTATGATAGTGTATTTATGTCATGGCACTCGGCAGTAACCATTATGGCCCACTGCTACTTCTTCTGAGCTATCTTTGAGCATCGGACTGTTGTAGGAGACTGTTACAGTCAGCACAGGGGAGACATTTAGCTTCAGTGAAGCAGACGTTAACAGAAGAGGCAGATCTATGTCTAATAGAATAACTTCCTGTAAACTGCCGTTATTGCCAGCAGGTCTCTGTGTGTCCTCAGCGTGTCAACAACTAAATGAGCTTTTCTTAGCAGCTACATACCAAAGACGCACTTTACTGCACTGATCCTGACACAAGGTGACTATTTATACAGTTATTCTGGTCACGTTACCGCAGTGGGGCTAGTCTATGAGATCTAAGATCCAAAACTAAACACAATTAAAAATTATTATGCACACTAAATTCTGGATTTACTGTGATTTTGGTACTACTAACTAATACTATAAATAGATAATTAAACTAATTAATTGTGTATAGAAATGTATTGTATTGGATGGATAAATGCATATGTATGGCTCAGTTGGATGCATAGTTATGTTGTCTTGTGAAAAGATTACATTCTCGGTCAAGTGATGATAATAGGAGAAGAACTATATTTACATTATAATGTAACTATTATATGTTATTTAGTGACATCAGCTATACAATGCAAAGGTATCTAATGCAAGTTAATTGTATTCTTGCACTTTAAACTGATGCTAAACTGTGAAAGGACATTGGTTGGTGATATTTACGTGATATCTCTGATTGATGATCAGCAGTAATGAAGTTGTCTTCCATTGTGTTATCCTACACTTGCATTGGGAATCTCACTGCAGTGGGTAAGAGTGGGATTACATTTTTGGTGCATTCAGTTGAAGAGTCACTGACAGGATCATAGAAAGTTGTAATTTATGCCTTTTATAAATCTTGCGCCTTTACAGTCAAGGAGATGAGATCCAGTGTGTTAGACTGATGCATTCATGTGTTTGTGAAGTTATTGATCTTCTGTCTTGGATTAATTACTGACTCTGCTCCAGCAGGCCAGATGCCGTTTGACCATTGCTTTCCAATAAAACCACGTGCTTCTTGTAAAAACAAGGTTTTCCCAGTGCCGCTAGACACGAGAGATTGTATTTCCTCTGGATTTCAGGTCTAAATTTTAAAGGGTGAATTGGTTAAAGATTTGTATTCTAATCAATTACATGCCTCACTGATTAATTAATGAAATGAATCTTAATCAAACACTTAATTGTTAACTAATTGTAATAATGTTAATTTGACAGCCTAATTTGAAAACCTACTTATTTGTTCATATATCATATGAAGGGTAAATTAATTTAAATGGTAAGGAAGATTGTGTATTCTGAATATGTGTAATTAATAATTATACAATAAGTGTTAAATGCTCCCTTATTTGTCAGTCGTTAAAGCGTTTGCTAAATGATTAAATGAAATGTAAATGTAATTTTTCATTTACATGATCATCTTTTCTTTCTCTGCTGAGAAATTTTGGGTTTGCACATATTATGTAAAGTCTCTTCCTTACTGGTGTCACAGGAAACAACTATACTGCTCATTGTACAGTATCTTACAGCTAGTGAGGATAATGGATATAACATGTATAATACAATGCATCATTATATCCCGGCATTGTACTGTAGATGGGAGCTGGATTAAGATCATTTTAATCTTCTGTCAGAAGATTAAGGTTTAGAGTTTTATTGATCCCTTGTTACTGTATACATGGTTTAACCAGTCGAATGACCGATGTATTGATCTTGCAATCAATGTTTTATAGAAACAGGAAACAGCTGAAGTTGCTACCAAGTTATCACACTGAAGAACCGCATAGTGCATGTGTACTATATAATTTATGTTGTTAATTAATCTAAGATGATACATTCTGTGCTGATACACAGAGCGGTTAAATGTACACAAGTGTGACCATATAAACACAACACTAAGAGGAAAAAAAAGCTTGAATTACTGAATTGCATTCACATTACTGTTGCATTTGAGATTGTTGAGGTACAGCTTCTACCTGTGATGGACTGCAGTATAATATATCCTACAAAATGTGCTCCTGAAATATAATAATGCAGAGGGCAGTTTAACAATCCAGCACAATTATTCTACTATTAGATGTTTTCGTTTTTTGCAGAAAATTTTTATTTCTTTCAAAATTACACTCGAAAAAGTCCCATTAGTCTTGTTTTCTTGCTGAAGGACAACAAAAGCTGAACATTTTGAAGGAGTGTGGTGTTTTTTCCTCACTCTTTACTGTAAATAGATTTATCACTTAACTATAAGAATATAATACATTCTGATTTATATGCTACTATATTTACATTTTAAGTATCAGCTTGACAAGCAAGCCCCTGCATTTAGTTATCAGAATACCATAAATCCTCTTATTGAATGCTCGGTTTATGTTGGCAATGGCTGATTTGTACGTCTGTCTTTATTAGTCATCAATGCTCTGGTTTTCTAGCCTGGCCCACGTTTGGCAGCAAAGACATTAGTCCCTCTGTGTGTTTCCTGATCACCAGCAAACATGTGTTGGGTCAGATAATAGACAGAAACATTGTGAACTGTTAAGCGTGGAGTGTGCCAAGAGGTTTTCCTCTGTTACTGCCTAATGGCCTAGCAAATATGTGTGAAAATCAGTATACACTGGTGTAGACTATGCGAGTGATAGACTGTACTGTACATCCTCAGTGTTACAGGACTGAGGGCCTCATCTGAGATGCTGTATTGATTGTTGTGTTGCAGAGAGGAGTAGGTTACTTAATGTAGCTGAAGGGTTCATTTGAGGGTTCGATTCGGGAAGATAGAGAATGTGTTGTCCCACAGAAGCTGAGAGAAATCGCTGACATCACTTCTGAGAAAGAGTGTTCTGATAAATGCTGCAATCTCATTAGTTGGAATAAACCAACACAACACGTTGATAATTAGCTGGCCACAAATGATATGGATCATACTGTATTAAAATTTAGCTTCGTCACACAGTAATCCTGGTAATTTACCAGCAAATTACCAGAATGACTTTATCGGTAAATTCACAAACGGTGCCGTTCACACAAGCAACGACGTTCCACTTTTTTACAGTTAATGTACCATCTCTGCTTTGACTTTCGTAAACAGCGCTGAGTAAACGCGTCATCCGCATCAGGATGTTCTGATTGACTCAAAGCAGACCTTTACGTTGGCACGTTCTGTGAGTTTACTGGCATTTCTGTTCTGCATTTACACATAACACATTACCAGTTAATTACTTCTCTTACTCGTAAATCGCCAGGACCAACTTTTAAAGGAGCACAATTTTTGTCCAGTTGTTTCTTCTTATAATGCTTGAAAGAAATAAAAGTTGATATATATGACACAGTTGTTAATTTAATGAGTATAGAGCTATACAATGAACCTGGATAACATAGTTCATATAATGTGATCTTGTAAGAAATTGGTGATAAATATAACAGTTCATTTTGATCTTAAACTTTTGATCCTTGCAAACCTGAGCACAGTTTGAGACATTGTTGAGATCTTTTCTGATTTTGTTTAGAGAAAAGATGAGATCACTTTGTCTCAGCAGAAAAATGAGAGAAGCAGGAGCTTTCAGCAATTTTCAGTTCACTCTCCAGTCAATCTCACTGATGTCTAACATTGTTTTTATTTGTGATTTTTTAGACCGCTGATGCGACTGCTCACGAGAAAGAAAGATCACAGATAAGATCTCTTTAATATTACAATTGTTAGACAACAAGATTAAATGGAGAGCAAATTGCCCTTCTGCGTCTCAGGTGTTTTGCCTGAGAAAAGATCCAGAAATCTCATGTCTTCTCAACAATTTCACAAATTTTCCTCAGATTTGCCAACAGACTCAAGTCTACAATCAAATCAAATCAATGAAATGTTTTGTCATCACATTATCCAAACTGAATTATTTTAGCTCTCCAATCCACATTGTTTAATGCTCCTAATGTATGTCAACAATTGTATCATTTGTATGTTTTTCTATTTCTCCTAAGCAATTTTAGGAGACAATGTTAATACATAAATGAACATCCTGTGGATCCTGTGGTGTGACTGTGGAGCTCGCTCATGAGAAATCCCTGGACAACTGACAGCACACAGGAGTCTCATGCCATATACTGTATGACAGGTGTGCACAGATACTGTATGCTGTCAAACACACTCTCCGGTTTTGACTCTGATGTCATAGTCAGCTGCCGAGAACATGCTGTGGGGAGAATTCATGACAACATCATGAGTTTTTATCATAATTCAATTAACAGTGTTTGTATCTTTTACTTCACTTAAGTCGATTACAGATACTAGAGAAGTTAAAAATGTGTTTGTCTTGCTCTTAAGGAATATTCAAATAGCAGAGGAAAGATAAAAAATGTGGCAGGAAAATACAATGCAGACAGAGAGATAGAGAAAGTGAGACGGTATGATAGACAGATTGTGTCTGCCTTCAGGCCCTGCAGTAATTACTGAACTTGACCGAGTGTGTTAAGGCATCTGTCCATGTTTTGCTGAAGCTGGAACTGGGCCAGCTTTATTTCTCTGAGCACAAGAGCATTTCAGTAGCTTACAATTACTGACTCATCTAGGTCATTGCTTCAAAAAGGCTAAAATATTTATTGTATCCGAAAGACTGCTAATTCACCAAACACTTCACACCAGTTAAGTGCACTGCATTTATTCATCAACCACCTGCAGTTAAATCAGGCAATATATGTGCTGTTGCATTCAGTTAAGTTGTTCCTGTAGCTTAACTGGCAGAGCGTGGTGCTCGCAATGCCACTGTCACTGGTTGCAGTCCCTTCCTTTTATCATTTAATTATTTGCTGTTTTGGGGTGAATTTTGGAACGCATAACACAGTTTACCGTCAGAAGGATTTTACAGCTAAACAGAAACAAGAGGAGGACATAGTCATTCATTCGTGATCAAAAAACTTTTGTGTGTACTGTTTGTGTGTTGTCCACCCGATCAAATAAAGTATATAAACTGCATTTACGCACAAATGTGAAACTGAAAGTAACTTGTTTGTATCATGACCAGGCCGTGACCGTGCATTAAACAAGCCTAGCACATTTGTCTAGACCGAGCTGTTATGTAACATTCAGAATTCATTTCAGTAATATTGTGAACTTTGGTTTGCTTTGTTCTTCGGGGAAAAGAAATTTCTTGGCTGATTCCAGCAGTGATATTCCTCATGATTGGTCACTGACCTGTTAACCTCCATCATTCTTTCTTCTCGCTCGGATTATTGCTGCAGTGATGTGAGGAGAAATCTCTCCTCTTGAATTAACCAGGTTCAGTGAGGTCTCTGGGGAAGGACTCATCAAGCTAACAGAATGCAAATATAAATCTAATTAGCAGGATAGTCAGAATTCTATTGGCCAATGCTCTTACAGCATGTACCTACTGTATGTCTACAGTCAGTACATCAGGGCATGTCAGACGGTCTCCCGCTGATGACTTATATATATCATCCCATGAATCTTTTCTTGGAAGAGTGTTTAAATATCTGCAGAACATGTTTGAACATCTTCTTTAAGTGAGAGAGTTTGATCTCAGAGTTTTGTTCATTCTCTTTGTCTCCTCCCATTGGTGTTTCTGCTTCTAAATTTTCATCTGTGCCTGCTGGTGTAACAGATACAGTTGTACCGCGGTTTGATTGGTATGTGTAGAGGTTAGCCCTCTCGCTGGGGCAGTAATGTTTTATAATGTTTTTGGCAGTAATGTTTTTGCTGATGGCACACAGAAAATGATCAAAGAAGCTCACTCAGCCAGATTGGTAATTTTTGGAAAGGTTCCTTTCATATTTCTTCCTCTCAACTGATCTCATCTATATAAAGTGTGTTTGGTGCTGGGCAGAGCTATACATATATTTAGTGTGTGACTTTATTCTTACAAAACCCCAAAAAGCAGGATGGAATATTATTAAGTCAGGCAACTGTCTCTTATTCTCTTTTCCCTCCTTTTATTTAGAGATTTATAAAAATATTTCAGAGTGCTTACTGTTTTACAGGAAAACATAAAAATAGACAGACAGACAGAAAGATAAATAGATAGATAGACAGACAGACAGAAATAAAGAGGGAAATAACTCTGTATATTTAAACACATACTGTACATTTTCCTCAGGCAAATTCTCATAATGAAAGTATCAGTACTTTATGTGCTGTATGTGCTGAATGTGTAACAATGTTAGTCATCACCTATGCTTCATACTTTCACCCTTCCACACAGCCCGTGGCAATGACGCATAAAAGTCAGTGACGCTGAGAGATGTTCGTCCTCAGTCTGTGGATTTAACTGGCCTCCTTAAGTCAGAAGTACATGCTCATTACTGCTTATAGATCAGCACAAGACTGTATTACCATCTGACCCCTGAACAAAGCGCTTAACCCCAGCCAGGACGCCCTCAGGGAAGCTAACCCTGCATTTGTTATTCTTTAAATCTGTTATGATCCATGCACAGCTGCAGACGGATACTGTGTTTTATTCAACCTTTAATCCAGCTTCTGTTAAACTAACACCATCAACTTAGTGGTAATTATTATTCTGTATAGGATTGCCTTTGTGGTATGTGGCAAGGGAGTATCGTGGGGTACTGTATATAACTGTATATAGCTTGTCATGTAATAAAAATAAACATTAAGACATTTATTTAAAGCAAAATGTTTCAAAATGTGTGCATTTGACTGTAGATAACACTGAAGCCTAAAGTACTATTTGTTAAAAGCGTTTTATTTAACACATTACTCAGAAAAGTACCGGCAGAATTTGACCAAACCAACTTACTAGTTAAAGTGCAAATCTGTCATTTTTGCCTCTTTATCACCATCTCTGTTTGAAACATAAAATTGTAATTTGCTTGCAGTTTTCTTGCTTGCCTGAGATTTCTTAATGTGGATGACAAATTTAAATTCAAACAGCTGCTGTAAGAACAAGCTTAAATCATTATTATAACCTTACCATTGTGAATACTGTTGGGGGTTAAGGTAAGGAGACTGTTTTGAACACTGATCTGTTATGTACTTCAATAACTAATTCTGGTTCATTTTTAACCAAAAAAAGTTACAGATTGCAGCTTTAAATCTTCAGGACATAGAAAAGTCTACAGGTTAAGTTAACCACATCCTAAACAATAAACTAACAGGGGAAGACTGAGCAAATACTAATAATGAAAAAGCCCTCCATGGACCCAAGTTATGATAATGTGTCCTATGTGAATTTGAATTTTATGTCAATATGGCGACTGTGCAAACAGCTGGCCTTCAGCATCTGCTCACTGGGGTACAGTTCTTACTGGATCAAACCGAACCAGCTACACTTCCTACAGTCTCAATATAAACATCAAAGAGACCAGAGTGACTCTAAAACAGATCATGCTGATGAAAAATATTACACCTTGTTCCTGCTCAGCTCCTCATAGAAAAGACAGCTAAAGTTTTTGACTAAAAAGTTTTACTACTGTGCACTACTTGCCAGTTGTGATATCTGCAGAATAAGAAGTTGGCGCTCATGACACATAATAATACATCAAGAAAATCAATCTGCCGTTAATGATCTCTGACATTCCACACTGAACACAATGATGCTGATTCTCAAAGTCACATGATTAAGAGAAGAGACGCACTCCTCATTATCATCTAATGGCACGTAATTTAAGGGGAAAAACAAACACGAAAATGGTAAACCATGAGCTGGTAATTTTCATGATTTATTCATGCTTTAGTGAATGCTGGGAAATTAGCCCAGCATCCAGTGTAAATCATACAATTTTCTGTTTCGGAGGGTGGGGGGGCTGTGGACAGGGTGATGTGGCACACAGACTCTGTATGTCAAAGAGCTTTTCGAGTTTGGGTTTTGCCTTTTTCTTGTTCTACATAATACGATGTATTACAACTTAATTTCTGGACCTCATTAGCGACGTTACAGTATCACAAAACACAACAAACGTTGCACTGAATGTTTCTCTTTACTAAACGTTTTTGTCTGGAGGCTGAAATAGATTTGAGTTCCTCCAGATACATCTCACACTTAGCCCTGCATAGTCATGAGTCCAAATGAAGATTAGCTTTGCGTTCCTCAGCTGTACTTACATGTATTAAGTCATTGCGTTTCCAGTTTAGTTAATTTGGCACTCGTTATTTTGCTATGTGCTCATCGCAATTACCCGTGCTGGATTTGTGTGGACTCACTACTGTGAGTCAGAACTGTAAATATTTAATAAGAGCTCTAGATATTGAGCAGCAGAGCTATTACACGAGATTCACTTTGTAGTGCTGTCATTGCTCTTAACATTACCGTCACATCATAGAGATTGTCACCTTTTCAGTGTGGTGATGAATCATTCATTTGATGCTTTAGAGAAAGACTGTGGGATAGTTCTGAGAAGGAGATTTTTGTAAAGCTAAGCGTGTAAGATACACCGATTTGAACGCATCAAAAGCAACGTTATTAAGACAAGCCTGAACAGACCGTCACATTTTGGAATCACTGTGCTTAGTGTAAATCCTTTACTGTTCTCATTATTATTTAAGCGACAGTAACCGGCACTCAGCTATCCAGGAATTTAACTTGATGGAGCCTCTTGTGTTTAATGCACAGAGTTAATTACTGAGACAAGACCCAGAGCAGGAGCCTGTGGAATAGACAATATCATCAGAGGATCATCTAAACTGTCCCCTATACAATTAGACACCCATCTAATGCACACACTCAACTAGGCTGTTTTTAAGTAATTGCATCTGCTTTGCATTCTACCAGCATCTCTTATTGCAAATGAACTAGCAGGTTATGCTAAATTTCATCTCCCCTTCTTACTATTACTGTTATTGGTTAGCATCACAAATATAGAATACGTGTTCTGCCCAAGTCTTTACCTGCTGTGTAAGCTGTGTTAACAGCATTTTTATATGCCTGTTAAAGTGGGAATGATTGTATCATTGTATAAATGTTTGAATCATTCTAGGTTACTGTGTCTTCTTAGTCACATTTATATACAGTAAAACGGCACAAAGACGCCTTTCACAGAGCACAAATCATTTTACTGTAGTTGCAAGTGGTAAGGCCGCCTATTTTCTTTAACAGGCAGCGCATGAGCGGTCCAGCTCCAGCCCGGTACCACTCTCTGTTATTTCATCAGCCATCATCAAAGTGCATCTGCAGGCCCTTTGTTATTCCCATTACTGCCCCATAAAAAGGCATTAAATTGGCTATTACCCTGACCTAATGAGAAGATGTGTGCTTCAGCGGAGGAGAGGATACATTTATGAAATTGACAAATGTCTGGCTCAGTCATTCCTTTGCCTTCATCAATCAACATTTATCCAACACCCATAAAGATATAATATCGCCCCTCATGAGGGGCCACCCACGGTCATGTCTGCAGTGGATTTGATTAGGCAGTGAATGTACAGTAATGCAGAACTGATGGGGCTTGATGCTGTTGGAGGGTGAGTAAGAGCACAGAGACAGTGCACTCTTAGTTGCAAATATATATCTTCTGTGGAGGATGCAGGACCATAAAATGTTTGTCCAATCATTGTGTTCGGTCCAGTCCGGTGTGTGTATATCCCCATGGATGCACAGTACTCGTTTACAGCCATATTTTAGAATTACAGTCACTGTCAGCCAAGTCCTGAAATTTTGCCCTGTTGTCATATACAGAAGCCCAGTTTCCGTCTGGGGCAGAAATACAGTGATTAAAAGCCTATGTTCATTGCACAGATTAGTTTCTAATGCAAACAGTTCTAATGTTTTGGAGCTTCTTCTTGTATTTAAAATCAATAGTACAGTTATTCAATGGCTTTGATGGAACTCTATACAGTAGGCACAGTGTTAGTGGGGCTGTATAGGCTCGACTTCCATGGAAATCTACACAAGATTCATGCAGATGAAAACATATCCAAGTTTGCAATAGTGCTGTGTGACATTTATAAAATATTGATCTGCAACATGAAATCGAATATACAAAGATGATTCACATCATAGATAAATTACTTCGCCGCATTGTAATTGAAATTTCTTTCATCCTGTGCAATTTAAAAAGGAATCACCCCTGGCTGGCATGTATTTGTCTTGTGTGTGTGCATGTGAATATTTCTAGACTGTCAGGCATGTTTAAAATGTGTCTGTGTTGATGACTCCTTATTTCCCTCATTTATATTACTACACCAGTAAAACAGGCAGCTTACTGACATACTGTATGAATCACGGGCTCAGAATTGATCTGCGTTACGCCACTGCACTGCATCAGGGCACAAACACTGGCATCATTACTCAGTCAGCCTGCACTCGCACACGGGAAGTTAATTACTGTTTTGGTTTCTATAAACTGTTCATGTTTTTCAAGCTCCTGCTGGCCTTTGACTTCAGCATCAGGAGAGAGTGAATGTGGAGATGATGGGAGCACAGATGCTGCTGTTCTGTGTCAATGACTGGGATCTTGTCAATCACTGAGTGCATTACCCACAATCCTCTGTGTCCAGTGGAAACGTACCTCTCCGGTTGTGCTGTTCATCCTCTCTGTCAAATCCGCTTTCCTGTCCACCCTCCGAGAACACGGTGGTAACAAAATAACAATAGACCGCAGAAACTATTTTGGTCTGGGTTTCCATGGAAACGCTCGGGTGTATGTTAGCATAGGATTAAAGGGGATATTGTCAGTGTCTGCTGGCAAATACACTGTATATTAGCAGACAAAAAAATCTGCATAGCCGGCTCTTGCTTGAAATAAAAGCAAACTTTAAATATACTTTGGGGTAAAACGTGTTTTATCAGTCAATGAGAACATTAAGGGTTGACTGTTTCCCTTGACTTAATTGCTTTCTTATTAGAATAGACATTACCAAAATATGTCATTGCCAAATATATTACAAAATAATGTACTGAGTTTTCAGCTAGTATTGTGTTGCTAACAGTGCTGAAAGTTAATACAGGGTGAGATCAATGCCCTGGGCATAATCTTTATATACTGACTGAAATTGCTCCATATTAAATGCATTTTTGGATGATTATTTACTTCATACTTTCCTCAGTTTTCTGTTTAGTGACTATCAGAGGATTTAATGATGTGAGTACTAGTTTGAAAGATTGTGGTTTAATCACATAAAAATAGAAGACTAAATGCTTTATATACACTCCTGTGGTGCCACCTGGATACTGACTGGGCCTCTCATACCCAGTCTGTAATTCTGCATATAAATAATGTGACAGAATATTAAATTATGTCTAATCTGCTGAGAAGACAACAGAAACTGTCCAAACTTCATTTGATCTCTGTTTCACCCACGAGCATCTGTATGAAGCTCTCTTCTGCCAGCATTTCTCCACCCTCACTGCTCTTCTCAGAGCACTTCTCGACTTCTAGACACTTTTAGTCCAGCCTTTGATTCTTTTGTGTTTTTTATATAGCAGCCTTCTAAAATGCCCCCATAGTTCATTTTTCTTTCCTCTTTCATTGTTGCAGCTCTTCTATACGCCACGATCTTTGGAAACGTGACCACCATTTTTCAGCAGATGTACACCAATACCAACCGCTACCATGAGATGCTGAACAACGTGAGAGACTTCCTGAAGCTCTACCAGGTGCCTAAAGGACTGAGCGAGAGAGTCATGGACTACATCGTTTCCACGTGGGCCATGACCAAAGGCATTGATACAGAGAAGGTGGGTC
This sequence comes from Chromobotia macracanthus, assembly GCA_036877525.1. Lineage (NCBI taxonomy): Eukaryota > Metazoa > Chordata > Actinopteri > Cypriniformes > Botiidae > Chromobotia > Chromobotia macracanthus. The sequence continues at coordinate 2,801,829 of JAZGTH010000025.1, forward strand.
CTGTTTCTATTCTTTATGTACAGCAATACAGTAGCCCATATTATGTGCAGAAACACTCCTAAAAATAAAAGTTCCTAGTGGGGCCTCTGTAGGGTTCTTGTATGGTTCCGTAAAGAACATTTAACACCCACTAAACCGTTCTGCTGCACAAAAGGTTCCTTGTAGTAGAAAAGGGTTCTACAGACTGAACCTCGACTGAAAGGTTTGTTGAGGAACAAAAATGGTTCTTTTATGGCATCACTATGAAGAACCCATTTTAGCACATTTATTTTTAAGAGTGTAGCCTGAGTTTACCCATGTCATACTTCATTTCTATGTTACTGTTTACAAAAATATTATTTATTCTCTTAACTTTGGAAAGTGATGGCTACTTGTTTTTTGGATGCAGTGGTTGTTGATTGGGAAAACATTAACTAGGTGTAATTTTGGCATCCAGAACTGAGCTTACCAGCTAACTTTGACCATCTATGCTTAAGTGGTTCTTCAGTTGTGAGGTTTTGATCATGAACTGTGTTCTGTTAACTGAACTGTATTCAGTTTACTCTGTATGGTAAAAAAAATAATAATTGTAGGACATAGAAACAACAACAACATTTTCACATACTGTCCCTTTGGTATTATGATCTGAATTACACAGCTGAAGGGAAATCATTTACTTTTGAGGTTTTGTGATGCATGCCATCATTCTGTCAAAAACTTTAGCCATGAACTGGTTGTGGGTGGAAAAACGAGGGTCATCTTTATTCTGTGTAAGTGTCTCTCCATCAAGACCCCCAATTTTATTTCATTTTGGAAGAGAAATGGAAAATTGCATTTCTCAGGAGAAATCAGCCCCTGGAGATTGTAGTAGATGCATTTGACCCTGGGCTCAGACTTATAAAGGATCCTCATGACTGATTTTCATGCAGTGCAGGGTGAGAAATCCCCTTCATTTATTGACGTGTTGGATTAAGCATGATGGTCAAATTTGAACATTTTGAAAAAGATTTACGGACAGCAGGAGTGGACACATGCACAGCACAGAACTTACCTGCCAAAATTACTCTTCAGTTTAGTTGAAAATTGGTACATTTGCAGAAATATCAGTTATAGCGCCAAATATCGAGTTAGAAAACAGATAATTCCACCTCTACATCTTGACTAGATGGGTGGTGTTGAAATTCGACACCTCTGACCTCATATTCTGTATTCAATTTAATGGAATTAAATTTTATTTATATAGCATTTTTTACAGCGTTGCATTGTTTCAAAGCAGTTTTACATATAATGAAAAGAAATACACAGAAAACAGGAGAACTATAAAAGACATATAACACATACAATACAGAATTCATTGTATTATTGCAAACGTTATTGTTCATTATAAGATGTATATTAGTAATTAGTGATACTAAGACTGTATTTGGTTTATGAATATAAAGTTGGTTGATTAAGCAAGATATGCCATTCCAGCTTACATGAAAATGGCCCTTAACATGGAAACGGTTAACACATTGACATCTATATTAATGTGTCAAGTTGTTACGTTGCTTGGCAATTGCAAAATCAATTATATTACTTGTTGGAAGAACTGTTTATCTGATAATTATTAAGATAATTCTTAATAATAAAAATAGCTGTATATTAAACATTGATCGCATTGTGCAGTTGCCACTGTTTTAATTGGTTAATCAATATTTGTTATACTGATCTAACCAAAAGACATATTTAAATATTTGAGAATGCTTATGCAAAAACTCCCCATGTGACCACCTGCAGCGGTGACTATGAAACAAATGCGAAACATTTTTTGCCATTTTTATTATGTTTTGGTGACAGGAAGGGAAGTGGAACCATACTGGAACCATTAGCGTGTGAGAGCATTCAATGTGTGCTGAATTCTTCATGGACTCTTTATAATTTAATATTAATGACATAACCCAGTGCACACTCATGACTACATTTAAACAATCATATGTTTTTCAGTTATCCTACACTGTTATATCCCACATTACACTGTTAGTCAAAATGCCTTAATTGTAATTAATCCATGTGATTGCTTCCAGAGTGGCTGTGAGTCTAAGATCATTGGCTGTTTGCCCTAGCACACACACACACACAAATCCCTGTATGATATGATGACAGATTGTCAGATTGGGTCATATCACACAAAGCTATTTCAGTCATGTCCTTATTAAGCTTTTTGCAGTACAGTAGGTACACTACACAATTCCAGTGTGCTCAGATATACTCACAAAAGACAAATGACAGTTTTCTGTGGATTATGTAAGAAAAACAAGGTAAAGCTGGAAAGATTATCTTACAGGAGCTTTCACCAGGAATCTAATTTATTTAGTGACCTGACTCCTGTCCATCAGATCACTAGCAGGTCCTTAGCTGAATCAGATGGTTCAGCTCGCTAATGGCCTGCTGCTGTTTTTGGGTTCCTGATAGAATACACAGTCAACACCAAAGATTTTAGCTCAGCGATTGGTTAACAGGGTTTGAGCTGATCCTTAAATCGTTTAAATTAACTCCTTGTTATGAATAATTGTTCTTGTGTAAAGCACACAGATTAAATATTTATGTGCTTACCACCAGCAGCTGAAAAGTTTCTCTTTAACTTATTTTTCGTTAAAGGAAAATCAAGATACAATCACAGTGTACCAATGTAATTCTGTGCAGTATCTGTCCATAACTTTTTTGCATAAGGATTGCTAAACTTTATATTTGAACGTTCTCACAATTTTCTTCATAGCTACTGTATATTGTGTGATCAATACTGTATGTCAATTAATTATTTGGTAAATAGTTGTGTAATAAGCTGAATGTTTATTGGAAGTAAATGTACAATCAGCTGGTATTTATCTCAAATTAGTAATCACATTAATCAGTATGTATTATGTAATTGCACTTTCCAAACAGAACAAATTTGATCCGTTATTGTGACAACAAATTTCAACATTTTCATTAGAAGGTTTACTTTTAAAATAACGTGTTGTTACAGTGTTGCCTTCCTTGTTTCGCCCTGTAGGTTCTGTCCATCTGTCCTAAAGACATGCGTGCCGACATCTGTGTGCACCTGAACCGACAGGTGTTTAATGAGCACCCTGCGTTCCGATTGGCCAGTGACGGCTGTCTGCGCTCTTTGGCCGTAGAGTTCCAGACCACACACTGTGCTCCAGGAGACCTCATCTTCCACGCTGGAGAGAGTGTGGACACGCTTTGTTTTGTGGTGTCTGGCTCACTGGAAGTCATCCAGGATGATGAGGTTATTGCTATTTTAGGTAAGCTGGATCATTCTCTCCCCTCCTAAAGTACAAGAAAAGTTAACAGGGGAGACGGGTTAGTTGGCACATGGGAAAGTATAGCTTAGGTTTTGAATCAAAAGTCCAATTATACAAATGTTTCAATTACACAAAACCTGTTGTTCAGAACAAAGACAGAATTATTTTGAACTCTAACTTGTATTCCAATGTCTCCAATAGCTGTTGGGTAAATAAGTGAACACACAGAAACTTCACTGGGTTGCAAAATACATATAATGAAAAATACATTTTAAGTGGAAGGTTTAACTTGTCAGGATAGGGATGTTTCATATAAATGTCAGGTCAGGTTGTAACTTTATTTAGTTTCATATAATGTACATTTATTTATTTAGTTATTTTACAGTTTCTGTTTGCCATAACAATCATTTGATATTTTTTGTTACCTTTACATTTTTGCTGTTTTGTGATTTTGTGAATAATTTTGACCAACAGTCACAAAAGGTCAATGTGTGTGTAATGAACTTTATCTTTTCTTCTGTAATTTTGTATAAATACAAACTCCTGTTATATCTCTGCTCATGGTATCTATATACTTATCTGCTGCTGTTGATATTTTCTGCATTGTAAAAACAGGATCACGGCATTCTCATTACATTCGAGAAAGCCCAATGCAGCACAATTAGCCAGTTTGTACTGGTTGCAGTAAGACTTTAGAGCCCTGCCGGTCTTTCCTGAGGACACATCCTGCAAATCCAAAATATCTCATGCGTAGGATAAATGCAGAGCAAGCAACTTACAAAGGACAATATGCTAGCACAGTTTTCACCCTGTGTGGACGATTCTCTTTCCATTGATTGTAGGGTCGTTTGCTTCCCAGTGATGTGCGCGGGTAGTTCTCTGGTGCTGTAACAGTGTCCAGTGTGGAGAAATAGATATATTTTTAAACACAAATGCAGACCCATCTGTGAAAGATGAGTACGTCTAAACTCATAAATGTCTTATTGGAATTGGAGAGAAGTAATGTATTTTTAGCAGTTTTCTTCCTCCTGACTTTCTTTGTGCCGCTGTCTAATTCATTATAGTTTTATTCTTCAGATTTCTCTGTGACAGAGGGGTGGTTATTATCTCAGTAAGTGCAGTTAAGGGACTAGGAATCAGCCCAGAGTCTGAACAATAAAGACAGGATAGCTTTTTGAGACAACACATTTAAAAATCTCTGGGGTTTCTGTCATATGCTGGACGTTATGTTTTGATCTTTTCATCCCTTGAGTTTTAGTGAGGTTCTGTTGCAACAAGGGCCGTAGAGGAGCTCACATTAGACCTTATGAGACACTGTGGAAAGGAACGTAAACTCTTTTTTTTCTAATGGGGAATCAGATCAGATACTCTTTTGGTTAATGATTATGAAACAAGGCAAGAGCGCTGTGAGTTAATTAGCCCCAAGACATTTACTCGAACCCACCACACTAAACCTGCTGAGCGTGTAATGATCCCCCTCATCAAAGCACTGAATGCTGGGTACAGGCACAGACTCACTCATGAGTGTGCTGTGAGATCCAAACATGCGCAGTCATTCGGAAGACACCTGTGAAAAAACGAACAATAAACAAACAATAGCACCATGAATACAGTATGTTGCCAAGCGTATTTGAGCTGTTGCACAAAAGCATAAATATAAGGTTAATATTAATGTTATTTATTATATATATTAATATTATATTATAATATTATATTTACAGTAGAATGGGTCTGTTTTCTGCACAAACTGGGGGCATAAATATAAAGTCAAACCCCAGAACTGTCTTCCATTAAACACCTGGGATGAACATGCAGGTAATCTGCATACTGTACAAACCCATATCCAGAGTAATCTGTTTAATTCAAACGTTCTTCATCTGTTTTCAGGTAAGGGTGACGTGTTTGGTGATGTTTTCTGGAAGGAAACCACGCTGGCGCATGCATGTGCTAACGTGAGGGCTTTGACCTACTGCGACCTGCATGTGATCAGGAGAGAAGCTTTACTCAAAGTGCTGGAGTTCTACACGGCCTTCGCCAACTCCTTCTCCCGTAACCTCTTCCTCACCTGCAACCTCCGCAAGCGAGTAAGTGCTGTCATCTCTCAATGTCAGCTGACCCTGTTGTTCACTTTATATCATTATAAATGTTTGGTTCAGTAAGCAATTTCTGAGATTTCTGAGATGAGATGTTTGTTCTGTGTGTGTTGAAAAACATATTGTGTTTGTATATAGCCCAGTCTGTGTAAAAAGGAGAAAAACAGGGAAAAAGTGGATCTGACCGATCACTACAAAACCATAACACTCTCATAGCTTGTTTGGGTGTTTTGGGTGTTGATTTCAAATATCTACACCCAAGCTGCAGAAAACACCTTTTTCCTAAATCCTAAAACTCTTATTTTATTTCCAGGTTTTAATAGATATTATGTCTGATTTTCATTGCAGTCTCATATTTTTGGACCCCACTGAGCAATGCCCACAATGCGTCACAACTAAATGAATTTCCTTGTGCATTTTTTCTTGTGTTTTGTGTTTCTTTTGCTTTACTTTGTCGTTCTCAGTATTTATCTCTTAATCTTATCCTGGGCTCTTTGACCTCACCTGAATATGCGTGTCCAGGCTGTACAGGTTCAGCTTAGCTGTGGCTTTCAGACCTGACCTCACATTTCTTAAATACATCAATGATTCATTCTGACAGACTGCCTCTGAAGACCACTGGGTCTGCTGGCTAAAGAAAGACCTTCAGCACCCACAACACAATTAAGAGACCTCAGCTGTGCACTTTGCCAGAAAGTTACATAATTACTGTGCATCGTGTAAAACGTATGTAGATATAAAGATTTTTGAGGAAACAATACACTGAAAAATGTGTCATCCTTAGTCACAAGAAAAGGAGATCTTTCATGCATCAATTCTTTCGCATTGCAGCTGGTTTGCAGTTTGAATACGGTGAACTGTATGAACACAGACAGGAATCAGTGATCCGCAATATTAATTTATTACCTCTGGCCATTGCAAAAGGCAGATCTGCATAATAATGGGGTACTTTAAGGGCACCAATTAATCGATTTAAAGGTTTATGGACTTCAGGGTCAACATTTGACAAGTCATGCTTTGGCTCTCAATGGTAGATGATATAAGATGATATAAATAGAAACTTATTTACTCAGGTTGGTACTTTATCTCCTAATATCTCCTAATACATGCTGCCTTTAGGTTTTACTGTTTGTGATAATTGTTTATAATAACTTTAAGTAGATCCACTACAAAAGCTGTTGCTGGAAACTGTCCACACTGAGGTGAATATATGTGTGTTGAGGGCAGAGTGCTGGTTTATTTGGCAGTAGAGTGACAGAGGCCGTCCAGTCACCCTGCTGTGCCCAGTCAGCTGGGTAACACGTCTGATGGGTCGATTTTACTGAAGAGAAACTGCCTCCCACAGAGCATTCTGAATAAAGCATGAGTCAAACCAGCAGGACACACACACACACACACATTTATCGTGCATAATGAATTAGTGTGACCACCTACTAATATTATGAACACATATTGTCATCTTATCTTCACCCTGACACCCTACACAGATTTGATGGCACTAACCTGGCAAACTTGGCTAATGACTAGAGACTAGCTCTTTTTCAGAAGGTCATTTTATCAATACAATACTTTGTAATAGGAAACTCAGTGTTTCTGTAGCTTCATTGGAAGAGCATTGTGCTTGCAACACCAAGGTTGTGGCTTCAATCCCAGGGAACATTTTATGTTAATTAAATGTGTATTCTAAATGCACTCTATGTTGCTTTCGATAAGCATATATACTATAACACACTATAACCAGCCTGATTACAGAGCATGCCAGAGCAAGAAGATTTAGTTACTTGCTCAGAAAAAGCAGTATTACGGCAGCTGTAGTCCCACCTTACAGTTAACGGAGCCAATCACATTCAGCATTTCAGCACTCAATATGGTGGTGGAAGGACTGAACAGTTAGAAGAGCCAATCAGCTATTTGTTTACTCTAGAACATGCATGTGCATTACCTGGATCTGCTAAAAATGACCATTTTGTGTTATTTGAGCATAGATATTAATTCTGTTGTTTGTATATTTTAGGTCAGATTTGAAATTGGAACACAATCTTAGCTAATACATTTACCAGTTTTGGTCTTTCCACATTCCAGTAGATAAAGTAGTTGTATTTGCATGAACTGAAATAGCTGCCCAAGAGTGTTCCCAAAATGGCCGCTGAGTGGACTGCCCTAAAGGGACTTTGACTTGGCTTGTGTTCCTGTGAATGTTCTTTGTTTTATTCAAAATAACTCATGTTTTGTATCCTCTGATAAGTCACATTAGGCTTTGCTGATATTGTCATTGACAGACGGCTTTGCCAGGCATACAGTTAAAAGTAAATTCTCTTGTTTGTTCTCAGCATGTCTATCTATGTGTTATTTGAGGCCATGTGCTTGATACACAATCCCCATTCCTCTCTAGATCAGCAGAGAATTCAAACAATCTTAAAGGAATACTCCACGGTCACCTCCTGGGCCCGCAACTGTTTGTCTTTGACTGCTGGTTAGTGTCAGATTGGTCTCTTGTTGTGCTCAAGCTGATTCATCTTAACAGCAAATGCAAAGAGGAAGCAGAATCCTCCACACCTGCCACGCTTTCATTCTAACAAGATTTATAAGGCCTTCAGAGCGATACAAACCCCTGCCAATAAGGTGGGCGAAGCAACTTTATCACCCCCTGCATTACCAGCAGAGAGCGCAGGCAGAGAGATGCTCTCTCAGCAACAAGAGAAAGATTCAGCGAGAAATCGTGAGCACACAAAGTATCCACACAGATAATAAGCCATGCTTAATAGAACAGCTTGTTTGTTTGCTTTATTGGCTGCGTTTCTGTTCCCCTGTAAAATCTCTTCCAAAAATGTGAAGAGTAAGACAATTGTGTAAGCGGTGATTTAGGAGGACAGTAAAATATCTTCTTACCAAAGTCGTAGAACAGTGTATTGCTCTACAGAACAGCAGATGTTCACAAAAAAATGCTTCTAAGTGCTGCAGAATGGTAGTCCACAGTATCTGTGTATTAGAACAATGTCTATAAAACGTCCTTATTCAGATACAGTCTTCTAAAAAGTTCTTCACAAAGCCATAGAAAATCATTTTTTCCTGTATGGTTCTGTAAATAACTTTCAACGTGCTTTCTTCTTGTGCTTTCTTTCAGAAAAATTAACAAAATGTTTTCACAAAAGGTTCTTTATAGTAGATAAAGGTTCTATTTAAAGAAAGAAATGACTCTTAACTGAGAGGTTCTTTGGGGAAACCAAAATAATTCTTCTGACATTGCTCTGAGGAACCTTTTAAAAACCTTTATTTTTAAGTGTGTAGTGAAGTAAATGTGTGTGTCTGTGTGCGTATGTAGACATGTAAAAATGTAAGACAGAGAATACGCTGGTAACAAACATGTAGAAAAGTGGTCTGTGCTCTCCCAAAAGAAAGACATAGTTTCTCCATTTCTCTTTGGTGAATAATGAATTGGAAGAAGGCAGAGTGGAGGGCAGAGCATCTGAGGTATGAGGTTTCTGTATTTAAGCGTTTGTAAAAACTAGACAGAACGAGATAAAAACTGACAAATAGACAATGAAGATGGTAAACCTTATGCTGCAGGCCAGTACGGTTTGTTTTTGCTGACAAGTTTGGAAAGCAAATGCAAAAGTTTGGAAAGCAAAACGTGTGTATGTGTAAGTGCCCTTGTGTGTGGGTTTGCTGTAGAGTGACGCATTGTTTTAAAAGGGTTATTGAGGTTGCATTATAATGTTGGCGAGCCTTGATGTGGTAAAACATTTTCTGGTTATAATTTTCTTGATGGTTTCCTTGTGGTTGCAAGTATTTTGTATATATTTGTATACATTTGTCTTGACGTTTGAAGTTTAGTTGTAAATGCAAGTATTTTAATTAAAATTAACATTAAAAACAACTTTAAAAAGGTTGTGTGGAACATACCGGAACATAATTAAACGTTTTCATCATTTTGGAAGTGGATGATAAAAATAAATGTTGAATTGTGCTTCTGTAATCTTTGAGTTTATTCTTTAAATGGGTTTTATTTATTTTATTATATACTTTCTATGCATTTTGATAAAGTTAAAAACAAACTCAACTTACCCTTATTATTAATATTAAAGAATAATATTACCTGTTTATTTGACAGTTCTTGGATGTTTTTCCTCTGTTGGTAAATTCTGTTCGATATTTATTACATTTGTGCTCTTCTGCACATCATCCTCTTACATTTAATTTTCTGTTGGCAGTCAGGTCTGTAGGTAGAGACCTCAGGTCTGTAGGTAGAGACCTCAGGTCTGTAGGTAGAGACCTCAGGTCTGTAGGTGGCTCATAGGGAAAAGCCAAGATAGGTATTGATCCCCAAACAGAGAATACAATTTTATGGCTTACAAAATGGCAACGTCCCAACGTAGCCAGTGTATTCTTGGCAGGCAGCATTATATAGGTCAGTAAAAGGAGCAGCTCAAATGCCTGAATTCAACTAAATGTATGTGATCACCTGAGAAAAGGACCATCATTGGAAAGTTCCTGGGCTACTGATGCCTCAGCATTGGAATGGGTGGAGTGTAGAGCATCTCCTGACAGCTCCACATCCTCCTGCTGTACTTAAAGCAGCGATGTGAAGGAGTGTCGGATAGGTGGGGGCAAAAGCAGGATAAATGCCTGACAGATCCCATTAATCTTGGATTTTGCTGTGTTGGAAGACTAAGTGCACATTTGTTTCGGTCTCCCCATGCTTTTTTGCCCTTTCCGTCCATTCTGCAGTGCAGAAAATCATTTGAATCTTTCAAAACTCTGTGGTACATTTTCCTCAGCATTTTGAATACAGGAATTAGTGTTTCTCCAAGCTGTTGCACAGCACATAACCACAACAGCAATAACAGTATTAATAAAATATACCTGTGGGTCTCAGTTTCACAGTTTATTCGCCTCTTTGCAATTATGATTAATTTCCAACTTGATGCACAATTAGTTCATTTTGCTTAGAGCCGAAGAGCTCAGTGCCTCAAAATGTAGTTCTAGCACTGTAACATACTTGCAGAACTTCACCATCTGTGTAAACATTTGCTTCTTTAAAACAGTTTTTAACAAAACAAAACCAACAGCAGCTGTATGAAATTGTAGAGTCTAAAGACTTTGAACAGCTGCTCCTACTGCACCTCAGCAGTGATAATGTGAGTTATTTAAACCAGGCGCACAAATGAACGCCCCGGGAGTTGATTATCATGTAATATACAAAAATCTGTCTCTGCACCTGGAAAATATTGCTCATAACCTTTTCAAACTGTCACAATACAACACAGACAGCAAAGGGGAATGTGTTTATGCATTTCATAAGAAATAACGTGTCAACTTTTTATTATTTTTGTTTGTTGACTGTGGTTATGTAAAATGATATACATCAAACCAGTGTGGTTTCATTTCTCTTACACACAGACGCACACAGAACGTACATAAACTCTTCAGAAGGGTTCATACTGTCTCTCACAGATTGGAATACCCCAGAGAAGACAGATTTAATGAAGAAAGCTCATATAAAAGTCTGCATGGCATATTTTAAAAGAAAACTCTCTTGGCTTTGTCAGTGCTGTCCTGCATGTCCTGTATCAAACGTTTACATTCAATCAAGCTGATTGAGAATTTGAAGTAAATTACAATTACAATTACATTAAAATGTGAACTGAACTAAAGAAGTTTGAGAGCATGTCAAGAGTCGCCTGTCAGACAGTAAGCCAGACAATTGTTCAGGTGCTATTTCTTTGGTCAGTTATTTTATTACAAATATTTTATTAGAAATAGTCAAACTGGCTGAACAAAGAACAAAGTCATTTTTGGTTGAATACCATGTGATACATTTTTGAAAGATCTTAAAAATATATCAAGAAAGAAAGAAGCATTCATAACTAACAACAACCTGAGGTTGATTTTGTGTGTTAATGGCTGTTACCCATAATGCACCTCTCCCAGTGCGGAGACCATTCCTGCATGTTATGACATGTTATGTGTCATGTGGTGCTTATTGGTAGCGATGACAGTGTAATCTCATTCTTTTCATGGATGTATCAGGAATAGTCCATTGAGAATAAACAAGATTGTTTATGAAAATCAAAGATTTTTGGTATTTTTCAAGTGTGTTCTGATCTGTACTCTGGGATATGACATGGAGGCCTCATCTTACTTTTCAGGATGTAAGGTCATCAAAATGTAAGGTCCAAACAATCTTAAAGTTTGCATTATGATTACAATTCTCACGTACATGTGAGCACTTTTATGCTATATTTAAGATGCTTTTTTGTCATTTTGGAGTGTCACAGTCCTTTTTCACAAGTCATGCAGGTTTAACATGAGTAAATAAAGGCTTTCTTTCTTTCTCATGAACATCTTTGAGATATTTCTTATCTTTAAACAGAGAAGGCAGGTTAGCGTTTTTTACTAGAAATAGGAAGACTATGAAGAGCACTTAGTTTTTGTTTCTGTGGGACTGTTTCAGATCGTGACTCTGTACTCTGTTTGACAATAGTGTGAGTTTCCTACAGTAATTCCCTGTGCTCATATCATAGGCATATAATTAAAAAGATGTAACATTTAAGTTAGACAGCCTGCCAGAGCAATTCATACCGGACAGTCTAGCTAAATAATAATAATGTTAATGTTTAAAACTATTATTCTGTAAATCAGGTGTACCAAACATCCTTTTAATGGCATTCTAGCTCCCTGCTATTTGTCATAACATGCTCTTAAAGTCCCACATCATCGCTACCTTTACATGTACATGTACAATGCTAGCAGGTGGGGTGAAGATACACCAGGTAATCTCAAGTGATCTAAACGGATCGGTGAGATGTTCTGTGAATGTTTAGCAAATCCTTTCATGTTCCACATCAGGGGAAGTGATGAAGTGAGTTTGTTCTCCAGGTCCTATAAATCATTCATGATGTCTGTTTCCTCAGTCTCCATGTGGCCTGTTTTCTGTAGATATGCTCCACTTATGTCTCAGTGCTTAAAGGGGTAATATTTACCCTCTGGATATGATTTGTATAAGCATTTTAACCCATATGATACCATATTCTGTAACCATATTACAGCCATGTCAATGAATACTTCAATCTTAATATTTAATCAACTTATTACCATATATATCAGTCTGTAGATTGACTGTATTTTATTGGCAACTCATTATCTGTTATATACCGTAACATGTTTAACTGGCCTAGAACAGAATATTTGGTACTGTATCAGATATATATAAAATAAAAAACAGAGGAAATTTAAAATTATGAGGGCACTTTTGTTACTTTTGGTGGCATTTTTGACACAAATCCCCTAAATTTCTTACTCTGGTGTTGGATCTGGGCATCCAATGTGTCACAATGTTTTTTTTTCCTCAAATGGACAGATTGAGTAAAAATACATTTTAAATTAATAATCCTTTTTATATTTAACTTTTGTAATTGTTATATCGATTTCATATTTTGTAAAAAAAAATGCAAGTGGAAGCATTTTCACTAGTGGTCTTGGTGTACCTCAGACGTAGCTCATCTTAGACAGTGTACCTTACTGTATTTGTCTATATTTGAGGTTCAAGTTAAGTACATGGTGTTATTTTTGGAAATCTGTAAGTACAGTAATACAGTGTAGACTGTTCCCACTGTGACAGTTTGGTTGAACAGGAGACAGATTCTGCTGTTCAGTTATGCAGTAAGAATCCTCTAAAACTACAGCTCATTAGTTTGAGATGTGTTCAAGCATTCAGTCCACGAGAGAACTCACGGCTGTGTTAAATAAAAGAGTGTGACCCGGCATGCCTGTGCAATTATTCCCATTATACAATCCATCTGTTAAAAGAGGAAAACGTCACTTCACACAGGTGAAGAATGTTAGTATAATAACTCTGGCTCTGTGGGGTGCAAATGAAATATTGGGTTCTTCATTAAAATTCCCAGTGGATGCTGAGAGATCATTATAAATCCTTAATCAGTTTTCCTGTGCAGAAGAGATTCAGGCTGTTGACACATCTTTTATCTTTTTGTCTCTGCTTTTATTTACCAGATAGCTTGAGCTCTTTGATAATTGTCATTATCCAATAAGAGGCCTCACAAGGGAATAATGAAACATAACTGATGCCAAAGAGTCAATTCTTTATAATCTGCTATAATGGCTTAAACGCATGTGCTGGATCATCTTTTTTCATTTAAATTCCTAGAGCATGCAATAAACATCACATTACATACATATATTCATATATCATTTATGGTGCGTTTTCACATTAACACTCTGTAATAATATTTCACATTGAACAGATCGTGAACGTAAACTCATGATCAGAATGCAAAAGGAACGTTACAGGAGCGCATTAATGGCTACTTAAGCAAAACTGTTACAAGGCGACCAGTTACATGTTTAGTGCTGGAAAAGCTCACGTTATGGGGCAGTTTCTAGTCATTTCTCCAACACAATTAGTGTCCGTTATAGCATTTATCTCCCATTTATTTCTTTGTAGTACCCTAGAGCTTATTTTAATACACAGTATTTGTAACCCACTTTCTTTCGTTCTCTTTTATTTCCTTCTGTCACACCCATCTCATTCTCAAACTAAGCAGTATGTAAATAATATGAAGCAGCAGAAGAGGGCTGGATTTATTATTTACCAGAGTCCTCCTGGAAGATTAGGAATGATGTGACACAGTAGTTCAGGGTGCTGAAAGGGGGCACATGGATAAAAGGACCCGTGACACGGCCTGTTCTATTTTTAACACCACAGGCCAATGTTTGCCCTGAGGAGAAACATTTCATTGAATTCAGCAGAGCCAGTTACATTATCTCACACAACAGTGATAGTAATGAGTTTATGATGTTTTCTAAATATATTGTTGAGAAAAATTAGGCGAGCTCTCAGCGTAACAGTGGCTGTTTTAAAGTGACAGTTCACCTTAAAATGGTTCAACCCTCATGTTGTTCTAAGCTTGTATGATTTGTTTCTTCTGTTTGACATAAAACAGGATGTTAGCAGAATGTTAGTGACTGTGATTCAGCCTCAGCATTCATAAAAATGTTGTATCATATGTGTCATATGTGCTTGGAATGATACGAGGGGGAGTAAATGACACCAGCAGTTTTAGGTGAACTGTCCCTTTAAGAAAGAGGGGAACAAAAGTCCCTCATTCTGAGCTGGTCTTTAAAAGTGTGATGAAATCGTATTAAAACTGACAAGCCGTGAGGCCGAATGTCCTCCACAGCATGTCAGGTGAGGCCATACAGACGTCCCTAAAGTGCTCAGCACGGGGCTTGGGTTGCTAATTAACACTCTCTAATTAACACGTAAGCGATCAAAGCTACTGACTCACATACCCTCAACCGAAGGAGACCCAGTGATGGAAAGGAAGATGGAGGGCAGTCTTTTCTCTGCACTAGGTGCTGTGTTGCTATTGGGTGAAGGATTTGATCAGTGTAAAAATGGTCATTCAACTCTAGTTATGGATGCTTTAAAACTGAAACATTTCACACAGTTGTGGTTCTTCAAGCCAAATGTTGCCGCCTGGCAGAGCTCCAGTGCTGTTAACCTCATCTGTGTTTTCTGCTGTCCTGCTCAATGCTGTCATGCCACTCGAACCTGCTGCCAAAATGGCAGTGAGTTCCACAGCTTCCACAAAAATGAGTGTGAATAATAAATCTTTTAACTGTTTTGTAAATAAATAAGGGCTAAGAAACCAAGGATACATTCAGTGAATAATACAGTTGCAGTAAATGACTAACAGGACTGAAGTTTAGATACTGTTTAATGAACTCTGTACACTGTACACATCTGTTATGGAATTTGAAGTCTTTGAAGAGTGTAACTAAAGGACCTTATATTAGCTCTGTGTTATTAAAGTAAACTGTGTTGGAGCAGTTTTTGTTTCATATATTCAGTACAGTCATGAATACATATTCTTCTGTTTTCACAGATTGTTTTTCGCAAGATTGCTGACGTAAAGAAGGAGGAAGAGGAGAGGAGACATCAGAAGAATGAAGTGACGTTGTCCATCCCTGTGGACCATCCTGTCCGTAAGCTGTTCCAAAAGTTCAAACAGCAGAAGGAGATGCGTACGCAAGGTTCTTCACAATCTGACCTGGACAGGAGCCAGTTTCAGGTGGAGCATCATCTACATCCGCTATCCCATCAGCTCCATCAGCAGCAATATCAGCCTCAGTACCAGGGTCTTCATCCCCTTCAACATCAACACGTGGCCCCCATGCAAAATGGGGCTCCTGGCTCTGGCAATGGGAACAGTGGTTCCAGTGTTGTGACTGTTTCACAAATAACCCCAATCCAGAGCACTCTAGCATATGTTCAGACAGAGGAACCGAACAGGAGTGATGCTCATGAAGCTATGGAGCTTAAACCCAGCTTCAGTATAGAGGACCAGAGTTGTCTAAAGGTTACAAGTCCTGTGAGACCCAGAGGAGGAAGGGGTCGAGGCTGGATGCGTCTCCATAACGCCACATCAGTAGCATCTCCCATGCTTCCATTGGAACTGGAGAATCAACCCCAGAAGGAGGAGGAGTGGGGAGATGTGGCACCGCCAATAAATGTGATTTCCGAGAATAGCAAAATCCAGGAAGCTCATGGTGAGGGATCTAGTAAAAAGGGTGGAGGTGAAAATGGCAATAGTAACAACGGTGATGAGACGGACGAAAACAGTGCCCTACACAAGACTGAATCCTGTGACAGCGGCATCACAAAGAGTGACTTGCGTATTGACAGGGTGGGTGAGAGGAGCCCATATGATCAGCCCAGCCCCGGAGGGGGTGACGCGACGCTTCGTGCTCTTCATTTTCTGCCTGTTCCCGAACAGGCTCTGCTTCAAAACAGCCTGCATGAGGCAAAGCTGGAACTGAAGGGGGACATCCAGACTTTAAACAGCCGGCTAGCAGCACTGGAGGCCCAGGTGGGGGAGATTTTGAGACTTCTCTCATCAGAGAAGAAGAAACCTTCCCCACCTCCTAGGACCTCTACCTTGAAAACCAAACTTCAATGCCAGGACATTTTTGCTGTTTCTCAGCCTGTCTCTCCAGATACAGATGGAGATGATGGACCATTTTGAATTAAGAGAGATTTGTTTATTTATTATATATTGATATGCTGGTTTTATTTATTACACACTTTCCTCTTACTCAGGAGGGAAAGGTGAAAACGATGAATCGGGGAAGAAATCTTACTATTGTAAATAGAAACTTGCATGTCCAGCTGGAATCTGGCCTGCCAATGAGATCTTCTCTGTGGATAGTTGTTACTTGTACATGTATAAGGTGGGCTGCATGCAGAGACAATTTAAAAGGCACTTTTATTCTGACCTTGCACATGGGATCTTCTGTCCAAGTGATATTTCAGGGCATTTTCCTTTTAAATAACAGCTTGATGCCCCAGACATGTGTTCTTGGGTTGCTGTAAGTCATAATTAGGCCTGGCTTAATACCCCCAACTTACATTAAAGTCTGATTGTGTTTTTGAAGCTCCAAAAGGTGCATTTATCCATCATAAAATGAACCCATACAACATATTGTTAATGTTTTAATAATGTGATTAATGTTTTGATCTTATAGCGATTGATATGACACAAATTCATGTAAACAAACAGAGCTGTGCATTAAATTCAAATATGGCAATGTTTTTTGGAGCTTCAAAAACTATTTGTAAAGGCACTATTCAATGTCCTTACAAACCCAGGAAGAGCAAGGATGTTATTTAATATATCACTGATTGTGTTCGGCTGAAAGAAAAAGACATTTACATCTAGGTTGGCTTGAGGGTGAGTAAATTATGGGATCATTTTAATTTTTCAGTGAACTATTCCTTTAAGGCTCTAGTTTATGGCTAAGCCACTTAATCTAGATTTTGCGCGAATACCCCAATATTTCTTCCATCTTCAGTATAAAGACTTCCCCTTCATACACACAGTGATTTGAAATGCAAGTTTGCAAGATTGTTTGCCTAGATGATTTTTCAGATGTGATTAAGAATCAAATCACGACACACAATTCACGACACCTCATTTCATTGCTACATTCATTATTGCCCTGTATTTATTTTGTGGAGTGTTCAGACACTGAGATATTTGGGGGTCTGTTTTACAAGTTGTAGAAAGATATATCTGCATGCTGGATGGGTATGTGGTAAGCTCTGGCATGGTAGAACTAGAGACTAATTGTTTTACCCTTATTATGCAAATTATACACACAAGGGGGGTGAGTGCATTGTGGTGGCCATGCTCACTTCTGTGGCATTATTAGAAGCATGGACATCTTCAGGTCATTTGGAAATTCTGCAAGCATGCACAGAATTGTTTTGCATGACATCAGCATTGGATTTCACTGTACAAAACAATTAATAGACTTTGTATTGTTTCCCAACACAGAAATAGATATTAATATATACTATGCATAAATCATTTAAATGCAGATGCATATGTCACAACCTTTCCATTTTAATTACATTATTAGTCTCCTCAAGAACCCAAACTATGTCAGTTGTATTACAATTATAATATTGCTGGTTGGTCATTTAAACTTGCCCTTGGACAGTTTCTAAATATTATATTATTATATCCACAGATGGTGATTCATCACATCTCAGCTCATGGGTGCTTTTGAGGGTTATAGCACAATGACTAAAGCCTTTTCACCTCTCATTTCTTATTAGCTCTTCTTGTTCTGTTATTATTACATACTGGTGACGTATAACTCAAGGGCTGTTAAATGGTGGCTGGGACTCTGATAAGAGGACACTGTTTAGGTAATTACAAAAACAGCAGGAGTGTGGTTCTGTTCATTTTACTGTTACTCCTTATAAATACTCATCTTCTTGGTAAAGCAGCTATACATTAAGCAAACCACAAACAAGCAGCAAAGTAACAATGTTTTGTTTTATTAAAGCAATAGTCTATCATATATACAGCACATGTATTTATTTTTCTAAATTGATTGTCTTATTAATAAACACATGGCCATTATTGTAATCATTCAGATATTAATTATAATCTTTATATTATCATAGCAAGAGTTTATGATGTTCATGGAGACCAAAGACATTAGTATGTTCATACTAATTACATTTGTACATGTAGCTTGCTGCTCTAAAATCAAACAGTACAGAATCTGAAAGTACATTTCACTTCTGACATTTTATTTCACCTTTAATTGCTATTAACTTTTGCAGCACAAACATTTTAATAACAATACCCTCTTATAGTGACTCAAAGTTGGAGAATCATAAAAAATAAAACACAGCCGTTATGTTTTTCTTTTCATGCTTCTAGATTGTTCAATACACCCTTGTTCTGTGTAAGTTATTTTTCTGTCATTCAGTCCAGTAAAGGGAAGCACAGACAGTGAAAAGATTATTCATTGAGTGTCCTGAAAAACTAAACAAATAGATGTAATAGATGGAAAACATTGAAACAGCATTGTAGGCAAGATTCATGGAGCTGAATGGACCCCAATGCTGGACCTCAGGCACAGTTTTCAGAAAGCTGCAAGGGCATTCAAATCCACCGGGTGTTGGAACTCTTCAGAGGGGGGAGTTTGAAATGATGTACACAATCCTTACGCTCGCTGGAGCCAAGAGAGCTATTGCACTGCATGCTGCATTTTTTAACTTAATGCCAATAAGAATGATGTTTGCTTGCCAAAGCAATGTTTTGCTGCAACTTTCCATGCACACACAAAATGGGCAGAAGCCTGGGCGCTGCAGTACATCGCAAAAATCTCCTCACAAAGAAAACTCATGCTGTGAGTGAAGGCGAGTCATGCCACTGCAGGAAGCCACTAATGGCCATTTCAAAATGCAGTGGGAGTGGAACCACAATCTTCTGATATTTAGTAACAGATTAGGTTCAAACAAACCTTTAACTAACAATTTTATTTATACATCTGGTAGTTTCCTTAATTTCGGTTAGAATCCAACTGCAATAAACTGAACTGCAATTCACACACTCCAAAAACGGCTGGTTTTCAATTCTTTTAGACTTGCATGTTTTCAGAAGTCAGACTGACATGCCACACATATAATCTTGTCATAACTGAAGGTCTGCCCAGGCTCCTCTTACCTTTTGGAAGCAGTGACCACTGACTTTCTTAAGCTCTTTTCCATTGTAAATGAGACTGCCTTTATATCAGCATAAAAATATTGTTATGATAACATTTCTGAGGGGGCAAAGTGTTTATTTTTATCACACTGGCATGAATATTAATAATTTGTTTTATACAGTGTGTTACACTGATGTTATAAAATAAAAAAATAATTGTGCTAATTCTGCATCATATTCTTCTTGTCATTTAACCAGGTATTGGCCAAAATGAATTAAATTCTTTATTTTTAATTAATTACATCATTAAATTACTTTGTTATTAAAAATATTGTTCTACAATGCACTGAATATCAACTCCACATATTACTTTAAACAGATGATGTATGATGTTACATGCTGGATAGAGTTCAAGACCTTTGAGGCAAGAAAAGCCAAAATCATGACAGCTACTTTTATGCTTGGTTAATTTTATGTTAGGTAAATATGTTTAACAAATCTAATAGTTATCATGAGAATAAACATGGGATTTGTGCCAATAGGATTGTAAAAACCTGTGACAGGACACCAATGTGCAAAGTATTGGTGGAAAATGGCACCTAACCAGGTGAGCACAACTGTACACCTGTCAAATCCCCTTCATGAATCTGCCTGTGTTGCAGGGTGAAACTCATACTAGAGGCTGAAGTTCTTTGTGCCCCATCAGATTTCTGGTCTAGCCGATGATTCTTGCTGCATGTCAAGAGATGGCAGCAGCCAAATGGGTGAGAAACAATGCAGCGAGGCATTTGTCACAATAATTTGACAGTATTTAGTTTACATAATACTGCACTTGCAGTGGAAGGCATAAAGTGTCAACAAAGTTTTGTTTGTTACAATTATGTTGCATCATGATACGAACATTGTTAAAGGGCTTTTTCAATGTTCTGAAAGTAGTTGGAAATGTGTTTTAGCTCAAAGGTTCATAGAGAGAATTATATACAGTATTCTCTTCTTTCCCAACTAGCATCCGCTTTATGGAGGAAATACAACAATGTTCCTCTGTGTGGTTCATTTATTTAACATCACCTGAAAACATGCATCACCATTCACGGCTATTATCGATGCAAAGATTCTCCATATAGAGATTCCATTTGAAATGAGAGAGTAAAATACACTATTTTTTCAACACTATACTCAGCATGATGCTTTCCTGAAGAGATGATGGTACCACCCACACAATTCTCTCCACTTCATATACTGTAATAGTGTAAAAGTAATATCAGGAAGAGAAAAGTGCTTTTGACATTTAATGACAAATTTATGATACATCATCCAGGAAAAGCTATTTATCAGTGCACCATCATCTGTCTGTGTTTTTCAACACTGTGTGATGGCTCACCAAGTAACACCATCTTTGCGAGAAGACGTGGCTTTTCTAAACACTGACTGGACTGAAATCAAAGCCGGCCTGCCAGCTTTTCAGGGGCAGCCAGCCAATGTTTCATTTTAATCTCATTAGTGCATCAAATATTTAATGCATTTTTACAACATGTGTTAATGTTTCTAAACTCGACATATTGCTGTTGAAATCGCCGAGAATGCCAAAATATGTTTATATGCTGTTTTATTTATAGTCAGATCAGAACATGTGAGTTTATGTGATTTATCTAAAACACGTAGTTCTAGGTTTTTAAACAAAAAAATACACTTTAAAATTGAAATCTAAAAATTGCAAGCTATTTTTTTGTCTTGTGTTGAACTAATTAAATGGCACCTAGTGGGGCAGACGCAGCATTCTGTAAAAGGCCAAGCCTTTCATTTACAGGGCTAAAATGCTTTATTTTTTCTATTATTTGAGAGTTGCTATTATTGCTATTATTCATTTTCAAACAAGTTGATTACTGTAACGTATGTTCTGTTTTCTGTTTCATTGTCCTTTAGTTCTGTCCCGTGTGACCCACTTTTCCCAGTTTGTTGACCTGTTATCAATTAACTCATGAATTCCTCGCTGGTTTCTCGTTCTCCTTGTGTTCCTGCATTCAGTTGTTCTGTCTTTAGTCAATCTTGAGGTGTTTTTTCCTGTGAGTTGTGGTTTAAAGACTGTTTAGTGTTACTCATCTTTATGTGTATTTATAGTAACCATCTGTGACAAGTACAAAGTAGCTTACTGTTAATTTCTTTATGTATAAAACATTTAAAATAAGGTCTTGAATGCTGCTTCCCTCCTCATTATGTCAGCAGAACAGCTGTGCTTATTTACTCTTGGTTAAGATACAGCACAGTCAGCGTTTACGTCATAACGCTCTTCTTCCGTACAATCATTTTGGTATTTGCAGATGCGCCAGTGATGCCACATTAGATGTACAATATTCAGAGATAATGACCACAGCATGCTCATGGGAGAACTCGTTTTATGCCTTTAAAGAGATCTTTTTCCTCTAGGGAAACTGTACGGTAAGCAACATTACAGCAGAGTACTTGTTCCCTTGGGACAGCATGTTGATGACAGTGTGTTATAGAGTTTACAGACAGAAAGCTCTTTGTGCTACCGTGTGTGAGGAAGCTGCATTAGATTCTTCCCAGCATGCACTGCAGCTCCACATGCATCACAATGTCTCCTCTCTATATCCCACATAACCAAAACACATAAAGAGGACAGAGAACTTTCTAACATTAACTCTTTCTTTAGCCAGTTCTGTTGTGATTCTAATACTACTGGAACTGAAATGATAAGATTTAGTCATTGGAAAGATCATATTTATTTACTTCTTTTCAGATTCACTAGCCGTGTTGGCCAATCAGAGACAAGTCTTTTTGATATAAGTGATGAATATTCCTTCTCATGTTTATTTCAACTTAGAAACTCACGACTACAGCAGCAACAGTCTACAGAGGCAACTTGTATCATTACTCTTGAAGAACATGTTTCACACATTTGGGTACCATCAGGGGTAATGTGACACTTCTTTTGTAGTTATGAGCTAAAGGCTTCTTTATATTCTTCTTATATAAGATCAGAACTATGGCAGTGGAAAGCCAGTGATTGGTTATTTGTACTAAAAAATATATTTCATTGTATTACCACAGACCTGAACCATAGCAATTATTTTTGATAGGACCACAGTGTATCCATGGCAACAGTAGCCACGTGCTGCTCCACAAGTTCTGATCCACTTAAGACTCAACCCTACAAGACAAGAACATTGAGATTTACATTACAGTACAGTATGTGTTACTGTAAGCAGTGGCATGCACATAAATGTTCTGTACTCCACTTTCTGTACAGTACATGATATGTCTCAGTTCATCTCTCAGTAAACAACTCTCAGAAGCAGCCATTACAAAACATCAAAGTTTTAAAGGATACATTTCATAACAATGGGTTGAGCTTATAGCTATTGTTAGCATTTCCTGTCCGTGTTTTGTTGGTATTGGCTATTGGGCATTTTCCTAAATGTTTGTGTGCGTTCCTGAAAATTCACTATGCTTACCTCAAAAAACAAATGATTTAGTTTAAAGGCTTAATTTTAATTTAGTAACCGGGTAACTTCCACTTCTGTGTGTAACTCATTGATCTTGAGAAGTAACACAGGCAGACATGAATTAAGCATGTGTGCATTTCAGTGGCCCTATACTGCAACAATAAGTCTTTTGCCCTCTATCAGCACAGCTACTAAACATGCATTCTGCACAGAGCTTCCATGTGAAAAGTTGCAGAGATCACATACCAGAAACATTTTCTCAGAAAAAGTACCTCACTGATTCACAAGATATATATTTATAAAGTCAAGTTCACACCTTGTAAATGGTTGTTTTCATGGGTGCTTAGAGCATTTAAAACGTTTTCTATAAGTGTCTGACACGCAGGAATAAAATACTGCTACTTGGTTAGTAATGGCCACTTGAATGACTTTACCTGCAAGATTGACTTAATTAAGCCCAGAGGGAAAGCGTGGGAGATGCAGAGGACAAGCTTCTGACAAGCTGGAGAAGAGTTCATCCCTCAGCTTCTAACACCATTCAAGCTTGACTCATGTTTTAATAGTGCGCTGAGATTCTCAGGAAATCTGGAGGGGAATTTAAAAATCGTGAGATGCCAATAGTTGTACATTGGCAGGTGTGGTGAGTCTGTCTGTTTCATTTTTATTCCTGTAGGCTGTATCTCCTTGCCTGCCTTATTACCCTTGGGTCTGAGAAAGAAAGATCCAATAACAAGCTCTCCACCAGCACAGAGAGAAGATTTCTGTACTCTGAGAGAATCTGAATTCATCTGTATATGTTCACATTGTCATTCAGCTCTACAGCGGATGTATCAGTGTTCTGCTTGTGTTACACTTAAGAACTACGATCCTGGAGGTTCTCAAGAACAGAAGCATGAGTGAATCTGAGGAGACACAAGTGTAGACATTTCCACAAACAGACTACGATCCGTCTAAACTTTGTGACAATATGTGAAATGTTTAAACTGTTTGATGAGGGCTGAGAGGGTCATTGGGTCACAGTGGGCAGCATTTGATCAATAAGTTAAAGCCACAGCTTAAGAAAGTACATGAGTTATGCAGTCTCATCTTTACACATGATGCAGTCAACTAAGACTACTTGGGGGTTTCAATTAAAATAACAATTGGTGTTCTGTATTTTTTTCCTTAAGCGTTTAGGATACACATTCTCTTCTGTGTTTAAATTCTCTTATTCCAATTACACAAATGTGAATGTCTTTAGTAATTAGGTGCTTCTGGGAACCTAAACAGGAAATGCCTGGCTGGTTTTTAAAGGCTTTTACATTGCTCACATACAGCTGAGAAGCCAGTTCTTTGAGAATATACCATCTGTTTATGTAAATCAAAATAACCTGTTGGGTACTTCTGGAGCATTAATGTTTGTAATGTACTGTGTTGTGTAATTGTTCACAGCATCAATACTCAGAAAATTATATTTCAATGATGGAGTACTGCCTATATCAATGTGACTGGCAGCTCTGTGCCTGGAGCTGCAGAACAGAAAGAGTAGCAAAATCTTTCTTGATGTGTGGCACAACACAACACATGTTGTGGCTGAAATGGCATTTCTGTGCAGAAGTGAGATGATCATAGGGTCTGATTCAGATGTGAAGACCCCAGTTTCCCTATCACAGAGTGGGGCTGTCAGGAGGATTATTGTATCACACTGTGTACTGTATGTGTGTGTGTGCATGGGTGTATGCATTCATGTGTGTGTGTGTGCATTCATGTATGTGTATGTGTGTGTGTGCATTCATGTATGTGTATGTGTGTGTGTGCATTCATGCATGTGTGTGGGGTGAGGTATAAAATGTGCCTGACATATAGAAAGAATGGTTTGTGGGTTTTTAAGGTGACTTACAAATGCTCTTTTGCAAAATCCTCATATGTAACTGAACAGGCCTGTTTTGTTTGAGCATCAACAATGCTTCAACATGTGATCCCGTCCTCTTGCTAAAACAGTATATATAACGTACACACACATACACACATGTAATCTAAAAACACAGAAAGTTTTCTGTTAGGGTTGGGTTTAGAGGTAGGGTTAGTGTAGGGTGGTTGAATATACAGTTTGTTCAGTATAAAAACCATTATGTCTAGACTTGGCTGTGTGCTTCCTCTCCATTTACCTGCTTCAGTAAACAGAGTTCCATCTTCTCAGATCCTCACACTGATACAGAAAGGGCTCGTGCGTTCAGCTCCATTAAACAGACCATCAGGTTTATCTGACCCCACAAAGGAGACACAATCACATAATAATGGGATAAAAACAATCACACTGAGTCCCAGAAGCCCATCAGTGTACATGAGCTGGTACAGTAAGAATTTGGCATAAGTCTGGATAACGTCTGGATAAAGTCTGGATAAGCTGTTGTCATGTTACTTCAATTAATAATCTCCTTAAATAAGAGATTTGTTTATGATGTAATGAGATTAAAGTAGTTAAATATAATGATATCACTTTAATGTTTTTTCATTCCTGTTTCAGAGGTATTTTTAAAAAGTAAACGTTCACCAAACTGCAGGTGAGTGTGGCGGGGAGAGAGGATTTTAGGAGAAATACTTTAGCTCTGAGACTGATTTGCTTCATGATGGTTTAATGCTGCAGAACGATTATCTCATCTTCTCCAGTTCTAATGAAAGTTTAACATATAGATACAAGCAGTTAATGAGGAACCATACACTTCTGTGAGACATTCTGAAGATCAACACATTTAAAGTGATGACACTGTGTGCGTCAGAGACTGAGCTCACAGTCATAAATGATGTATATCAGCCTTTTATATCTGTTTTTGAATAATGCTGAGTACACTGATGTTTCTTTTTTGAGACAGCGGTTATACGGTGAAGGTAAACAGAATGACAATGGATGGCTCATTATGTGCCGTTTCCTGTTATTTTCATACATCTTGAGACATTACTAAGTTTGCTTACCAAGTTGCTACTGTAAGATATGAGCTGGCAATAATTTGTTCCATTTTGCTTTGCTCATGCGATTGAGTTCCTTTCAGGTTCTCCAATTAAATGAGTCCTCTGCATATGTTGTATAATAAGACAGATGCAAACATTTAGAAAATTAGAAAACAATGGAAAAAAACCAAAAAGAAAACAAAGAACAATAGGAAAGAAGAAAAATTGTTGGCTGTCACCTTTATCACATGCAAATCAAGAAAATGCATCAGTAAGCAGATTTCAGTCTTCATAGGTGACAAAGCTTTGTAGTAAACATGACAGAGATAGCATGAAAACATGGACACACAGGCTGACAGTGTGACCTGAGTAAGTGCTGAGAATGAAATATTGAATGACCTCCGCCACTGTTTGTGTTAGTGGAAATGTTTGTGTGGTCATGATGTTGATTTACATGACAAAACCTGCAATATGCAAAACAAATGTGAGGTTCAAGTACAGTGTACAGTATGAGCTTGTTTACATGTGTGCTGGACATTTTCCAAAACATCTTTCATGCTTTTTTCATATAAGACTTCTTTGTCATATAAACTAATTGACCATTATTCCAGGGACAACAAGCAGTAACTTTCTCCTCAGCTTTCTTCAAAGTGAAGCAAATGAACTGACAGCCAAACTGCACCAGAGGAGACAGACATGGTGCTTGTTCTTCTGTCAGCAGAACCTCATGGTTTATGTTGTTTTGGCGTTCAGTAGATACTTGTATTATTATGCTTCAGTATGTAACGATGCATAATATTTGTGAGCAGATGCTCATTTTGTCTAATCACTGCCTCCACTGCCTCCACTGCCTCCTATTATTGCCTCCTTAATTTTTAAAGATGTCAATTCACCTTAATCTTTAATGTTCTTTAATTGCCGTGGGAGGATGGAGGGGGTCTGTGAAAATAATCTTTCTGTTTGGAGTGCCGCTTGCTCCCTGGAGCACAAACAGACAGCTGAGGAAAGGTCACAGGACTATTGCTGAGCTCTTCTGGAGACCCCGACAGTGTGTCTGAATGAATGGAAGAGAAGAATAGAGACTGGAAAGAGAGACGGTGCTGTACGTTTTAGTGGCTTGAGGGAAACAGGAGGGCTCAGCTTGGTTCATCCATTGGGTTTGTTCCAAATACTACCTGCTGACTTACAGACTTACAGTCTGCTGCAGCCTGTAGAGCAGTGAAAGCGGAGGAAAAAATAACGATCACATCAAGACGGAAGCAGATTAGGAGGCATCAGTATAAAAATGTATGCGCTGACTATTTTAATGATTAGAAATTGATAGAAAATGTTTAGAAATACTGAATGATCTGTTCTGATGAACACTATTATAATATAAAGGTGTGAATCTGTTTAAAACGCTGAGGTTATTTTAACAGGCAGCCCTTTGTACAGTTTTAAATTGTGCCTAAAAACTAAATGTGCATGCATAACACATGATAATTTAATGTGACCTAATTGCTGTGTGAAGTATGACGCAGTTAATGACCAGGACAAAATTATATGTATAACAATAATTATAGACCATTATTTAAATTAGAATTTAACATCCTGTCAGTATTAGAAACCTCAAACTGAGATAAATCTTCAGATCTGCCAATGATCAAGAAGTAACAACAGAACAAAAGATCATTAGTTCACTTATGTGTGTTAGACATGAACAATTATCTCAGTTATAAAGCTCTTCAGATGTCACTTTTTAAAATAATATACAGACTGAGATGACACACACTTGGGTCTTGTGTTTTGTGGGGTGTATCATTCTAGGCTGATACACATCAATGCATCTGAGGTCTCTTGTGTATGTGTGTGTCTCCTCAGGTACGGCTGTGACAGGAGAGGCTCTCGGCTATATTCCCTATACAGCCTGTGTCTCTGCGTCCCTCAGCCCAAAAGTCCCACTACTGTCATCAAGGGACCCATAGGATGATGAGTTATGGAAGCACCATTTTTTTTGGAAACAATTTGCTTTTGTCTATGAATTGGCTTGGAAAATTGAGGGTAGAGGTTTGCAAAACATTTATTTGTGTGGCAGTTGCTGTGGGAAATACAGATTCTGTGGCTCGCTTGTGTAGCTCTAAATTCAAGTATGGGTCTGTCTGTTTCATATGTCTATTACTTTCTGCATATAAACTGCACGCATTGAAAGTTTTCAGCTATGTCCTCTGTCACTCTCTTTCTGCTCCATCCTGTCCTTTCTTTTTTAAAACGTTCCAGCTCCCACTAGCTGTTGTACCAGGTGCAGTTGTGTCTCTGTGCAGTGAAGCAATGCCTCATGGATTAGTTTCAATGTGCAAAGCAGCCATGCGTTATCTACCATGTCTTCAACTTCTACCTGTCCTGCAGTGGTAAAACTCTTCAACAGTTTTTACATTTATTCCTGTAGCGTACTATTATAAGTTGGACAAAGTAGACTTACAAAAAAGAGATAAAAAGAGATAACTTAAGCAGAAACAGTTAATTCAAGGAGAAAACACACAGACCAAAACAGTAAAACGCTAGAGCAAAAGTTTAAATACAAGTATTTATTCAGATGCTCTTTTAGTAATTTTTGAAGATTACAGTAAATTGGTCACAAAAAAGAAGAGAAGGGAATATGAATATTAAAATGTTTTTTTTTAGGATTAGAGTGTTGCTTCCCACTACAGCTGCAGGTGATGTCATTAAATACAGAGTGAATCATTGAGCTTTCATATTTGTGGCTCTTTAACCCATTGATATTTAACTGAGTGTTACTGTGTTTGTGTGGGTTTCTGCAGACTACACCTCAAATGGCAGATGAGATTGTGTAGCTCTCTTTAATACATTGATGCTTGATATTCAAACGCTTGTGCTTGTGTGTGTGTTCACAAGCTCTCTGTCACTGTAATAAAGTCTAATGTAATTGTGACATCAGAGACACAGCATGTCCCATTTTGCCCTCATGGTACAATGAGAAGCAGTAATAGCCGCTCTGTTCTCTAATAAGCAGGAAGGCAGTAATTGGGGTGTCAGAAGCCACAGGTGTGATGTGATGTCCTCCCACGTTTCTCTGAGGAATACAGGATAACGGTGTGTACAGATGAGCTACCTGAATCAGTCCTGTGAATGTCTGTAAATGCACTAGGAAGGAAATTCAGACACTTTAGGCCATTTTCTACCGTAACACAATAGACTACTGAAAACATTACAGTGCATTATGGGATACCAGTGTAAATAGTTGTGCTCTGTTTGTCTCTGTGTCTCTGTGATGGTAATTAGTGTTTTTATGTCTGATGAACGTGTAGTAGGCCTGTAAGATGTCAATGAGGTATGTACAGAAATCAGCACAGACAAAACATTATAAAAATAGACTAAACATTACAAAAGAGTGACTTCAGGTTACAGCAAAAACAGCTAACTAACGTTACCACATAATTATGTCAACCTAAATTAAAGACTTCTGTACACATGTATTACAGTAATCCTGAAATATACAGGAGATTACTGTAATACAGCAAATCATTGTGATTGTAAAGCTCCTACTGAAGATCAAAGCAATTTCCTGGTTCTGTACATTATGAAATCATTTATTTATTTATTCATAATAAGTTGTACAACTATTACAAAAAAATTATAGTGAACATGCAAAAACTAATAACCAGAGATTCAGTCACAGAAAACTGTGTAGTGTCTTTTTTTAGAAAGAAACTTGTTTGCGTAGTTAACCGACTGCTCAGCCTGTTTCTGTCAGTTTGAGGGCAGAATGAGAGAGAAATGGGCAACAGGTGTGACCATCAATGTAATGAGCATTTAAATGTGTCCCATTAAAACTTCACACTTCCTGGTTGAGTTCCCTCAGAAGTGGCCGCCAATGCAACCACTAAAGTTTCCTGCACTAATTGTATAGCCATTATAAAGCAGAACATAAATCAAGATTTCAGGAAGGAAACTTCTGTCAGAGGATCCTTTTTGGATTAAAAATAAGTGAAAAGTGAAAAATATTGTCTGTTTAAAATTCTGAAGCCCTGTAAATGGATCGGTTCAAATATTGCTTTTGGTGTGTGTGTTAAACTGATTATTAATGCCTGTTCAGAGACTTACATCTGCCCACAGCCCTGGAGTCCATACAGTAGCTGTCACTCAAACAAGGTTCATTCATCCTTTAGGGATCAAGCTGTCAGAATTCCATGCAGGATCTGAGAAAAAGCATGTTGTGATTTTCCAGACCATGAATGGTATCACATCATAACACAGATTGTAATTGTACTTTTTATGACAAAGGATAAAGAAATGCCTTTCTCACAGATGGTGTGAAATACTGCCATCTGCAGTAGTTTTGATGTCTGTCTGATAAATTAAAGAAATCTGAGTTTCTGACAAAATTATAAGAGTTTGATTGTTAGAGATGAAAGGTTTTAATGTTAGACAGTTAATTGGATTTTGTGGCATTACTTTAGTGCTGTAATTCTATATAACAAACATTAACCTTTAGTCAGTTAGTTGATTTAAAGGGTTGTTTGGTTATTATGTATTACACACTTGCAGTTCAGCATCTGAATACTAGTTTAAGCTTTAGTTTAAGCTTTAGTTTGAGTTAAACCAGCTTAACTGCTGTTCAGTTAAAGGTCAGGGAAGAATTACTGTTCACCTTACAGTAAAAGTCAGTCTATTACAATCAGCTGTTCCTGAACTTGGCCACAAGGGGGCAGTCATGACTAACTGTAAACCAAATGTATTTATCGTCTTATATACAATAAAACAGGTAAATAATGGGAGAATAAACAAAATAACAAAAATAAATCACACTACATACTACTTTTCCGTTGTGAAAGCGTTCATTTCTCTCAGTTTACCCAAAACATTATATATGGTGTATATATATATGTTGTAATGGTTGTAATGGTGATGAAACATAAAAGTAAAAATGTAAAAACCAGCAAACAAAAGTACATTTGTTGTGTTGTTATTGTGTTGTTACCTTACTGTTAACATTGCTCATAAAATATCAGATAAACTGTTATAATTACATGACATTTGTAAGTTAGATCGAAGTTGCGCATTTTACAATGTGGGGACATAATAACTGTGACCATCTCACCAATAACAGATAAAGTTGCAGAAATCAATCACATAAATAAGTGAAAACCTGTTGGAGAAGAAGGAAGGACATCTGGAGAAGGAAGGACATTTGGAGAAGAAGGAAGTCCACGTCTTATGGGAGTGTCTTCAAACCTCTCCAAACGTACCTGACTGAGCGCTGGACTTTGACTCGGGAACTTCAACAGAGGAAAATCCCAACTATGCCAGGTTAGTAAAAACGTATAAATGAATAATACACAGCCGAGGGCGTGTGGGAAAACATATGGGAATTCCCATATAAGAATGAGTAGTTAATTAAACGGTGAGGTTATTCCTTGGAATAACAGGCTGCGGATTGATTCGAGAGGCTTTCCAAAGTGTCATGGTGTCGTGGATGTGTTTATGAATGAAAATGAAAAGACTTTTTCCAGCGATGTGACATGAATGTGTGTGTTGTACGATGCGGATGGAGGACGACAAGTCCGCGCAGGTACCGTCACGTGCGCGCGCATTCCTGTGCGTGCGCGCAGCGTGAACAGATTCCCACCGTCTCCAGCGCAGCGTTTTCATCGTGTTGTTATTAAATACATGTTTTAATTTCTTAACTTTCACCTTCTGATACGTGTTTCTTACTAATCTACCCCCATAGTGTGTCTGTTTTGGGTCAGGAGGATCATGTTTCACTAATCCACACAAAATGACATAACTAAAGACAAAGAGTCAAAGAGTTATTCCACTTATAGGTGATTTTACTTTTTATTTATTATTTATTTATTATTTATTTATTATTTACGTGCTATTATTTATTTATATGTTCATTATTAATAACTGACCCTACGCAGGGTGAGACACTTGATGTGAGTAGCTCCGGTTACAGACTTATAAAAGACATGCAGTGAAATAATTCAGCATTTCCGTCATGTATAAATAGTTAAAATTATACCTTAAATGACTTTGTCACATATTTATGAATTGCTGTTTTCGAGTAGGGCTCCACCCTTACAGAAAGGCTGTTTTCTCTGTGTGTGCTCTGTAGATCTGAGCTAGTGTTGGCCTGCAAACCATTATAACCTCCAGAGGTCAAATCCCACAGTCTTGTTATCAGCCTCAGATGAACCCTTTCAGAGCTTCACAAAGACCAGCCGATCAGCTCGTTCAGTTTGATACACTCTGTTTCTCTTTTCCTTCATTCTGGAACAGTAATATTGAGCGTGTAAACACTGTGTGCAGGCACGCACAACTGGTGTGTTATTAGTCAGCTCAGCTGTGTATATGAATTGCACTAAAGTTTCGTGCACATATACAGGTAGTGGTGCAGACGTGCTTGAATGAGTTTAAAAGACATGTAGCTTTACTTCTAGGAATTCGTTGCCTCAGGCAAACGAAACAGACAGAAAACACATACATACTGCACACACCTGTGAAGTAACGTCTTTCAGGGCTTTTAGAACTTATGTCAAAAGTCCACTGATCTCAGAACAGTGTCAGAGTCAGTCATCCGTATTGTATCTTTGTACGTTTCTTGATTAGAGCAGGGCTGAGATGAGCACAGCATACCAGAAAACAGAATCAGGGAGGTGTGTGTGCAAACACAGAGACACGCTTATGTAAGCACACGGACACAATCAGTGTAAACTTTGGTCTAATGGATTTTGAAGGACGTCTTAAAGTAAGAGGACGGTAAACGTTATGCTATAAGACGTCTTTTTTGAGTTTCTTAACATAATTGGGAGTGTTTCTGCAGCTCACCAAGATCATGGGTTCGATTCACAGGGAAACACAAAGTGATATGTTTAATGTGTACCTTGAATACATGTGAGATTGCTTTGGATGAAAGCATCTGCCAAAAGTAATGGATTATATGTGCTGCTCTAAAAGGTTATTGAAAGATTTGATGTTTTATGATTGGCCATCAAGTTTCACGATTTTTAAATTTCATAATTTAAAACCAGAAAACTAAAATATAAACATGCTCTGATACTTTGATACTCCTCAACAGAAATGACTGTGTTGTGTTTGGACACGAATGGTTGTGTCATGTATTTTTTTCCTAATCCACATCATTCTTCTCACCTTGCTTGCAACCATGCCATGACATCTACAGATGAGATGATCATGTGATGGTGTGTGGAGATCTTTGAAGACGTTACTTGAGGATGTCGGGTGATACAAGCACCCTTTCCTGGAAGGTACCCTCCCAGGACTGGGATGGGGGCATCAAAAGCCCTGACCTTGGACCTGTTGGTGAAGGTGGCCCTGTGAAGATCATCAAAGTATGCTTCAGCAGCAGCAACAATCTCAGCAAGAACTTTAAACTGGTCAAATGTGACAGCTCATGGCAGATGAAGGTATAACTCATCAGTAAAGGAAGTGCAGTACAGTTTTTCTAATGATACCCCAAGTGCTGGAATAAATGATTGGAACAATTACTGTTTTCCTTCTCCATCAGACCATCATCCAGTCTATTCTGATCAGTGGGCGTCTTGGCCCAAATGTGCAGAATCCAGGCTGCTTTGGGCTGAGACTTAAACACCTGAAATCTGAGGAGCTTCACTGGTTGCACCCAGATCTGACTGTAGGAGAGGTGGAACAGCGGTACGAGAGCCATCATGCAGAGGCTGAGTGGAGGTAAAGAAAATGACTCAAGATGAATTGATACTGTAGACTGTTTTTTCTCTTCGTTGTGATGTATCAGTTTTGATCTGTATTCTTTATTACCATATTTGATATACGTGTGTTTCTTACTCAGATATGATCTTAGAATTCGCTACATTCCACCAGATTTTATGAAAAGGTTAAAAGAAGATCGAACCTTCCTGTTATATTTCTATCAGCAGGTCAGAAAACATTCCTTTAAGATGTTCGCAGTCTCTTTGGTGTGTACTTTTGTGTAGTTTGCTGTGCTTTGTTAAGCAATTCAACAAAATGCTAAAATGCTGTTCGTGTGTGTCAGGTACGCAGTGACTACATGCAGCATCATGCTAACAAAGTTAGTGATGGAATGGCACTTCAGCTGGGCTGCTTAGAGATCAGGTACATTTTAGCAAAGTTTTGCCAAATTGTAATGTATTTTACAGTTATGTTTCTACTGTGCTGTTGCCATTTTAAATCATTTCTGCATGTGTGATTTTAGGAGATTTTATAAAGACATGAATGCCAAGGGTCTAGAGAAAAAGACAAATTTTGACCTGCTAGAGTAAGTTCAGGTTTTTGAACGTATGTACTGTATAAAAGAGTCATTTTAAAAAGCAAATATGGCAGCTAAATATGCTATACTGTATTTTCTAATGTGTTGGCTTTCTGCACTTTTTTTTAGAAAAGATGTTGGTCTGGACCTGTTCTTTCCCAAGGGACTTATTGACAGTATGAAGGTTAAATCTGTGTTTCATTAACACATTATTTTGTTTCCCACTTTGCTATGCTGCAGAAAATTAACGAAAATGTTGTGTTATCTCTCCTTTATTAGTTTTTGGCTCAACCCTATGCAAAGTTTCCACAAAATTTGGCATTTCATTTATTCTTCAACCCCTCAGACAGACCTAAACTTGTATATTTATGTTTCCCTCATACTTGGAATGGGTTTTAAAAATGTGAAAACGCCATCTGTCTACAACTTTGAGCTTATGTGTTTTTTATAAAGCTGCCAGTGGGTGGCAAGTGTGCTCATGACAAGAGCTGTTGACTCAGAGAGATTGAGACCAGCCTGGGTCATGTGCCAGTTCCATTCCTTCTCCTTCAACTGCTTCTGTACAAGCTAAAAATTAGATAAACCATTTTAGTCAAGTGTTTAGTGATCGGATTCTTCATCTGAACTGGACTGTTGGTTTTAACAGCCTAAGCAGCTAAGGAAACTCATCCAGCAGACGTTTCAACAGTACTCTATACTGAAAGAGGACGAGTGCATGCTGAAGTTCTTCGAAACCTTTGGAGAATTCTCCAGCTTTGATGAGGAAGTATACCCCTGTGAACTAGTGGTAAGTTCCTACATGGCAACAACATGTTTTTCACAGACTTCCACAGTTTTCCCACATACCTCAAGGTAGACAATATCACTCATGTTTGTGTTTAATTAATGAGTTGTGGCCATGCTTAAAAGTTAGATTTTAAATTAAAAGTCAGATTTTAAATTAAGTTGACAAAAACGTGACATACTCTGTTTCTTCTTTATCTACTCAGCAAGGCTGGAGTTTAGCAGTGGATTTAGTCATCGGTCCTAAAGGCATTCGCCAGCGCACAAAAGCAAATTCCACGGTGAGCAGCTTCAGACAAGTATAAAATATTTATTAAATGATATAAAAATCAACAATATTAGCTGTATTTTAAAAATTTATTTTATAGTTATATTTAGTGTAATATTATAATAATAAAATCTGATTATTCTTATGCTAACATTAGTTGCTTAGTATCACGGTTGCCAAAGGTTGTGTTAAGTTCACTCTGTCCTGCTACTCCCAGCCGGTCTTTCTTGCTGAATATAAACAGATCCGCAGTATCAAGTATAATCCACAAACTGATGGCAGAACATTGGTACTCATTGATATAGAGGGTGCCAGACAGGTGAGACATTTCTCACTTCAGTATCAGGCTTTAAAACATATATATACCCAATGCCGCTTTTGACTAAACTTCCTGTGACCGTTTTGCATTCCTAGAATCTCTCGATCAGCGTGGCATCTCTGGCCATCGCAGAGAACATGGCCGATCTGATTGATGGCTACTGTCGGATTTTAAACAACACCGACTCTTCTTTGATAGCTGGACTAAATAAAAGTAAATCTCAGGGTGAGTCCCAATTACACCTGCAAATGTCAACAGTTGTCTGACATAGTGTGTGTTAAAAAGACTGAGCTTGTGTGAGTTACAGAGCAGTGATCATTCTTCATCTTTCAAATTCTCATTCTCTAGGACAAATTTTATCACATAATAGAATTTATGGCAGCATTTTTCATATCATTTGAGGGTTCTGAGTGCTGCGTCTTTTATTATTAATGCGAGTTTAGGAATTGCCACATTTCTCAGTATTGGAAATTTATCTTCCTTGTCTTAGGCGTGTCGTTGCGCAACTCTCTTCCTGAAATTCCCTCCGGGTAAGTGCATCAGCATTCCTTTATCTCCATTCTTTCTTCAGAAGTACAAAACAGCACGAATATTAATTACTTTTAAAACAGTCACATATACTTCAGAACTAATTCACATGGCAAATTTTTCGCTAATATTGTTTCTTATCATTGTTAGAAAGCGAACAGAATCCTTCAGATACAGCAGTGAGTGTCAGATTTGTATTTACAGTCAGTATAACAACTTTACAGTAAATTACATGTTTTACAACAACTTCCCTACAGTATGAATAATATTAAACCATCTTTCAGACTCTGACATATACTGTGAGATCCCTGATGAAAAGCCGCCACCACCTGGTATGTAAAAGAAATCGTTTGTTGTGTGTTCGTACATTTTTACTTGTGTTGTGTTTTGTATGTTTACACTGATGTGCTGCTGCTTTTCTCACGTTAAACAGCAAAGGTTGGGCTCTTGAGGAAAGATATCGTCTTGAAGCGCATGCTGGGTGAAGGGTTTTTTGGAGAAGTCCATGAAGGAGTTTACCAGAAGAAGGCAAGTGGGACATCCAAACCCTGTACAGTAATCTTTTAGTAACAGTAAATGCTTTGTGTTTTATATTTAACAGTTTGCGTAAGGTCTTCAGAGTGTCTTACAGTAAGATTAGAAAATATTATCAAGCAACTGAAATGACTAATGACCTAAATTTTTGCTGAGATTTTTTTGGTGGTTGCTAAGAGTCCTGTTCAAACTTACATGATTATGAGATTAATATCAAATAATATTATAAGAGCCTAAATCTAAATGACTGTTTTGATTAGAATGGAGAGAAAATCAGCGTTGCAGTGAAGACGTGTAAGGAATGTGCTCCAGATGTCCGTGAGAAGTTTGTGGGTGAAGCAGGTATGAGAAGAATACTCCGGTATTTATTGTAGTCTGAGACATTAAAGATTCAAAGCTTTGAAATGACACATCCACCAAAATGTTCTGTGTTGAGGCAAACGACTTTATGAAATTTTAAACTTTTTCAGATAAACTATTTACACATCTTTTGCATCTGCTTTGCTTCAAATCCAAATGACATTTTGGCACTTTTAAAGGGCACTAAAGTGTTTCATGTTGAGTGCTTTCTTTCTTAAGTGTCCTTCCCTGAGAAGGTTATAGTGATATTCCCTTTTGAGTGAAACTTACTCATAGTCTTGTTCTTTGGAAGGTTTCATAACAGTTGTTCTGCTGCAGCTGTATTCATTTTAACATGCTGTAACTGCTCCATCTAGTGATCATGAAGAACCTGGAGCATCCACACATAGTGAGACTGATCGGTGTGATTGAGGAAGACCCTGTATGGATTGTGATGGAACTGTGTCAGCAAGGAGAGGTGAATAACGGCACTGTTGGATGCTGGATGTTATAATGCTGAAGCTGATTGATAAGCACTGTAGAGTTTCTCAAAACACATCTTTGGGGAAATTGCAGGGCCAATAATGTTGTCACCATGAGTGATTGTTTTGGAAGAGTGGTATTAAATTATACGAGACAGAGCAGTTTACATAACTTTTATATTAAACCAATAAAATCGAAATGGCGGAGATACTCTTTCAATCTATAGTGCATTTCTATTTACCAGAGCTGCTGTGATTGATCTAGCAAACTCAATTAAGAGAATGCCATATATATGACTCTGTTACCATTTACGATGTCTGTAAAAAACTGTGGATCAAACGGTTTGTTCAATACTGGAACAAACTGTTCAATACTCGATGAATCATCACAACTGGATGTTTTAAAGAACAGAAGGACCGTCTGACCAATCACATAATGTCCAGAGGATCATTTTTCTGTCCTTTCATAACTCAAGAGACTTAATGGAGTTCTCAGTTGTGTTTCATATTCTATCCATTTGTCTCATGTTTCTAATATTACATATATAAACGTAAGAGTCAAGCTAAATTAAATTATTGTAGATTGCATTGTCAAATAACTTGGTATTGGTAGATTTTAATATTTGAGTTCATGTTGAAATCTGATTGCAGACTTTTTATCTTAAATCTGACCAAAGTTTGTGACATGGTTGAGATAAACATGCAGCTTAAAAATATTTGTTTATGAAAATGAAGGCAGCAGCGAAATGACAGTATATTCCAATTTGATGTGTAATGTGGAAAACTTTAATAGACTTTATTTTACTATACTAATTTTTCTCTACATTCTTTGTTGTACTTGTAGCTGGGGAAATACTTGACAAAAAATCAGCAGAATTTGACCAGCGTGACACTAGTTCTCTTCAGCCTGCAGATCTGCAAAGCTCTGGTCTACCTACAGGGAATGAGCATGGTCCACAGGTAGTACGGTTTTCTTTATTCTGTAGCATACAGAGCCTGACCTGGACCTCATCACCCAAATTAATGTATTTATAATAATATTTATAATAGTAAAATAAATCCTGCCTTTGTTTGTGTGTGTGGTTGACAGAGACATAGCTGTACGAAATGTGCTTGTTGCCACACCTGAGTGTGTGAAGCTGGGTGACTTTGGCCTTTCCAGATACATAGAGGATGAAGAATATTACAAAGGTTACCTGTTTTACACACTCATAAACGTAACAGTTTGTTAATTTACTGAAAAAAACAACCATGTTTGCAGCTCTGTTTATATTCTGAAATATAATCCAATCATCTGAAATTGTCTAATGTCGTATTAAACAAATCTTTAAAAATATATTTGATTGTCTGTATTCATTCAGTAACCACAGAAACTTCTCATTATCTTGCATTATGTCTGCAGCATCTGTTACCCGTTTACCGATCAAATGGATGGCTCCTGAATCCATTAACTTCCGGCGCTTCACCGCAGCCAGTGATGTGTGGATGTTTGGTACGTGAATACTGACAACAAACAACATTATTGTAATTCATAGTCATAGACATTGTAGTCATTTCTTTTATTAAACAATTATTAAAGAATCGTATTGAACTGAACATGTTATGAGGGTGTTTATGCAGAAAATGCCAACCTCAGAAAAAATGAAATGAAATAATAAAGATGTAAAATATGAGCCCTGATAATAGCTTCGGCTGCTTCCTGATTATTTGTGCTTCTGAGACTTGAGTGATTACATTCAACATCATTTACTGTCAAAGAACATATTAAAAACAGTTTGTAAATATAAAAACAGTGTGTTTTTTACATTTCAAATGGAGTTAATGGAATACTTTTTCATGAACATGAATGCTCCTCATCCTCTCATGTTGATCTCATCCAGCTGTGTGCGTGTGGGAGATCATGAGTCGTGGGAAACAGCCGTTCCATTGGCTGGACAACCGTGATGTCATTAATCAATTAGAGCAGGGCAACAGGCTGCCGAAACCCGAGCAGTGTCCCCCCGCCCTGTACTCGCTCATGACCCGCTGCTGGAGCTACGACCCGCGGGAGAGACCCACCTTCACTGAACTAGCCTGCAATATCAGGTATACATAAAGAAATGAAAACATGAACTTTAAAAAACTAAATAAAAATAGTAGAAATAATAAAACAGATGACTTAAATAGCATAGGAGGTTCAAACAGTAATTAAAAAAAACATTTATTTTACGATATTACTTGATTTTAATGGATTGAATGAAAAAATTTATAAATTAAAGGATATGCACTGAAATTAATGTAAATTAAAAGGCAGCGTGTGAATACACAAGAATAAAGACACTGTGTGTCTTCAGTCTGGATTTGGTGAGCATCTCATCTGAGTTCATCTGAGTTCTGGTTTCAGCTGTGGGTGGCATAATAATAAAATGCTGTCTCACCATGTTCTCAACAAACTCTGGGTATTTCGAGCTGACGCTGTACTGATGATCTAAGAGCTCTATTAGGTTTATGTCCTCCAAGCATATCTGCAGTGTATTCAGATACAGGCCATTGAGTGATAGCAGCTCCTAAACAAATAACAGCACTTTAAATCAGTTCTAGATTTGCAGGCTATTGCAGTCGTCCACCCTGCTGGTAATGCATGGGAGACTTGTTCTGTTTGTGTATGTAATGTTGTTAAATTTAGTTTGTATGCATATTTAATTTACTGAAAGCACTTTTTTATAACAGTGACGTTCATCAAATGGAGAAGGAGTTGGAGGTGGAGAGAGAGAGAGAGAGAGATAAAGCGCGTATGACCCGGTTCCTGGAGCCCAAGTTTAACATTAGCGAACCACCACCAAAAGTACAGTAGCATTCAGACCTCATACATTCAGAGCCACATGTTCCTCAGATATCCATTATCATCACACAGTCAGTTATGTGTTTTGTTTACATCTCCAGCCTTCCAGAGTCAATACCAGTCGCTTTGGAAATACCCTAGGAGTTGGTCTGCACCTTCAGGTACTGTGTCTGTGGTTCTTTTATGGTTTTAGTAATTTACATTCTTAAAAAGTAAGGAATAATGGTTCAACAAAGAACCTTCTAATTAAGATTTTTTGGTAGTATTACTTTGGTTCTTTGTACATTGAATGTGTACCCCTTTCATTGTTCTTCAAAGCAGGTTTTTCTGAAGATCTAGATAATAAAACGTCCTCCAGTGGCATCTGGCAACAAAATCTTTGTTGGTCCTTCCTGGAACTTTATTTTTATGACTGTAACAATGTATTTTATACAGTATATGAACAGCATCGTTGTGTGTCACCATTTATTTGAGTTGTCGTGTGATTTTCACCAGCTGAATGAGGCTTTATGTGCCAGTTCACCAGACCTGGCCAGCCCATGTGATTACCAGTCACCCATTGATTCAACCAACAGCCTGACCATTCCTAAGGCCTCGCCCCGACGCCTCAGTCTTGGGGTAAATTTAAACCATTACCATATCAAATACCATCTTATTATATCGTATTAATATCTTATTATTTATTTATCAAAAGCAAGATTTTAGAAATCACACAAGAGCTTTTAGTTGCTTTGTATGATGAAAGCTCTGTGGGTGTTTGTGCGTGTGCATGAGCAGGAGGGCGAGTTCAGCTTCGGGCCACCCAGTAAGGAAGACGCCCAGCGACTGTGGCAGGCAGAAAAGGAGCGCATGCAGGACACCTTGATGATGCAGAAAGAACAGATGGAGGAGGACACAAAATGGTTAAAGAAGGAGGAGAAGCTTCTGGTAAGGGAGGAACCTGTGTTACACACCCAAATATGTCAACACCCAAACATCAGATCCAGATTTTCTTAGAAGAGCATTTCATTTTAAAAACATGAGCAGCAAGGGGAGATAAAAACTTCTCTAGAATGTCATTTTACTGCATTATGAAAAGAAGATTAGTCTTTCATTTACGTTTTTTAGATTTTTACTGCTGAATTAGACACGCCACCTCAGAAAGTGCCTCAAAGCATTTGATTGGCTAAATAATTATCTTCATACTTTTGGCTATTTAATTTATGTGTATGAATAGTTGCAGTGCATGAGCAATTGAAATAAAGTTTCTCTCTTAAGTATTGCTTTAAAGACAGTTTATGCAGTTTATTAACTGCTTTTTCTTTCTCAGGACCCAATGGTTCATGAAGACACAGATATACCTGAGGTGTGTGTGTTAAATCAAGATGATATATGTTTTGTCAATATTTCCAATTCATATATTTGATGCCTAACAGCTGCCATTCTTTATTACCAGGCTTCTGAACCTCCACTTAGTTACGGTAATTCCCAATATACTGATGCATTCATTCTTGATTTCATATTGAAATATGAATAAATACATTAATTGTGTTTTCTGTGTTTTTTTTGTATCCGCATGCAGCTGAACTTCGTCACCCTCCCACAAAACCACCCAGAACTACAGTGCAGGTAGGGCTCAACACGATAATTAACTCAAAACATGTTTAGGTGAACTTTCCCTTTAATACACAGCTTTCTGGAATACTCAGATGTGATTTGTCAATAAAGCTATCAGTTATTCTTTGATAACCATTGTGCATCCGAAGATCAGCCTGAATCATATTGGAACGCTTATCTGGACAGCTTTACCTGTGCAGCTTATTTCATCTCAAAT
Source organism: Chromobotia macracanthus (assembly GCA_036877525.1). Taxonomy (NCBI): domain Eukaryota; kingdom Metazoa; phylum Chordata; class Actinopteri; order Cypriniformes; family Botiidae; genus Chromobotia; species Chromobotia macracanthus. Next base: position 2,843,760 of record JAZGTH010000025.1, read on the forward strand.
TTATGAAAATACTTTTGTCCAAATTTCTTACTTATTTGGCAAATAGCTGGGTAATAAGCAGGATAATGTGCAGTTAGCTGGTTGTTGTCCCAAAAAAATCCTTTCAGTGTGATACAAGACCCTGACAGGAAGCGATAACTACCAGCCAGGATAACCAGACTCTCTGTTATCCCTTACAGAAATACTTGTACCAAATACTCTGCCGTCCCAATACAATAATCAGAAGCAGAAGTCAGTTCTTGTGTCCTGTGTCTTTCAGCCTGCACCTACAGCTGAGCTGGACCGCTCAGAGGACATCGTGTACCAGTGTGTCATGGACGTGGTGAAAGTGGTCGTGCAACTAAAAAACGATATTAACACGCTGCCATCCACTGAGTACATTTCTGCTGTCAAGGTGATGATCTGACAAAACAAGGTCACATTTCAAAACAGATGGCACTTTAGGGCTGAGGTGTATACTGTGTGAAATGAGAGATTTAAGACATTTTCATGAATTGCTTGTATTTTTGTCTGTTCTTTTGCAGAACGTTGGACTCTCGTTACGAAATCTGATCAACAGTGTGGATGATGTACTTCCAACACTGCACAAGTCCTGTAGGACGGAGGTATTATGTCCCTAAGTTTAATGTTTCAGTGTTTTTTTTTACTTTTCATTTTTATTTTGTAGTGTTTAGCGACACCTATAGCCTGATGGATAACGCTTCATCTGTCAAGCTTTAATCTGATTGGCTGACTTTAGGCAACTTTTATTTGTCAGTGTTTTCCTTGTTAGTAGCTTTCAGAATTTTATTTGAGGCACTTAGCAGCAACTAGATACCCATGAACAAAACTGTATATTTAATGTCTTTTCTAGTTATGTCTGTGAGTCTGTACACATTACTTTGACGGGCTGAAATTCTGATCAATTTGTATTTTAACGAAATGATCTTCTGAATGTAAATCTCTCACACACCTGCTGTCAGATTGAGGGCACGCAGAAGCTGTTAAATAAGGACTTGGCGGAGCTCATCAGTAAGATGCGTCTGGCTCAGCAGAATGCCATCACCTCTCTGAAGGAAGAGTGCAAGAAACAGATGCTGGCAGCTGCCCACACTCTGGCCATGGATGCCAAGAACCTGTTGGATGCCGTAGACCAGGCACGTGTGCGCTCAAACCTGGCCAAGCCCAAACCTGAGGATGCTGCCTCAGAGGAGACAGACTAGTGACAGAGTTTACGACTCTAAAACAAGCATCAGTCTCAGCTGGAGTACGAGACAGGCTTTAGAATCTGTTTGTGTAAAATGCCACTGTGATGCAGTAACAGCAGAATGTAAACAGTAAAATGTATGGGATGTGAAACATTTACGTCTTTTACAATTCTCATGTTAAGCTCTACCTGTAAAGTTTAAAAACTGAGCATTTCAGGTTATGACTTTTTTCTAGAGTTCGTCTGGAGAAAAAATAACTGTAGAAATGTTAATAACAACCAGCTTGCCATAACTAGTATATGAACCAATATTTCTTTTGATATCTTATTATATAAATGGCATGCTTACGTATTATAGACCGAATTCTTGAGAATCATATAAATCAGAAAATGTGCTTTTTAACATTTTATGTTTGCAAATTCCATTAAAAAGGTTTTCGCTGTACATTCTGACTTTGAATACCTGCCTCCAGAGTATAACAGTGTTTAACAACAGTGATAATCTATAGCAGGGAATATATGTCAATTTGAGATTTAAAGCCTCCTTAAAGAAGTCTTAGCTGAGATAGGTCACGACCCAAAACTGGGTGACAGGTCTAACAAATGCTAAACAATGTCAAACAATTAACCATAAGAAAATGCATTGGTGTATTATACATTACCAGTCACATTTTAAATCTACGGTATTAAATTCCTTAATCAACAATTATTATAAACTACCCAAATTACACATATTTATCTGTAACTATATTTTATATTACAGCTAACCCTCTTACAAACTTAGTAGATATCAAACATGATGTGACTGATTTTGATCTGTCTTCTAAATAGTGAGGACCATGTAAAATTTAAATATTTTTTTCAAATGTTTTACTACTGTATATTTGTAGACATTATAGTAGACAATTTGTCCCTCACAAATATAGCCAAATGTGTTCACACACACAGTATCTAGTACATCTGGGCATAATGGGTGGAATAACATGAAAGCGTAAATAGATTTCACTTGTCTAATAAGTCGTCAAGTCTCTTTTCCAATTGGCACTTTAATTTTTGACAAAGATTTTAAAGGTTATACATTCAAAAACAAGCATTTTTGCAGACTTCTTTAATCCTCAGAAGTGAGAAATAACTCTGAATTTCTGTCCTAAGAGAAAGATCAGGCCCTTGCTTTCACATTCCTGATGTCAAACATGCATCATGTCCCAGCATGCCACTTACAGAGTGATGTTTGTTTACTGCTGAGAGGGGCATCATGTCCCCATGCTAGTTCTTCCAGTGGAAGCCCAAAAGTTAGATGCCCTTGTTCATAGAATGTATTTGCTGGTATGTATCAGATCATGCCTGCGAGCCAGGGTGGGAGGAAGAGCCCAACTGTGCCCAATAAACACACTATGATGAACATCCACAGGAAGATTCTGTCTATTACCATGGCAACATACTTCCAGTCCTCTTTGACCTGTGTGAAGAGATAGGCCAGACAGATACAGCACAGAGCTTTAAACATTGTATGGATGCATATAAAGATAATCTGAAACATTCTATGCTGAAATAACAAATCACAAATGCGATAAGGAAGTTTATCACAAGTTTCTCAAAAGTTTGTCTGAACATTTAAAACTCTTTAATTCACGTGATGTTTAAACGTATGTTGTAGTAACACACTGCATGAAAGTGTGACCGAAAAGGCTGATTATTAATGAAGTCGGAGGAACTTACACTGAAGTCAGCATCCTCTGCTCTCAGGTGGTCTGCTATGTAGTGAACCCCCTCCAGAGCTTGCAGGACACTAGGGGAGAGAGGAAACCCCGGGTTGTCGGATGTCATGGGGTCAGGCCGCTTTGCTCTACCACCCGGGTGCCTGGAAGCCACGCCCAGCTCCAGCCTAGGGGAGTGGCCGTAATGCTGTAGAGGTGATGGAGTTGATGCAAGAGGACAGGGCGATGGTCGGTGTAATGACAGAGAGATAGCTGAGGACAGTGTCCCCAGTTCAACGTCTTTATAACAACAGCGTCTGCGAGACTCCTCCTCCCCAGAGTTCTCCCTTCTGAAGCAGCTGGAAGACGTGCTGAGGGGCACGGTGGCCCGCCCTAGTGCCCGTGACGTCATGTCCTGCCCCTGCCGCTGCAGGAGGAGTAGCTTCTGTCTGCGTCGGCTGTCAGGTGCAGGTCTGCGCATAAACAACCACCGTGGGATCAAATCCAGGAAGACAGAGTGCACCCAGCGGGGCATCTTATGAGTGCTGGGTGATCTGTGATGTACGTTAAGCACAAACACGGTGATGACGATGGACAGAGTGACGAAGATCATGGTGAAGAGAAGATATTCTCCAATGAGTGGGATAACCAGTGAGGTGGAGGGGATTATTTCTGTTATGAGCAGCAGGAAAACAGTGAGGGACAGGAGAACAGAGATACACAAGGTGATCTTCTCCCCACAGTCTGATGGAAGGTAGAAGACCAGCACGGTCAGGCAGGAGATGAGCAGGCAGGGAATTATGAGGTTGATAGTGTAGAAGAGAGGAAGACGACGGATGATGAAGAAATAAGTGATGTCGGGGTAGATCTCATGGCAGCAGTCGTATTTCTTGGTGTTGTAGGTTCCCACTGCATTGATTATGGCCCACTCGCCGCTCTCCCAGTAATCCTTCAAGTCAACTGTGTTCTCAATGCGCTCTAGATCGATCTTGGCTTTGTCGTAAGTCCACGAGCCGAACTTCATCTTGCAGTTCTGCTGGTCAAAGGGGAAGAAGGTGACATCAATGCTGCAGGAGCTCTTGTAGATGGCAGGTGGAACCCAACGCACTTTACCTGTGTGGAAGAGGTGAGCTTTGGTCATGTGGGTCACTGCAAATTCCCCATCTGCACTGAAGAGATAACAAAGCAATTTATAGGATCACTTCATGCACGCTGCATATTATACAAAATGTTTAATGCATTTAAAAGGTATTTTAATAAAGTCTGTGATTGGTATATTCTTCTTGTTCTTGACTGTTGGCTGACTAAATCTTTGCTATGCAATTAAAATTTTCCATCATACTTGTCATTCTTGAGAATCCCATCAGGATTAAGAATTAAAGGCGACAGCACTGATATAACGTGTATTCATGAGCTTTGCATTTAAGGTCCGCTGCATTCCCTCTAATTACAAATAAACTGTATGTGATGGATGTAGCTGAACTGTTGTTGTATAAAGTGCCTGTCTTCTGATTAATAGTAGAAAAACAGTTGCTGCATTACCACATTCAACCACCAGGTGGTAATACAGCTACTAGGTGGTAATGCAGTATTCTAAACGTGTGGGGCTTTATTTAACTTTAACTGCAAATTCAGTGGCATTGTATTAAATATACTTATGTCATCTTCAGTACACCTCTGAAGAAAAGCTCAAGGTTTAACAAACTCAAAGTTAACATCTATTGCCCTGGTTTATTGTCTTCGCAAATATTTGACTTCTTCAAGAGAAACTTCTGCTGGTGCACAATAGAGTCCACACACAAGAGTTTTGATTAAATTAATTGTTACTCACTTATTGTATAAAACTATATCCGGGACCCAGATAAGCTCTGATGGAACCCTGATAGAAGTCACATTGTCAAAGTCTGACGGCTTCCATCGCAGTTTATAGTCATTCCACTCCTGAGTGAGAAAACACACAGGTAAAACCAATACACTGCAAAATGTCTTATTACTCATAATGTAATATTAGATATTGTTTAATATTTAACATTTTAGGAATAGTTCTTCTAAAAAAACACTTTTATGGACATCTTTTGTGAGCTTTTTAATGCCTCACCCTACTGGCTAAAAATTCTGCATTCAACGAAGAAAAGAAACTAATACTGAGTTGGACATGCGGGTGAATAAATGATGAACACATCTGTTAAGCCCACTTGACCTGCGGCTTTCTCTGAGTTTCTCTTATTTTCTTTATTGTCCGGCTACACACACCTGTTTCAGCCACACGTTTGTTGTCATCATTTGATTCTTCTCGTCCTGCAGAAGTGAGAGGAAGGAGGGATGGGATAAAGAGAGACATTAGATGAGTCAGGATGCTGTGCTTACTTCAGCTGAAAGGTTTTGGTCAAAAGGGTCACAAACACCTTATAATTTTAATCTCCTGATGGATTTGGGGCCTTCAAGGAGTGTTAAATTTCATCAAAACTTCGGGTCCTTATTATGGTAACATGAAGTTGACATGTCTGTGGCACTGACTTAAACTGAAATCCAACTTGATCAGCTTATTCAGATTAATTCTAATAAAAGCAAGGATTCATTTTTACACTTTTTGATGTCTTTGTGGGTGTGTGCATTTTTTATAGCACTGCTAGGATTATTGGGTGATCATAAGTAAAACTCAGATAAATAGTTGGATTTTGCATAGCATTTTTATTAAGAGTATGCTGGGCTCTAGATTGCTTTTGGCCAAGACAAAATTTTGTTCTCTTATACAATAATCAATCACTTTTTATTCATCTTTGCATATAATGGTAGTTTAAAGTGTCGTGAAAACCTAACTTGACAAAGGGAATAGATTCACTAGACTTTTCACAGTGGTTTCATTCATCTCTGTAACACTCTGATAACTTTAGCTTTAATAAATGGTTGGTCCAGTATCATTAATAAACATTATTGTTGTAATGTTACATAATGTTACATATATGTTACATATATGTCTTGATTGGATAATCAGTGTATATTAAATAATTCGTTTTTGTGAAACATAATTATACACACACATCTATGTTTATTTCATGTTAAAGCAAAGAATAGGAACCATTTTCTTGTATTACAAATGAGGATGTTACTGGTGTGACACAGCTACAGCTTCACTTATCAAGTAACTCACCACATCAATCAGCTGGGCGATAGATAAGCCAAACTTGACAATGACGACATCAGAGGTGTTCGGCACAGGCCTGGACCACTTGTTGTAGCCCTCAAAGAGCTTTTTGAAGAGCTCATCTTCAGCATGTGAGTGAGTCTTTTCACAACAGGAAACTGACAATTGAAAAACACAAACTCAAAAACAGCTACTTCACATTAAATTCTACTGCAATGACATGATAATGAAATGTTTATAGGAATTTAAATCCTCTGATGCTGTTATTGATTAATGAACAGAAAATGTTCTGTCTAGACTAAGAATTTTAACATAACTCCAATCTAGCGTATGCTAAGGTGACCTCTAAAGTTTCACACGAACACGTGCATGTGAATCAGACAGAGCCGAGTTATTTTAAATAATGATTATTCTTTTGTTCAATCCAACTTTGCATAGACTGACATTCATGCCCAGACTTCAAGAAAATTACATCATCTGATGAAGTGCCGACATTTCTAGTGATTGAGAGGCTCAAAGCAGAGGTCACACCAGCAGCATTCAAAAAGGGTCGAGTTTTGGCATGTCAAATCATTAAGGTGTGTGAAATCACCATGCAAGAGTTTAGAGACTTGACTGAACTGATGGGAGGCAGAGAGAGAGTCATTTATATTTCAGGAGACATGCTTACTGACTGCAATATTTGCATGTTTAATTACTAAACTAATACAGTATTAGAGCGCTTCTACATTTGGGGATTAACTTTCATTTCTCTAATCGCACATAATTACACGATTCATCGCACTTCGGATGGCAGTAATTGATTTACTCAAAAAAGTTTCCAGGAAAATATTCCACATGCTTTACTGAATGTTACCAGTTCTGTATTCCGGTTTATTTACAGTAGGCCTATACTGTACTATCCCAAGGATTGTGTAAACCTCTGACTTGCAAGAAGTCTACAGGTTTTAATGATGTCTTGGCTGGTGTGTGTACAATGAATGATTCTCTTCTTTTTGAGAGAGGAGATTCCTGTCATCTCTGCACCCTTTGGTGGACAGCCTCTGCAGGACGGAGACCGAACACCATTAAGTGGGCCAATTCAGGTCTCATCTCTGAGCACAGAACCCTGCGGACAGCTTTAGCAGAGCACAAGTTAGACCAGCTATCTGAGCGCTGTAGCATGGCTGGACTTGCACTCCGAGCGCTGTGATTTGCTGTGCGAAGCTGTGATATCTCCCTGGAGATATTCTGACATAATAAGTCACACTGGGGGAATGACAATATTCCATTAACAAGTCAGATTTAGGATGTGCACCACAGGGTGTTAGCACAGTGGGACATGATATGAAACTCAAGCACTATTAGGGAATACAGTCAGTGTCCTGCAGAGGGGGAGGAAAATATCATCTCCCCTCTTGAATGTTTCTTGACTGAAGCATATAATAGACAGACCATGTAGCTGAAGATATTATTACTTTGAGCCTGGGCATTTTCCTAAACAAATAGCCAAATGATTTGTTTATATATTTAAATAAGAGACAGACAATACCATTAGGTAAATAATAATAATAATAACAATAATAATAACATGGTTTAATAGGCCTATATAAATACACTCTTTAAAGACCAAAGGGTCATTAAAGAGAACTGGCTTTTTTGCAAATTCATGTAGTCAGATTCATTCATTCACATTACCTAATATTTTAACAATATTATTTACTTGAATAATATAGGATTTAAAAAAAGCACATTTAGGTGCAATTTTACATGCCTACCAAGGTCCCCACAGTGACTAAATGTAAAATAAAACTATAGGCATATTGGCTATTATTCACGATTGTCAAAATAACAAATGGTTACACGTTTAAGTTTAGTGGGGATCTCATATGAGCTCATAATTTAAGAGCAGTCCAGTCTGAAGAGCAGAGCAGCTGGAGAAACTGACTGTCTTCTGACCTGAACCTGCTTCCTCCTGCGTCTCTGTTCATCTCTGGAAACTTCTCACACAGCTGGATGTGAAGCCTTGACAACCAGATTCATTCATCATGTATAACATGCAAGATCACAGTTTCTTACTATTGACAATAACCAAAGTCACAGTGAACGATGGTCATACATGTAGAATAGTTCAATATAAACTTAATATGGTGTTTGAGCTGATGGTTCATTAAGAAGAGGAAACCCCAGCCTCTTTAATATGTCATCAACTCTTGGAAAAAGGTCAAATGAAACCTTGTAAGTGAAACTTACTTGACTCACATAGGAGAACACAGAGAAGAGAAATCTTCAGAAACGATGGATGACTCTCAAAGCGATCCATCACCTCCAGTTACGGCCAGTTTCAATAATGTGTTGTATATTACGCGTATATTTGTCCACTTTGTTCCATGAGATCGTTTCCATATAATTCACCGTTCATGGTTTCTCTGTTTTGGCATTATAATTAAGATCTTTAGGATGATGTTCTTGGCTTAAAAACTACATAATCATGTTGTGCAGGAGGAAGCTGCGTAAAGTTGCAGGTATCCAGTGATATCCAAATGCATCCAAGCCCAAATTCTCTCCTCGTACAACAAAACTAAGTTTTGCGCACCTGTTCAGCTACAAGCGCTGAAACGCAGGTTATGTGCTGCAGAAGCGTCATTTATTCCCATATGCATCCATACAAACGTGCTTGCATGAGGAGAAATATCCCTCAGGATCTCCATTTCTGTTCAAAGGTGATGTGCAAAGATGTGCAGGCATGGAGCAACTCCTGCTCGGGTTTCCTCTCTCTCTCTCTCTCTCTCTCTCTCTCTCAGTCCGTATCCTAAAGGGAGGAGACCTTTTAATATAAGTAAATAACCTGTTGTTCATTTATGTTACGTTTTCAATGAGCTTCAATGGATACACGAATACGTGGAGGGCAAACATTGTCTCCATCCTTCCCGAGCAAAACGTAACTTAGCAACGGTCTCCAATCCATGTTGCTATGGTGCACAGACCTACAGAGTTTAGCTCCATCCTGCACATGGACTTTAATGTGTCTGTCAGTCCCAAGATCCTGGATCAGCTGGTTCAGGTGTGGTTAGTTTGGGTTGGAGATACACTGAAGTCTGGACCTGGTCGCAGGTTAATTCTTCACTCGCCGCTAGAGGGCAGGGCAGCTGAATAAATCACTGCACATGAGGCAGTGATAACATCAGGAGCTCGTTTTGTTTTTATGAATGATATTAGAGAATGACAACTGTGTTTAATAAAACTTTTCTGAGCTGTAGGGAAAAGGAAATATAAAAATCAAAGAATAGAAGTCACTACAACCTTTTAAAATGATTTCATTTCCTCATGGCAAACTTTATTTTGACCCACATATTAATAGCCAAAGTCAGAATTTATATATTCATGTCATTAAAAAGATAAGCACAACAAAAGTGATCATAACGGACTGGACTAATAGGCTTATGAATATTTTTTAATAACACTCTTCTGTCATGAAGATCTTGGTTGCTTCAGTGAAGCAGTCTCTTGATTCTGGCTCAATGTTGCCAAGTCACGTTTATTCCACAGTGACATCATTGCCATCTTTTTTCTTCTTGCTCGCTCTTCAATGTATATGAGTTCATACGTGCTGATTTCAGACCCTCACACAGCCGTTTCACCATCTGTACCCTCCACACCAACACAAACTGCCCACTGCTGTGGGACTGTCTGTGCTCGGAAAGAAAATATTCTTTTTAGATGCCACTTTACTGCCAACATTGCTTTTTAAAGTTCTTCATACACAAAGCCATTATGTGTTTTATGGCTCACAAATGAACACGCAACATGAGCCTGGATAGAAAAACATGAGTTCCTTTCTCAGTGGTGCAGTTTCACATAAGAGATGCTTTGTCCTGGTCTTATGAAAGTAAATATGTCTTCACAAAAGCACCTATTAAAACACATGCAGGGCATAGAAATTCATTAAATAATAGCCTCATAGTATCAGACCACTTTTATTCAGGTCCAGATGTGAATTGTTTAAGGTGTTATTGAAACATTACAGATAAATATGAATCTGATACAACATTATTATGATTTTTTTTCCACGTCGGGTGGCTTTCCACTGATTCCTTTAGTTTAGTTCAGCGTGGCTGCCTCATGTTCTTCCTCAGCTGTTCCATTAGCTTCACATGCAGCGTTCGAGAGGAGCTCTCCAGTCGTGTGGCGATGTCCGCAGTGGTACGAAGCATTTCTTCAAAGGCTAGTGACTCTTCTTTTATTCTTAGATAAAGACATAAAGCAGAACACAGAACATCAGAGAGAATTTAAGAAAAACAGAGAGAGCAGGAGAGGTGAGGGGAATGGACAAGACGTCAGCTAGTTTAGCTTGAATCAGGGGCCTCAAAAGGGCTGACATTCCTTACTACTGTCCGGACTGGTGATGGAAAACCCAGAGACAGAAATCAAAACAACATTATAGCGGCTGGTCTGGGGCCCTGTTTTCCTTTTCCTCATAACTGTGTTTATCAGGATATATGTGTGTTTTTTATTATTTAGGACCATTTTACAGTTTCTCTTTGTTTTATTTGTCTGTGATTTCTCTCCTTTTACCTTGAAAGTGTTGCTTTATGTATGCGGCCTTAAATGAATTTTAAGTTGCAATGTTTATGAAAGCAGTAATTTCAAATATTAAAGGTCTAGGAAAATTTTTTATCACTGATCTTGTCCCTCATTTTTCTTACACCCAAGAAAGAACATGTTGCCCCTTTTATCTGCTAAACACCAAAACATAGAATATTGATGCGGATATTGATGTGAAATCTTCTTGCACTCACATTTGTGCTCTTCCTAATTAAGGTTTGTTGCCTTTACCCACATTAAATTGTTAAGTATCTTTTGCCTCTGTGATCAAACAATATACAGGTAACTGTCTTATTAAGATTCAACTTACTTCTGAATTCCAGCCAAAGTAACTTGTGCGTCTCCCTCCAGCTGGCTCTCCATGTCTTCTGATGCTTTAGTCACCACATTCTCACAACTAACGTGGTCTTCTCTGATTCCAACTATGTTCTCTTGGATCACTTCCTCATAGCGCTGTTCTCCCATTTCTGCTCCTACAAATTGGACCAGGTTCTCCATTACTGCCTGGTTTCCATGTTGAAGGGCCTTCAGATAAGCAACTTCTTCCCTGAATGCTCGTAACCGCCTTGACATGACTTGGCTGGTGTGGAAGTTGACGTAACAGTCACCACCTTCTCTCTCTGTCAGGGCCTGGAAATGTGGTTTGATCCAGAATGTTCCACTGGACTTGGTTGGTTCGTCCCCAAATGCATGGATGAGTGAATCAGAAATGTTGCCAATAGAACCAGCCCCAGGAACGTCACCTGATCCCAACTCTCCATCATCACCACTCTGGCAGAAGACTGGCATCACCAGAAGGGTGAAGAGCCAAGTGCCCAGAGTTGAGTGTAGCCACATCATGTCTCAGAAGAGGAACTCTGCAGTCGATGACCTCTGTGACCTGTGACTTGACGGAGTGATGAATGAGAATCCAGAGAAATGTGAGGTCTCTCTAGAGTTCCTCAAAGCTGGAGAGCTTTTCCAAACAATGCCCTCTGCAGCAAAGCTCTGACTTTACCTGCGATAGAAGTGAACAGAGCTCAAATTACTGCTTTGAAAACAGATGACAAAAATTTGTCTAAAGTTTGCCTCAAGTGAGTAGACACCAAATAAAGACTAGGCTAGAAGCACATGTGATTTATAATGAGAAATGAAGCCCACATGCCACACATTGATACAATGACATGTCAGTTGTCAACTCTCTGTCCAGTGTTGCTTTAAGACCCTGAACAGACCTGTGATGGTGTTCTATCTCATTAGATTTTCCCAGAAAAAATACACACATATTTCAATGATTTCTCGAGAACACTTGCACCTTATGTTAAAATATAAGTAATAAGCGATGAAAGGATGAAAGCTGAATGTTAAATGAAGCAGTACACCTCTACAGGGCTTTCCAGAGTATGTGGGGGGTCTTCCTGCTGCTCTGTGTAGTGAGAGGTGCAGCACATGACCTGTCTGAGGAAGGGGAGGTTGTTTGTTTTGTCCTGCATGTACCAGGATGACTGCTCTCTCTCTCTCTCTCTCTCTCTCTCTCTCTCTCTCTCTCTCACACACACACACACACACACACTCTCTTGCTCTCTCTCTTTCTTTCTTTCTTTCTTTCTTTCTTTCTTTCTTTCTTTCTTTCTTTCTCTCTCTCTCTCTCTCTCTCTCCCTCTCTCTCTCTCTCACACACACACACACACACACACACTCTCTTGCTCTCTCTCTTTTTTTTTTCTTTCTTTCTTTCTTTCTTTCTTTCTTTCTTTCTTTCTCTCTCTCTCTCTCTCTCATGGAGCTCAGTCTTGGATAATATAAACACAGCAGCTTAAAATTTTTGTAAATTCTGGCAAAATCTATACTACGCTATCTGGTGCCAGAACATTAATCTTTTTAAAACTTGGAAGGTTACAGTGCATTATGGGAGATGACGGGTGTTTTAAATGATTTTATAAACTCAACAAAGATCTCTTTTTCTGTTGTTTTATATCAGCCAAGATATTATACGTCCAGCTTCTGATTGGGCTGAACACAGAGTCCTGTTCAAAGAAGCTCATCACTTCCTCTTTCAATGTCTCCAGAAGAAACCGACTGACACACACTCTTTAGTGTACTCTGCGCTGGCCAGCACCACTCTCAACATCTGGAACCGTGTGAAATGTGATAGCTGTCTGCGAGGGTCGTTTTCCACAGTGTGAGTGCTTTCTGGGTTCACTTTTAAAACCACTGCACATTGAGATCCACTATATTTCTGGGATTGTACATATAGGGTCTTATAATCTAGATTCCAGTAGACAAGTTTATTAAGAACCAGAATCTTAAAGGATATTAAGATATCTTTAATATTTTGAGTTACTGGCACACAAACTGTGGAAAAGTGCACAGTGCTTTTTCTCATATAATGTACCAAGGCTTGCTAAAGTCAACAGATTGTACTGAAAGACCAGATCAGTCTCTTGTGTCAAAATGATGCTGCCATCTTTTAAAAGCCATTTTTCACTCCCTGAAATTTTGCTCCATATCTCCAATAAAAAATTGATATATTGACCGCCCTCTATGAAATAATGAATAACTTAGTAAATCCATGTCATAAAATATTTTGGCCTTTATGTTTAATGTTTAATATTTTGACTTTCTTCAGAAAAAAATCAATAGAACAAAAGTTTCCAGAAATTTGGTTATGACACAGAATGGTTTGTGTGTGATTGGTTTGTTGGCTATCGTCAATCAATGCATTTGCATTTCTGAAAAATTAAGACACGTTCAGAATCATTCTGTATAGAGTGATTCAAACTAGTGCCATCAGCAGCATCTTTGCTTCACCACAGAGGTCATTTGTTGTTTATGCTTGTTGATTGACATTTGTACTCTGCAGAGGTCGGATAATATCTGTAACTCAGCAGAGCGACGTAGCCTGTAATGAACTTCTGCTCTGCTGTGCGTGCGATGTTGAAAGCCGTGATTTAGCTCTCATTTAGTCCCGGCTGGAAAATGAAGCACTGAAAATAAAGGAATTATTTCTTCGCAGAGAAACTGTACAAATGTTTATACAGGATTTTACATACGTCTGAATGTGTCAAATGTATTGAGATGAAAACAGAAAATAATGAGTTGCATTTCTGTGAGTTGAGTTCAACATTCTGAACTGTGATCGACGTTGTGAATGAACAACGGCATAAGTGTCTTGATTTGATTTGCTGTATTGTTGCTCAAACATTGTCTCACACTACCACCCTCACTGCCAAGCTGTAATGTTTTACAATGGAGAAAAACAAATCTTGGCACTTAAGGTATACGACTGGAACCACAAAAGCCTACTCAAACACTTAAAGAGCTTAAATTACCTTCGGATAAACCTGTTTGTGATTTTCTTAAGACGCATTGCGTCATTCCTAAAAATATATGCTAGACCAGTTAAAAAACTCCAAATAGGTCACAATTAATTCTCAGTATAAATGCCAAATTGCCAAGTTTTCATGCTGTTCCTTGTGCTAAAACACATCCTTCACAACGCTCAACATTAAACACATTCATAAGTACACCATCGCTTGCTTCACAAAGAACGCTACAGGTAAATAAAAAGTCACTGTGACTTCATGTCTTAGTCTTCGTACTCCTGTGCAGCAGAAACACAAACTAAGTAGGATCTTAAAGGTTCATTGTGTCTTACACCTCACGCAGTCCATGCACATTTGTAAAGTAGTCAAATCTTTGGGAAAACGTTTAGAATTTGAATCAGTTTAGAATATTCAGACTGTAAACACAGAAACCGTTTCATACGCCAGCTCTGTCATATTCATCAGGACATGCCTCTTGTTCTCAAGAGGAAACATGAATAAAATTTAGGTAATTTTTTGAAACGGGGACATGCACAAAGCTAAAAACTCTCAGAACTCACCAAAATCTTCAGACATGTCAAAAGGTGAACCCATGCGTCTGGTCAAAATGTTCTAAGGTCTATTCTTTGCCTTGCCATTCATAGACAGAGAAAGGGGACACACACACACACACACACAATCAGTCTGTGTGAAACTTCGTTTTACTTCTTCCAACAAAGTTTTCTGGGTTGAACCAATGTCTGTGCCCCTATTTGGTTACTACTGGAAGGGGAGGGAGTGTTTAAAAAAAAGAACCTCAATGATTTCATTCTTTTGTGGTCAGGAAAGTGAGTGAGAGAAAGAGAGAGAAAGAGAACAGGAAAAGGAATGGGGGGGGTAAATGCAGTTCACATCTGTGCTGTCTGATTAAGTGTTTAGTGGGCCAAAGGAACTGTTGTTTGTGCCCATACAAGATTTCCATATTAATTGTCTGCAATAAATAAACAGAAACATGAATGTTTAACACAAATCACTAAATTGCTCTGCTGAGGTTGGAAAACATCTCTAGCACCAAAATGATGATGATTTTTGAAGAAAAATGCAAGGAAACAATGAGCAGATGACCAGATCAGGAAAACGTCAAGTAAAATACACAGATTCCAAAAGTCCAAAATCAGACATTGTTTACCAGCTGAACACAGCTAGGAAAGAAGGAGATGGGCAGACACGGGCTTCATTAAAGTTTACAAATATTAAAAACTATTACCTGTCAAAAGATGAGAACATTAACCTCTCTTTTATATGAACATATTCTGAACACACTGATAGGGTTTAATGCTTATTCTGTCAGGACATACATACAGCAGTAAGATTATCTTGACTTTTATACCACATCTGACCCTGGGTCTGTCTTTAACTGTCTCTTACTCTAACAAGTAAGATCCTCTTAAAAAAGCTTGTATCTGATTCTGTTGCTGCTATTATTGATTTACTGTACACAGAGCCCATATTTCCATCACCTGCATGGGGACAAAGAGCTTATTCACAAATACCAGAAAGCTGCAGGACTATATTTCTCTCAATATCACTTTCAATTGAGTCAGATGTTTTTTACTTGCTAGAAAAGCCATGGCGGCTTGTTTTCAATTTACGGCATACTAATAAAATGTAGAGCTTATATAGCTATGTATATGCACCATAAGTCGCTTTGGATAAAAGCGTCTGCCAAATGCATAAATATAAAGTAATGTAAATGCAAATTAATAGTTTCCTTGAGCCACATTCACAGTCACTACAAATGAAAGTAAAAATGTAACAGTCAGATCAAAAGAATGCCAGTTAGTGGCATTTACTATCAAAAAGAAATGACAGACGTCTACTTGTGCACACAGAAACTGGAACGGTTTGTAGAGATGAAATATGTTTATTTCAACTGATGTTGACAACTCTTTGAAAGCCACAGACATATGGGGTTGTTTAAAAAATTAAAGGTGAATTAAAGTTAGCACTCATTATACGTTCTCAATATTCAGACTGTCAGCCACCAAGAAACACAACCCACTAGAAATAATGACTTAATTTTTACCTTTAAACAAACAGTTCCCAGAGTTCCTGCGAGTGAGAAACAGAATAGGTCCAGGCACTTTCTTTTCCCATAACTAGGTCCCCATGGCTTACACATTGTCGTCATCCTCACTGCAAAATTTCTCAGGCAGCTTCAGAAGGACATTGTTTATTCATCACATAAACTCACAAATGTGCTTTAAATTTGGATTGGAGATGGAAATGAATGCCATTAAACATATTGGAACGTTCTGAGTGGAAAATTAAACAAAAGAAACAATATTCTTTAAACACTGTCTGATTGCAGTGCAGTTCAAAACCATTAAGGAATGCTTTTTTGCATGCATCAATTGTTTAAAGTTGATGTTTTTCAGATGACTGACATAGACTGCAATGATGAAACAAGATCAACAGCCAAATGGAAGAAACCAGTCAGACCTCAATAAAGGGCAACAAACATTATTTGAAGACATTATTTTAAAATTTAATGGTATCCAAACAACATAAAATGATTCAAGTGTCTTGTCATAACTGGTTTTGTGTGTTTGTGTGATTAACTGGTGTTTTGTAGAGTCAAAAAGGCCAGATTTTGGCTTTGGGCTACATATCTTTTAGATGAAGATGCGATTATTCAGTGACTTCAGCAAACACGGGTCTTAGTCATCTCCAGAGAGCAGCTCTCTCATTTTCTTAAAGGTTGTAAATCGTCTAAAGATTTATAAATATTTAAATATTTGCTGTGAAATGGCTGTTGGAGGGTTCCCAATTCTGAAGATCACAATAGACTAATAAAACATCGTCTTTGTGTATTTTATGGTTATAGTTTTGTGACTTTGTTTTACATTGTTTCTCTCACTTTTCTGTCTCTTTATTCATATTTAATATGTTATTTATTATAGTCACAATATTGTGCAAACATCATTTGTGTAATTACAAAAATAACATTTCATTTAACCATAGATATGAAATCCTTTATTGGTTAATAAATACCAAGAGTAAATTCTTACAAAAAATCTAGCAAAGGGTGGCTACTTGTTAAATGTGATAGATGTTAAAATATATAGGTTAAAATTATTTTGTATTTTTTTGGTCAACACAACATAATACATAAAAACATAAACACAACATATTTCACATAGTTTCACATAATATTTCCATTTGTGCTATATTTTGTGTAAAACACTCAAAAACACATCATACTGTATGTTTATGAGCTACTTGTTATATTTAGGAGCTAGTCCTTCTGCCCGTAATTATTGCAATTCAGTTTCAAAACTCTCCCCTGTAAATCAGTTTTTTTTATTGAGTTTAGTTACCATTTGCCTCAAAGGGGTGCAACTCGCAAAAACATAATATGTCTACATAAAACAGATGCTTTCAAAATTATAGATACAGTACATTGTTTTCTTCTGCAGGACGCATTATTTCTCATAATTTCCATTGCCATTAGCCAAATAGATGTACATATCAGAGCAGCATTTTGATTGTAATTAATCATACATGTACAGTATCAGTTCTAGATCTTTCTTGGTTAAGAGAGATGATTTTGATTAATCTGACAGTCAGACGGACCAAAACGGTTGGAATAGATTGCAAAAACAGGCAGGAGATAAAAGGACTTTAATTCAGTCATTCTCCAAATTCAATTTGAGAGCTGCATATATGTCATTTGGGAACACTGTTCAGTGTCTGGAAAATTATAGTTTGGCCGACTAAACAGCCAAGCAGCCGGTCCAGAGTTATAATTGGACTGGTGGTCTGGACTTCTCGCAGGATGCGTGACTCATCATATCTGTTTTGGAAATGTATTTGTAACCATTTCTTTTGTTTATTTTTAGTATTCAAGACTATTGCATACATCTACACTCTATATTACATGGTATTGTCATGCACTACTTTGTAAAAAATGTTTTAAAAATTTGATACAATACCTTTCTTCAATAAATCTGGCACATGCTTTGACGAAGTTTTGTCTTACAGAAATTCACTTGTTCCCTCTCAGCACCTGATGCTGTCAGGTGATGACAATATATCTTAATTATAAATAGCCAGCATGCCCAGAATAGTCCATAGACCTGCTGTGCTGTGTTAAAACCCAACAGGTCAGCATTGTTCCATGCTCACATATGGGTGTTGTCCCCCCGGCTGTTAAAGCGATGCGTTCTCCCCTTACATGCTGAGGTCAGGGAAGCACACAAGCAGGAGACAATGCATCAGAGTTCTGCATCAGATCTGAATCACTTTTGCATTATGCAACTGATTGATTTTTCATACCCGTATAGTCACTATTCAGTTGTCCATGACTGTCCGCTCTGTTGAGATTGACGTCCTGACAATTTCAATAATGTATTTATCAAAATAATAACAGTAATTTTAAAATTAACATTGAAGTACTGGTGAACATACAAATTAACTGCATTTATTGATGTCAAATGTAAAAGAAATGGCTCATGATTGCCCAACATGATTTCACGGCAGTTCGTAAATATTGTGCAGGTTGGCTAATTCATTTGAATTTGTATGATCTTGTATGTACGAATTCATACGTACCTTTTTGTATGATTTGCTTTTCCAGTGCTGACGATTAGGTTTAGTGGAAGGGTTGGGGCTTCATTATTTATTTTTTCTAGTAATTGCACAAATTTTTCTAGTCACTTCGTTCAACTTTCTATGAGTTAGCCACCTCATAAAGTTATGAATCCAGGCTGGTATATCCAATGTTTTGAATTAGAGAACTAGTTAAAAAAGTTAATATTTTCTCATTGGGCAAAGCCATTAAGCATTAAGTATCAGCCTGATAGTTTAATGTTAAGTATAAGTAACCAGTACCCATTGGTAACCCGTAATGCAAATACAGGTGAGAACTTAGATTAATGTATGAAAACATTCAAGTGTTTTGGTTCTCAGATTTAGCTAACAAGCAGAAGAGAATATGACAAAGCCAAACAGGTATCTAGATGTGATACGCAGTTGAAAGCAATTAAGTGGCAAACTACATCCCTGAATCCTTTAAAGCAAAGTGTTGGCAGGGCAGAAAGATTTCAGATCTAATTTGCTGCATGCTAATTGTCCTCCAGTTCATCACACAGAGTGCTAAAACTCAGCACGGCTCATAAAGCGCAAGAGATTGAATGGGCTGATTGGCCTCTGTTCATGATTTCATGGCCTCTCCTCTATTTCCATTAAGATTTATTTTATTAATTTATTTCCATTTTTGGAAATCTGCTTTAGGTGACTCACTACGGTTCCCGATCTGAAGAGGTCTGCGGTACTACTTGAATCTGAGATTCAGTATCAGTGAGAACAAGTGTGTGATGTGTGTTGTGATCTGAACTGAAGGAGAGCTTGTGCAGACAGTTAGCTAATCAGATCTCACTTTGTAAACACAAATTACTCGCGTTCACCCTGATGTTCAGAATCAAAGATGTTAAAAAGTAAAGAGTAGAAAATAAATTAGAATTCACAAGCATTTTTCACACTAAATACTTCACTTGGAACATAATCTGAGGTAACTCAATATCTGACTATTCTGAAATAAATCTCTGCCAAGGAAAAGAGATAAAGCTCATTAGCAGGTGATTTATCTCCTCCCTAAACCAATAGAGATGGAGGAAGAGGCTGTTCATTTGTAACATGGAAGGAGCAGGTAGATATGGGTTAGATTATGACTCTTATAAACCTCTGGGCCACTTCTGTCAGTCCTCTAGTCAAAGACAACTAGTTGCTGTTTACTAGCTGTAAAGCTTCTTCCTGAGATTGGAAACCTTTTATGGTGAGCTATATTTGATATCCAAGACTGGTCAAAGGATTGGTTCAGCTGAACCTCTAATATACCTTTTTTACACCAACATACACAGTAACACATCCAATGGAAAATAAAGATCACAAAAAGATTAAGTGGAGCGCAAATGGAGACTTTTCTTACGTGGAGTTATTTTTTCACAAAACATTGATCTCATCTTCCTTCAGAGAGCTCGAAAATGTCCCACACGGTGCTCAAATGTTTCAAACACTGCTCATCAAAACTTCCAACACCAAACATATCTGAGTTACATGCATACCGTCCACATTCATTTAATAGTGTTACAACATTGTCTCATTTGTGTGTTTTTATTAGAGAAACTCCATGAGCATCATGAGGTGTGGAAGTACAATCTTAATCATGTATTATGGACACAGCTTTACTCATATTTTATCATTAAGTGTTAATCATGGAAATTCTATCTCTAATATTATAGAAAATTGGCTTAATGTTGAGTCAATGTGGATTCTGTGTATTAACCATGCGCTAAAATGTCATGGCAACAGAACCGATTTCATAAGCACGTGACAGAAGAGAGCAGTCCGCATACACAGCTGCTCAGTCAGAAGACAATATCTTCATGCTTTCCTCTCAATAGACCAAAGCTAATATAAATCAACAGGCCAGAAAGTTCAGAAAGTCTCCTTGTTAACCTTGAAATGTGTGATCTGCTCATCTGCTCTTGCTGTAAATGAAAGAACTATATGTGTATCTCATTACTGTGTGTCTGGCTGCTAAACTAGCTGATGTTGGGGATCTGCTCTCAGTCTATTAGCAACTGTCCTCTATGCCATATCACATTTAATGAAACTGGAAAGATCAAAGAAGGACATTATTACCCTTCCTCAACGTTTCTCTGAACTAGAGAACACTGTTTGATTTTTCCTTTTTCATCTGCTTCCATTCTGTATAACCTCAATTGTTTTGGATATCACCATGAGAGTGTTTTGCGGTGTGTCTTCAGAATTAAGCTACAAATGAAGAGGAAGTGGGCTCAGCTGCAGATCTCATAGACCTGACTTTCACACATTGTACATTCTGACTATTTAATTGAGAAAACGAAACGAGACACACTGCATCTGCCGTAAGGAAAGCAGCCATATCAATCATTCAGTTAGAGTAAAACTCTAGTGTGCACTATGTAGTGTTTTAACTAGGAACCCATTCAATAGGTTATAAATCACCATATCCATCCCTCAGGCGAAAATGCACACACACAATCACTATATTGATTTCCAGTCCATAGGAAATGTAGCATACTTATGTATACAGTATGTGAAATAACTGATATTATATTACAGTACATTTGAGGATACAGTCTAGGTGAGTCCATTCCTTTTCCAAGTCCGTTGGAGGCTATGGGCAGTATGCTGTGAGACTGACCCCAACAGTGCACAAGACAAGATGTGATTGGTCAGATGAAGATGTATTCAGTACCCCAGAGCATTTCTGATTGGCTATCACAAATGAATGCTTCTTACACTTGCCTAGAGAAAGTATACTAGAGAAAGTATGTGTAATATTTCCTTATTGCTGCTTTGCAACTTTTACATTTAAAGTTGAATTATAACTTCTAATTATTTACTTATTGTCATCCATGAATTTGTCACCCTTCTTTTAAGGGTCTGACACTGGGAGAAGTCAACCTCACCTCTCTTTAATATTGTACGAGCGTAATCTCATGATGATGATGGATGTTGGTCGCTCATGTTAATGAGGGGTACTGGGGAAGGCCGTCACTTTAAGAGATTACTGTGTTAATGGTTTGAAGTGAAAGCTTTCAACACACTTGAGGACATTAGGCTGATTGCAGCTCCTCTGTTTATACTGTACGCTGAGAAAGGCACCACAAACATGCATTGAAAATGTACCACTTTCCATCCTTTAAACTGTATATTTGTGTCTGTTGTGCAGGCATTGGTGTTGTTGTATTATTATTATTATATCTAAAACTTATGTGGCTTCATTCAACAGTTTATGAGAATGTCAGTAAAATCAATCCTCACCAACAGAACACCAAAGCCAATCTGTAACAGTGCTGTAACAGTACATAACACATCCATAACGCAGTAGATCTCATTTAGTTTTATATTGATTTTCTTCATATTATGCGGTATAAAAGATCAACAAAACTTTTTTATTCTATTTCCCCTGAATCCGTTCTTAATGTCAGTGAAATATGTCACTGGGGATAAGTTTGAAATTTGTCCCCATCCTTTTGTGTTTTTGAACATTGTGCTAACCTTGCTGGGCGCACAAAGCTTAAGATGGTTATCTGGGCTAGACTACAAACAAGGTTTTATCATGGCATCGTACATTGTTCGAATCTGTGGCCATATATTGAGTGCCACTAAGACTGATGGATAGGTGGGATCGTTTATGTTCAGACACACCTTTTTATTGCCAGAGAATAAAATCCAAGATTAATGGGGTAAGCAGGCAGTTACTCATGAGTGTTAGACCATTGCCATCTGCCCTCAGTCCTGATAGAGAGGTATCACTTATGCAAATGAGAAAACCTGGACATTTTGTTTGTGAGCACCAATTGAAGCCTGCTGACTTGTATAGATATAGAGACACTTTATATTCTCATAACAAAGACAGTGTTTGATGTTCTGATATTTTTAGATCTCTTTCATATTGTTTCTCAATTGTTTCTCCTAGACAGCAGTAAGATTAAACGGAGAGCAAATTTCTCATGTTTCTTCTTAAACAAAGCACTAATTATCTTGCATGTGTGTCCTCTGGCTGTTTAGAAAAGATCTCGATATTGTCTCAAACGTTACAGATTTGTTAAGATGTGTGCAGTCAACAGCTAAGAAATTTCAAAATGAACTCAAACATTTCTTATCAATTTCTCCAAGATAAAATTAGCTAAGCTATGATCTTTGTGTTTAAGCTTTGCATTCTGATCATCTCATTTGTGGCTCCTTATATGTCTCCTGAGAATTTTTTGAGAAAACACCTATAGACCAAATTAACTCTTAATAGATAACTAAACTAAACTAGGTGTTTTAGTTTCTTAAAGTGTAACCTGCTGAATGACATTTCAATATTGAAAGTGAAACAGAACTTGTTTTGTAATGTTCATTGAACTGTTGCATATAAATGACCGAGCTGCACAGCATTACACAAGCAACACATAATGTGCAGAACTGGTTAATCTTCAGTGAAAGAACTGTATGCTTTACAGATGTACTGTCAGGTGCTGATATGTCATTTGCATCCAGACTAGCTGTTTGCTTCTGGTTTCGGCACGATCACATGCTGATAAGGTGGCAGTGATTTCACACATTCAAGCATGACTTTAAATTATCCTCATCACAGTGAAGGAATGAAGACATTTTAAGAGAAAATTAATGAGAAAACTTTGATGATTTATACTGACCCAGCAATTCCCTGATTTAATTATCTTTTTCGGTGAGAGCCACTGTATTTCATGCTTTCTGTTACCTGCACTTACCCTCATCATGTTTTCAAGACACTTTTAGAGCCTTTGAAAACCTTTTACGCATTGGTACAGATATAATGGAGGTTTTATAGAAAAATCAATCTCTGTTTGTTTCAGAACTCTGTTTGTGTCAGATTGCTCTGTTAACGCTAGCAGAGCGTTTATGATTCAAGCATATTCTTGCTTGAATGAGGGATTCAAAATTTCACTCATACTGGAACTCCTGCTGTATAGACAGTGATTTAAATCAACATACTGTACTTTATCCTCACTAAAATCCAGTTAAATTAAGATACTGCATTAAAGCAATTGGCTTTTATAGGCTTTGCACTAAAAACAGTAACTTTTCTATCTTCATTTTCTGCCAGTGGGAGATGCTCTTTGCTGTAATGTGAGAAATGGCTCTATTAGGATCTAATTAAGTCAGATTTAGGTGACTGGACTGGGTGACAGAGTGAAGAACTGTGCATGTGTTAAGGGGACGCAGGGGGTGCGAGGATTCATGATGTCAGAATCTGAGGCGGGTTGACTGGTGACAAGTGGTTGGAATTGGCTCAGTGGGTGATGACAGAGACAGACAGGCAGTGTCAACAGAAGACATACTGTATCTGCTCATCACAATCTGACTGATGTATAGTGTACGTATGTTCACTAGGTACTTTCTTAGTTTTTGATCTCTGTGAGTTAATAACTAGGAAATACTGACCTTTGCATTTCCTCTCTCTTTACTAGCATATTTTTAGTAAATCTTATATTTATTCACAAGTCTTTGGTTAAGACACACTTTCTATCTTTGTTAGATTTTGCTCAGTACTCTGAGATTCCTCCAAAATTAAATCCTGACCCCCGGACATGAATTCATTTGAATAATGAAAGTGAATGCCACACCGCTCGCTACACTTTTTAATTTTTATTCTATTATGCGTTTGAAGTCTAGCATCTCATTGTAAATCATCAGGAGTACAACGTAATGCCAAACGGCGTACAAAAATAGTTCTTTCAAGAACTCAGCAATTTAGCTTTCGTTAGATGCCATTTGTGTCGTGTGTTTGTGTGCATTTGAATGTTAAGAATAATAATGTCAGAAATTACATTCCTTTTCTGTCTCCGCAAAACAAACTGTACCGCTGGCTGTGCAAAGCCATTTAAAAAAAATCAAAGTTTTGTAGATTAGCTGTTTACATGTCATGTAAAGTGAGAGTGTTTGTATTACTTTGTATTGCACCAGTTCTGTTTCATCTGTTTGTTTTGTTCTGATTTTACAAAGAGTCACGATCAAGGAAAAGATCAAAAGGGACAGAAACCTGTGCTCAGGGCACAGCATGCTGACTGTGTGCACTGTGTACTTCTGCCTTCACCACCCCTGGCACCTCATTACCTAAGCAATGGATTTCCCATCCAGCATTTTCTTCAGTGCCACTTTCTCACAGTCTCTGCTCTAATCACACTTGACATTACTGCTCAATGCCTGACAGATGTTATTGTGTAATCAGCCCACAACAGTATTGACTGGTCCCGATGAACAATAAGTATTGAAACACATGTATTGGCTGGAACGGGTTTATAGACTTAACAGCACAGTATTATTGTTATTGCCTTTGTTCTAGATGGTGTACATATACATTTGAAGAATAACTATTACATCTTTACAATATTGTAAAGGATTCTGCTTATTTGTAAACCATACACAGCCTTGAAATCTCATTATAATAGGTTTATATATACCCCCCCCGCCCCCCCAAGATTTATAGCTACTTTTTATGTATCTGTGTTTTACACCAAACCGCTTACGTCCATCTGCTTCATTGTATTGTAACTAGACAAATTGATAAGTGAGAGATGCAGAGAAAAGTTCCTGTATGTTGAACAAAGGATTAGAGGAACCTCACTATGAGATACACTGTAACCCAGTTTTATTAATATTCACATACATCATTTATACTGTCTATTCTACACAAACCTCAACACATAGTCATTAGCCACACACCTTGGGCTAGTATCTCTCTGGTCAGTTTTATAGCTACTCAAATGACATGTGCATATGCAATGCAGATCCCCCCATTTCATAAATGTCTGCAATAGACAAATGAAAATGATGAACGAGCAGACTGCAAATTCTAGAAAACGGCCGATGCTGATGAGTATATTTAATAATGGAAAAGTTCGATCTCCAAAAGTAACACAGACTAATGTCATGCATGCCATTTGGATTATTTATTCAATGCCAAACCAGCGGAGTGATAAGGAAGTAATTATATAATAGAAATGGCAGGAGGCTATAAATAAACAAATAAATAAATCAACTCACATGCGCTGTGTCGGTGACAAAGTAACTTGACACCAAAGCCGCGCCTCAGGTGAAGTAAATGGAGAAATCCTCGTCTGGTGTTAAGTCAGCTGCCTGAGCAATATTGACGGAATGAAAATATTAATAAAAGAAAAACAGATTAAATTTCATTATGAATAAGATCTGCCATTTTAAGTGCCTGCCATTGGCCTTCATATTAGTTTCATATCTCATATTTGCAGCCATGGCTTTACCCTCCGGTTTCAATTGTAAACTTGCAATTAATCACAACTTTTATTAATTGTTGATCATTTGTTACTTTTGGTGTACCAAAACGACTGTTTCTGAACAATTTGTTATTTTTTACTCTGCTCTGTGGTCTTTGTATTCATATGGCCTTTTGATGTCATGAAATCTGTATATATATATATATATATATATATATATATATGTATATGTGAGTCAATATAAGAGCTTGATTAAAAGGCTTAAGGTACTAATGAGGCCTTTCTGAAGAAACATGGTCATGAGATCCTCATAAAATTAAAAAGAAAAATGTTTCATTAACTGTTTACATTGTTATCTTCACTTGCTTTTAGAGTCAGCATTCATCTGGGTACTGCAATGAGACTGATCTGAAGATTTATTGCAATTTAGCCATCAATACAAGTCAGTAAACTTAAGCCTGATTTTCACTAAGTGGGTTAGAAGCTTTTCTTCTCACATGGCAAATTCTTTCTCAATGCAATTCAAGTGCCTGGAAAAGAAAACAGGACCAATATAAAGCACCACCAGGACAATATACTAATTACATATATAAATCAGTACTTGGCACTGGTGTTTGTTTGACTGTTTGGTTTACATCCAAAGTTTTATTTACTGTAGTTAATGGAACATTCACTCCTCAAGTGATCCAAACAGAAAGCATCTGACAGCCACAGAATCTCAACAGACACCGGGGGCTTTCGGTCTATATCACAGACATTAAAAGGCTCTTCTTAAATTGATATTTACAATATAAGCCCGACAGCCTCTCTGCTCAGCTGAAGCTATTTATAACATATGGCTGTCGGTTTGACTATCTCAGAATTGGCTACCAGCAGAGGAAGGAATCATCCGCTAAAGGAATAAAGGTGAGATTGCGTGGTTGTAAATCACCTCGGCTCTGTATCTCATAAATCTTTTGATTTAAAGTGGAAGAAAATGAGAAGAGCTCCAGGGACTGTTTATCAGGGCAGGGCTGCACGGCGCAGCCTTCACATCCTGTTCTCCATTTATGGCTACTCTGTGTCAGTTTGCAATGTCTCAACCAGGTCCTGCATATAATCGTAAACAGGAGCGGTCAGCAATATGTGTTTTGTGAAGGTCACCTTGTAGAACTTTGTGTTAGCAGCCAGAGGTCATGGGTTCAATTCCCAGGCAACGTACATACTGACAAAATTAAAAAGCACTTTGGAAGACAGCCTTTGATAAATTTGTAAGCATTAAGCTTTCTGGCAGCTCACCTGGTAGAGTACAGTGCTAGCAAAATCAAGGTTACAGGTTTGAGTCCCAGGCAATGCAGTGGTGTAATGTATAACATACATAGAATGCACTGTGCTTTGTATGAATGTAAATTAATTTCTTTTTCTCGTGCAGAGCTCAAAACAGCTTTTTCACGGCTGTCATCTGGACCTGCCAGCGTTTGAACATCCTCTGACAGGGTCACCGCACTGATACTGCTGTGATTACAATTCAGTGTAACTGAGATTTTTAAGTAGATGCAGGATTCAGCAGTATTGATTAGCATGTGTTTCATCTCAGGGCTCATCACAGCAGTCAGGAGACAGATGATGGTGTGGAATAAATCAAAACTACGCAATGAAGGATGTTCAAAACATTTCCCTGCTGAGGACACGCTGGTAAAGGTGAAATGTGAGCTGTCAGACATAGTGCTGACATGAGGAAATGATGTTCATGTAGTTACATTCAGATACGATAATCCTTACACTAAGGTCTGACATTCTGTTCCTCTCTGCTGCTTAAAATGCTTTCTTAGATTTTTGAAATTGTTTGAGATTTTCATATTTGTAGGTGCTAAGATTTAGTTTGGTATGGTGTTTTTGGTGAACTTTTTAGTGACTGCTGTTACAATGAGCTATAGAAGAAAATAGCTTTTTCTGTCGCTGTTTTCTCCTCTCTTTGTTTACGGAACTTGATGGACAATCTTCACAGCTATCACAGAGTTCTAACTCAATTTCAAGGTCTGAAAGGCTATAGATTTGTTGGAGTTTGTTAACTAATGCAGAGGCGCCTCATTTTGTACTGCAGGAGAGTGTTTCAACTTTCTGACCCTACAGGCACACACAGCCTCAGCAGGCAAATGAGTTTAATCATAAAATAAAGGTTCCTGAAAGGTTCTTAATCAGACTGTATGGTTCCATGAAGAACCTTCAACATCCACCGAATTTTTCTGTTGGTGACCTTTCCTTAGTGAAAGTCATTTTTGACAGCATAATTAACCCATTGATGAACATGATTAGTGTTTTTGTCTAGGCAATAATCAATGATAAGCAGACGCATGTCATCTGTTCTGGGCCAGGTTTTATATTACATACACACCCACTATTGGCATCCAGGCTAATGTATGACCTAGACTATTGTCCAGAGCAATAATGGCATTACTGTCAAACATGTTTATGTCCTCTGACCATCTGCTGAAGTTTTCTAGAGGATAGTTTACTCCAAAATAAATGTATATTATTTTTCAAATTATTTTCCTACTTGCATGTCAAACTATGAATTTTTCATACCTCTGTGCACTTTTGGAGGAGGCGTGGCTTTGGAGAGCTCTCTAAAAAAGGAGGATGGGATCTCTCCAAAATTGACTTTCCTACCTTTAATGTCTGGCTTTACTAATGGTAAAACCTTGGCTTGCCCTGAGGGATGCTGGCACCTGTCACCAGAGCTACATCAGCAGGTTTCATCTATATCCTCAGCTGGCTTTTCACTGGATTCACACCAGATCTAATTTAATATACAGATAGGTAGGGTAGCTGTAACCTTGCCAAAGGCAAAGAACTATCATTAATGTAAGAGGAAGCTTCTTTAGTTTTAGCTTCTTCTAAGTATCTTCTGATACCATCATTTAATTTTCAGAATAAATTTCAAATACTATAAGGGAGAAACAGAAGGAAGATTTTCAGATGTCTGCAGACTGAGATTGTTCTGTACTGTACTGATACATATGCTCTGTATATGTCATCTGTATGAGTTTTTCTGTTTTGCTTCCTAGTCTAAACCTATTACACTGAAGGGAATAAGAGACACTGACGCATTCAGATTGTATGAACAGTGAATTAGGAAATAGACTGGTTGTCATTTTGACATTTTGTCTGTTTACACATGAGAACAAATGTGCAGCTCACAATGAATTGAGTATGAGCGATGCTGTTGATGCTGTTATTTGTGACATGAAGAATATTATTAACAGGGTAATTTAATCTGTTGTAATTTGTTTTTTTCCCAGTCAATCAAGACCCTGCAAAAAAAATTCTGAATTAATTTTTAACATTTTTAATACGTTTTGAAGCCTGCCTAGCGCATTTATCACAGAAGTTGTATTTGTTGCAAATATTCTTGTCAATGGCAGTGATTATGTGTGACACAATTAGACTGAACCATGAGCAGTTACCTGCCATTAATAATAACATTAATAAAGAGCATTTGAATATGATATGTTATTGAATAATATTAGTGTAACAAAGACTGGACCAATCAATCATTACTATAACAGATGAAACAAATAAACAGTGGCTATAAAACCGGCTATAAGAATCGTCATGAACCAGAAGAGGTTGAAGGTTTTTGAAGGTTTTTGTTTTTAGACTTGAGCGCTTTTGCAGGTGATGTGAAAGCACATCATGCCAGTGGACACATACAGTTAATGTGTACACATACAGTTAGACCTGGACAGATTCTGTAAGGTCAGGCAAACAGCAGAATACCTCATTCACAATATGATAACAGCCAAAGCACCTCTTAGTTTGCAATTTGCCTATATTTTCATAGTAGAAAATATAGAAAATTGCACATTCAAATGATGCCATTGTAGGTTTGTTCTGCAGATATGGGATTTGCCTCTGGCACATATCCATTCAAATAAGCTGCTTTACACCTAAAGCCAAAGACAGCTTTTCATTTGATCCCATCAGAACATCTATTGATTCTCAACCCCCTTCCGTTTCAGTGGATTCTTGGACATTCAATGCAATTCTGTTAATTGCTTCCAAAACCATTCCAAGTTGAAATGCCATGCCAAGATATTTCACATGCTCCTTCAGTTTTATGCAGCTGTTATAATCTAATAAATTGAAATGCCTTTTTGGACCACACAGAGCTTAGTCAACACCTACAGACGAAATCTCTGTGAGTCTTTTTCTAATGAAGGGCACTCCCACAGAAACTGGTGATTGGAGGAGAGCCACATACAACACATCTACATTGATTTTTCACTTGATGGCGATCTTAATTGCCACGTGTAATTACAGGTTAATGGTAAGCTTATCAAATAAGCCCTGTTTAAACTTGTTTTTGTTATCTGGCAAAAATAACTGATGGTAAATCAATCATAAATCAGAGACTCTTGACTGTGATGGAAGAGTTTAGAGGTTGTGTTTAGTTGTGTTGTTGTGTTCAGAGCTTTATTTCTGCTGTGTTGAATCTAAGTGGACAAGCTAGTGTCACTAGTCTGCCGTGTCTTAATTAAATGCATGTCTGAGTACTTTTAATTTTGAAAATATTACATGCAAGTACTTGATGCTAATGAGCAAATTATGGAATTAATAAATATTATGAATAGGAATCAAATGCAAGGGTCAGTGACCAAATGGCTCTGCCTGGTATCTGACAAACCCAAACACACACACACACATTATATACTTTTGATTAAAGTGCATATTATACATTTTGAAAAATACAATAGTGTAGCATAAGAAAACTAAGTTGCTAGTTAAGAAAAACTACTAATACAGATTTAGTTAATCTAATAGGATTGCTCATGTCCACAAATATATTTGATTACTCTCTTATTTTTACATTTAGAGGAATCAGAATTCACTCTAAAGCCATAAAAACGAACTGGGAAGCTGTTTCATTTGAGCCTTATTAAGTCTGAAACTGAAACTAATAAATTGTATGTTCTTCTACTCTAAATAGATGCAGTGCAAGTTCTGCAGCTCTGTGCTGACTAGAGTGCTGATGATTCATTTCAGTCCTCATTGCTTGAGCTGAAGAAAACAGGAATATATAAACATAGTCAAGGTGACAACCGGGTGTCAGTTCTCACTGAGTGCAACGAGCATGCATGGAATGAATTGTTCAGAGCAACATATGAGATTGGTGATGGAGAAAAGGCAGGGCCTGTGATTGGATGACAGATGAGGACCGCTCTGTGGTTTCCTGTTTGGCTTTCGGGCTGTGATGGATGACAAAACCTGGTGTCACCTGGGATTGCCTTCCTATACCCCTACCCCCCTCACCACTTTTTGCACATATGCTCTGTCTCGCTCTCTTAGTCTCACACAAACAGCCATCACTTCTCTCCTCTCTGTCTCTCTGTCTCTTCTTTCTCACCACCTCTGTTCCCACTCGTTTTTCAAAAAAAATATCCTGCTAAACATGAGGAAAGACATGAATTCTGTCTGACAATTTGCTCTGCTCTAACCATTTAAATGTTTCAGTTTTAACCAATCATATTCTCCTGTTCTACAGACGAAAAGCACAAGTTGTAATAAATATTGTAAATTCTTGAGCTTAAACTTCACCTATTAATGGACGGCATATAACAAACTTTCACCTGTTCTGAAATGGGCTATGTAAACTGGTAAGGCTGGACTGATGCATTGGAGCAACTGTTGAGATGCTTCAGAAAACTATGCAGAGCCACAGGTGCCACTCAACAGCCAGAAACAGCACCATTTAACAGACCTACCAAACCAATTTTTATCTTAACATTAGCTGTATACTATCTGAAATAATAGTATCTTCTTCTGGTGTTTAGGTAATAAAGATTAATAAAAATTCAATATTTCATGGCACGATTCATATGTTCTGGTAGAAGCTGATGCCTTTTACAAATTGATCTACTTGGAAGTCCACTTGGAATTTTATTAAGATTAAAAAATGAAAAAAACATTTAGATTAAAGGTCAAGACACAACAGAGGGACCAAATTACTCTTACTCCTGATTATTGCCCTGAAGTCATGCAGTTTAACTGACTAAACATACTCACTTATCACACAGAGCTCAACAAATGCATGATTTAGATGCTAATTATTGGAGTATTCTGGCAAATGACATTGGCAAAATCTGTCATCTCCTGGACAACAGTATTAGTCTATATGCCTCTGTTCTATTTAGTTGCAAAATGGATAAATATTTCAGCATCATATTGGAGTTCTGTGACTGATATGGATGTTGTTTATTATGTTTTTCTGGTCTGTGGTTGTATAAAATAATAATCGCTTGCCTGAAGCTTCTGGTTGTAGGACAGCAGATTTTTCTTTATAATGATACGATGTGGCACAAAGTCTGATTTACTCGCTGGATAAACTTTGGTAATGACATAATTGTTTTTTGTGTTTTGAGTAATGGTAATATGAACGACTCAACAGCTCAAAAGACTAACTACAATTTTCATTCATCAAGCATAACCAAGTGTTTCAATTTTCTACAGGTTACTAACTATTAAAATGTCACACATGAGCGGACTTTGTATATGAAAAGATGAATGTCGTTTAAATGATATCTCAAAGCTTTCTGAGAGATAACAGACCTTTGAAAAGTCTAATGATGAAATAAATGAATGCAGCGCTGCTTCACACAAGAATCTGACGATATTAGTTTACCAGTGTTGTGTGAATATATTATAACTGTAAACAGGATTGTTCCTCATTCATCCCCATTTATGTTCTTCCAATGTGATTTTAGCTTTTAAAAAGGAGTTGAACAGAGCTTGTGTTTGGTGTGTTTCTCAGGTCATTTGTCTCTGTATCAGCATCAGTAGATGCGTGTAGCGATTGATAACTGGCCCAGACACGAGACGCTGGACTTGTCACACTCTGTTAAGGCTGCTGATGTGTTAAATGTCCTGTGATGTCCGCAGAGTGGCAGGTTCTCACACACAGCCCTTCTACAAAGATGACACCCTGACATCTGTCACGCTCAATGTCATCTCATTTTTGTCATTTCTCTCTCCATCTAACCTTCACCTCCCAAAGGTTTGCTTTGCATTGTACACAGAAATAATTTAGAACTTGATAAAATTGCATGATGCATTTAGATCTTTGAGTTCAAGTGATGCTGTATCTTAGCCAGTTTTGTGTCTCTTTTTCACTTAATGCTAAATGTTCCCAGCCAATAAACACCTGCCATGCCAACTCTTCTCTCCAGAGGGAGTTGTGGCCTACTGAGTCAGACTTGTAACCTGAATGTTGCTGGTTCTATTCCCAGTGCCAATAGGAAACAACTGAGGTGCCCGTGGCCCAGGTACCATATCCCCACCATTCTTGGTCCACACGTCACATCATCTTCATCAAACAGTAAGTAAACAGTAAACCGTACTTCCTGCCACAGCAACACTGTGCTTGTGGACTGTAGTAAATAGCTTTTAAATACTAAAATTACAAAGGCTTGCTGCATGGAGTTTGTAATAATGGTTGGATTAAATAGATGGATAAACCTGCAAGCTAAAATAGCAGCTCTTTGTTATTGTATCTTACTGAGGCCAATTTCACATTGTTTGCCTCGGGTTTCCACAATACAGTGATTCAGACAAACAAAATTGATATTGCATTCATAAAAATGTTCAATAAACCAGAACTTACATTGCTTGTCAATCACATTGTCTGTTTTTAATCCACCAAACGAAGCCAAAACAGCATCAACCGACAAGGTAGAGGCATTTGCTTCTGCTGAATGAATCTATTGAGTAAATGATTCAGCAATGCATCAGAGTGTGTTTGATTGAAGTGGCTCAGCGCAGAATGATCTGCAAAGTACCATTTGTCATCTGCTGTCAAATCACTCAGGACAACTTAAAGGCTAACAGCCTAACAGTGATGCCTCAAAATGACCCCGTCAATCAGACATCACGCCAAATCTAAACTAAATAAACCTTAAGAACCATATACACAAATTATTTCTGCGAAAAAGCAACAAATTATAAAATCACAGACATATTGGAAATGATGTCAAATGACTCTCCTTGTAGAAGTCCAGGTTCTGTCTGGAGTAACTCTTTCCTTCCATTTATACATAACAATGATAAAAATACCTGATTTTTGTTGCTTTATGAGAGTCTGTTTAAAGAACTGACTGAAAGTTAATGCTGTGCTTAATATTAAAAGTTAAGAGTTTAAAAGTTAATACGTGCATAATATTGCACAGAACTAAACATTGGAGAAAATGTACCTGTAGTTTATACAAACTTACATTTTAGTACATTTTAGCAGTGATTTTTTTTTATATTTATTTTTACCAGAAGTGATGTCAGGTAAAGGTTTTAATGACTTGGGTTGAATTCGGTGGCTGTATGTTTTAAAGTGGTAAGAGGAGTCTGCTGGTGTCTGTACAGCACTCTGTGATGGGGCCAGATGCTCCTTTAACAAGCATCATTTGCTTCAGTAGCAGAGAGATGGAGATGATCTGGTAATTACCATCTGGTACGAATCATTCAGCAGAATTATTCAAGAAGACAGCAGCATACGGTTTTACCAATGTAAACTGTTCATGTGCTCAGCTATCAGACTGTGTGTTTAATGTTGTACATTCACTCAGATTTGAATTGTTATTCATTATATTCGTGATGTGTATTTACTGTGCTAACACAAAAACTTTCTGTAACTACAGGAAGGATTTAGTGAGAGTGCTAGACATGTTGCTGCCTGTTTTCAGAGTGATTGGACTTAAGGAGCTGTCCAGAAACTGCAGCTGTAATCCTGTTAGACTTTAGCATGCAGTCTTCCTTGCACGAGATCATTGTGCTGTCCGCAGCTTTTTATCCTCGTAGTTTTGACTGTGATTTAAACTTTTGATTAAAGAAAGGGCTGAAGCAAAGACTAATGAAACACTAACTTTGTTTTAGAATCAGGAAATGAGAGGAGAATTAGCATAATAATAATTTGCATATATTATCACATCCTCATTTACAAGAACAATATTTAGGGTAAAAATGTTGGGTGATGTTTTTCTGTGCAGTCACACTGTACGCACTTTACAGACATGGGTTTCAGTCTTAATTTGATCATTTTAAGTTTATGAGTATTAAATCAAGGAGTATTAAATCATTAAATTAATAATTTATAACATATAACGTATAGTGATTTAACCATTAAAA
This sequence comes from Chromobotia macracanthus, assembly GCA_036877525.1. Classification (NCBI taxonomy): domain Eukaryota; kingdom Metazoa; phylum Chordata; class Actinopteri; order Cypriniformes; family Botiidae; genus Chromobotia; species Chromobotia macracanthus. The sequence goes on from JAZGTH010000025.1 coordinate 2,878,637, forward strand.
GCACATCCCGGTGTAGCTTGTAACACAATATGCATAAAGCAAAATACATTTTACAAATCTAAATATAAACATAATCTATAATCTACATAGCCTCAACCTACTGTTCTAATGTTTGTAATTTAAAGCATCAAATTTCTAATAATCTAACAACAGGTCAGGACCAAAATGTGCCAGACCAATGCTGGATAGATTAGAGAAGTTTGCAGGTTTGTGTCGGCTGACAGAAAGTCGATTATTGTGCCTAACTTCTGAATTTACACACAGGAGGTGGACATGACACACAGTGGTCCCCGACCGAACTAGGCTGCCACTGGTCAGTGCACTGCAGGCTCTGTACTGTCAGATAAGTAATGGGGCGTGTGCTTTGGTGGGCCTGTTTAATTAGCCATGAATGATGGCTATGGTGACTCCATCACCCAGCTTGAGAGGTCCTGGCCTGGTCCAGCTAAATGAGGTGACAGCAGCTCTCATGATGAAAAGCTTGTAAATCTGAGACATGTGTGTCTATCTTGGATTCTGATGGGCCAGTTCTCCTGCTCCAGAGCTTATTTTTATCCCTGTGAGTGTTTATTTGGTCCCAAACTTTAATGGTTCTGGGTTCTTGAGCCTGTACCTGGTTCTGATTTCTGGGCCCTGTCACCCTCATATTTCTCCTGGGACCCCTGTTTATGAAATGACTCAGAATGCTTTCTCTCAATCTGTGTAATACTCTCAGAGAAGGCCACCAAGGACAACAAAGGCCAGAAAAGTATATAGTTGATCTTTTAAATTCAGTCTTTCTAAAGCAGACATAAAGTCATGATTCATTGAGTTATATCAAGGCTAAAGGGTGAATTGAATAAAGTGATGTGAATAGGAGGGACATTCGCTTTATACACCCACATTAACAAGGTCCTCCATTGTGATCAGTGAAAAAGTGCAGTCTTTATATCACAACTGGAACACTTCTCAATACGTACTGTAGCCTATGAGGCCTATCCCACACCTCATTAGACCAGCTTGAGCTATTTATTATGCCAGGCAAAGCAAAAATGTGTGTCCAAAGAAGACAAATGAACACAGCAGAATCCTGGCAAGTGTGCAACTCATTTATCTATTGTTAAAAAGAGCCTGAATAGTGCTGATATGTCTGCATTCAAATCCATACACATATATCATACAAATACATGACAGGAACTTCCCATCCACACATTAATTGTGCAGGAACACAGCCGTTGCATGGAATGCACAATTTAGGTTTTTGGTAATGCATGTAAATGAACCTGAAGAGCTCTGCTGTATATAATACTCTGTATATAATAGTTACTAAACAGCAACAACTACCTTGTAACATTGTGAAAATGTTAATGCAAAAAAAGCAGCCAATAAGAGGGCAGGATAGAGGGGAACTCCTTTAAAACTCTTTAAAAATCTTCTCAGGATAATTCCTCAAGAAACTGGGTGATGGAAAATGTCAAGAAAAGTTTGTAAATTCCAGACGAAGGGTGACTATATTGAATATGCTAGAATATATCCTATTTTACCTTATTTTCTACTCTAAACTTTTGACTGGTAGTGTATATATATATATATATATATATATATATATATATAATATAATATATTAATATATATATATATATATTACAATATATATATATATATATATATATATATATATATATATATATATATATATATATATATATATATATATTATAAAATATACACATGACAGACTCTGTTTAAGTTGGGGGAATAACAATATTGTTTTGCCTGCATGTAATAAAAAATCTGCAAAAGTTGATTCTGAAATCTCATCTCTCTTCAAATCATCCTGTACTGTCCATGGAAGTGATCACGCTTGATTTGTCCAACGGCAGGGGAAGCCATCCCTCTCAAACTGAAGATTGCAGACCCCGTTCTCATAAATATATCATTTTTTCCCAAATGGCTTTGGAAAAAACGATGCATAAATCGATATTTACTGTAAATTCGATGTAGCAGAATGTTTACTCTTCTCCATGGGCAGTGAGATCAGATATGGGTGGATGAAGGACAGAATGCATCTATTTAAACATGTGCATGTGTGAAATGCTTAAAGGCTGCTGGAATGAGATGCTTTTCTACAAAAATTCATCAAATAAATAAAACATGAACTTTTATTTTACGTTATTTATGCATTGAAATAGAAGGAGGCAATAGTTTTTCCAATTATTATTGTGCGTCAGCCTGAAATCCTATTTCTGGCATGGCACATATATTTGAGGTTCAGGGTTTGGAATCTCTTTTCCCATATCCGATAGAATTTGAAACAACCCGTGTCCAGCAGATAAAGTGGAAAATGATAGTCTACTAGCTTTTCATCAAGAGCTGGTATCAGAGGAGTTTAGACCAGCTTTAAAATAATCTGCTGAAGAGTGGAATTTGATGTTATTCCGGTCAAATTTTAGCCCTTCATTCACTTTCCTAAGTGTCAGAGCTCTGATATTGAACCGTTTAGTAACCTTGGCTTTGTATTGGAGATCTCTTTCCTGCAGCTGGGATTATGCCACTAAACAATGACTGTCCTTGATGTGTTAAACTCTGCGCTGTTTAACACATCAATACTCAAGCAATACTTAAAAACAGGGATGGGGACTTTTAATGGGAACTCGCACTGACACATGCTTCAGACACCAGCTTTCCACAGAACTGGGGTTACAACCATTATAAGTGAAAAAAGAAATGCATTTTCTGATGCCAGGAAAGAATATCTGATAAAAGACAGATGATGCACCTCAGATTTCATTGTTTACATTTTATTTATTCAATTACCAGATGCTTTTATCCAAAGTGATAAAAGAAGGAATATTACAGGCCATTTATTCTGAGGATGTTATGGTGACTTTATATTTTTGTGTAAAAGCCAAAAGATAACCATGTGTCTTGGAAAATGGAAAATCTTACCATTGTGTGTATTCACTGTAGTCTAAAAGCAAATTTTGAACTATAATAACTCTTTATGGAAGAAACTTACAAAGACTTGTTTATTTTTAGCACTATATACCCTTGGCCTTTCAGGAGCACAAATCTATTCAGTAAACCCACATGCTTCATCCAGATTTTGCCAGATTAGCTCATTTGAATAAAGCTTTGCTCTGCTATCTCTTGCCATGCTTTCAGTCCCAACACACGTCTCAGAGGTGAATTCACTAAACAGCACTCAGGACTGGTCTGCAAGATAAGACAAAACACAGAGCAAATTTGTATTTTCCCCTAATTTTGTGCTTTTACCTGATTTTTATTCTTTTAGACTGAATGAATATGTATACACACAAGGGATTTGTTTTGTCAACAGCAGCATCCGGAGCACAGAAAACAGATGCCAAAAGACAGATAGCAAAGAAGAAAATAATGTATATAAAAATACACCAATGTCAAATAAGAGTCAGGCTTCATTTACACAGTGTTTGGGATTGATAACCAACTCTTAAATTGTCCAGTTCACACAACAGCTCACAGAAATGGCTTGAAAACAGTCTGTGTAAACAAATAACCAACTTCTCGTGACAGAACCTTAACCTTGACGTTGTCACATACTCTGTGGTCTGTCTCAAATAGCTATTATACCATCCTGTACAAATACAAATAAAAATGATCCTGATTATTAATATCTTTGTTTAAACACTATAAAAATCATATTCCCATAGAGACCAACACTGGATGCATATTTTCAATTTCAGACGCAATCCTCAACAGCTCTGTTGTCAGAGTATAAATAAACACCTACAGAATCAGACAGACTCTGGATGGTGTGAGTTTGCCCGGCTCTCAGCCAGTTTCTGGATCAGGGTTATGCATGGCTGTTTCCCTGATGAAGCCGCTCATGGCCCTATTCACCAGCTGTTGCCAATTGCAGAGTCTTCACGCAGCCTGTCTGCAGGGACAGAAGAGGAAGGACATGGAAGGACTAACCTTGCTTCAAGCTATTTGCACGCTGATTCGAAACCGTTCAGAAGATGCCAGCTGAACAACTTGTGTTGCAGTGTGATGTTATGGTATGTGTACTTTTCTGATGCATGGAAAGAAATTACTTTGATTCACATACAGCTGTTGTTTTAGATCAGAAGCTATACAATTCTGAAACTTTTTGAAGGACATTATACATTTGGACTGATCTTCAGCTCGTCCCTGAGCGTCACACAACTCAGTGTGACATTTCAGTTTTTTACTCAATGGAGGCTCATTGTATGTTAACACAGAGACGTTTAAAGACACCCATCCACACTATCCTTCTCAATTTGATCGTGATCGATTTCATTGATCTACAGAACAGGTAACAGAGGAGTCTTGCATCATTCAGCAGGCACGTCTAACTCAGTCTGATTAACCTTTGAAAGTTAAGATGAATTAAACTCTCATGTCATGGTACAGCACTTTACCATCAGTGCAGTTTTACTGCTGGGAGTTTGGTAAAGGTCAGACATCCACATTTCTCATGGATGTGGGTCATTTATACTAATCTATAGCCTGTGCCTGAAACCTCCTACAGCGATTAAACATTTTTGGCTCTGGTCCTTATAAACAATGTCTGTATTTTGTAAAGTAACCATACATCAGGTCTTAGCCACTTTGTTGACTGTGTGTTTTTTCACTTAGGAATTGCTGTGGCCCCAACATAAAGGAATCGATTGTGTTGATGTTAAAAGTGTTTTATGAGGTCGTGAGCTGAAGAAGCAGAACAGTAGCTTTCATTAATGTGAAGCCTTTGATGAAACTTACTCCTGAGCAGGTACAGTGTTTTGTGACATACTGTCTTTCTTTACTCAACTGCATAATACATTATGAATTAAACACTTTACCTTTAAAGCTATCATATTAGTAAAACTGTGGGCTAAATTATGGTGGTATTTCATTGCTATTAGGCATGCATACTGTAAAGTTTCATAGTGTTTTATATTGAAGTCTTACTTACAAAAACATTCTTGACTTTTGTTTGTAGTTGTTAATAACTTTGAAGCACTAGACGTCATACAGATTTGTGGCTTGATTGCAACCATCCATTCATAAACTGTATTAATCTCAAACTCTTTTTAGAAGAGCTATGAGTGTGGACTCAGGAGACCAGAGCCCTTTGGTTAATGACCATCCTATTAGATTATTTCTCAGTAGCACCTTAATGGCTTTTTGTAACTAGATTTTTAATAAACAAATTTAGTCTGGATTCAGGGGTATGATAGACTTATCAGAATGACATATGGCAGCAAACTGGGGTATAATTATACTTGCTGGGGCTTGAGTGAGTTTTGATTTGATAACACTGATTGCCGTCAGGACATCAGGGCGGGCCTTAAACAGACCCGTGACTCACTGCTTGACTTTGTTTTATTATTATTATAATTTCTAAAGACTTTAGTTACTGAACGAGGCTCAGTAATACAGCAGTGAAATGATTATTTTTACCACATATTGGCATCTTTTGCACTAGCATAAGAAAGCAGTTCCACACACAACAGGGTTTATGAAAAGCTCACCTGTGGCTGTGCTGATACGCAGCAATAACACGCAGTTTCTCGTGTGATACGTGTGCTTTATTTTAATTCATGAATTATGAGAAACTAGGGAATGTTTTAGAAAAGATAAAACAAAATTATTTAGAGAGAGAGAGATGATGAAATATCTAGCTGAGGGAGCATGTGCAAATTAAAATTAGCAGTTTGCAGACGTTTGCTATTAATGTTTAATATTAAACTTCTCATTAAATTAACTTGGGGCATAATTTAGAACTTCAGAAATAATATCAGTGAGGGTCTTAAAGACCATGTTCAAATGTTAATATTTTGAACAAGCAAGCCAATCGTGAGGAGACTGCTAAATTCAAAGCGTATCAGCAATTGTGACTTGCCTGAATACTAAAATCTGTACTGTATATACAAAACTATTGCCTCTCCAAAAATAAAGGTTCCTAAAAGGTTCTTTTCAGGCTGTTTAGTTCTATAAAGACCCTTTAACATCTACAGAACCGTTCTGTTGCACAACATGTTCCTAATAGTGGAAAAAAGTTCTACAGACTATAAAAACAGTGATGGTTCTTTTAAGAACCTTTGACTGAAAGGTTCTTTTGGGAACCAATGGGACTATGGCATTGCTGTAAATAACCTTTATAGTACCTTTATTTTTAAGACTGTAATTGCTAAACATTAAGAAGGTGCTTTAATCCCAGGAAATGTCCACTTGTCTCACTTGTTTTCCGTGCTATTTTTGTTTAGAATTAGAAGTAGGCTTACATTGTCATCAGTCCAACAGGTAGCCATGATTTATGCCCACTCGGTATCTCTGCTATTTAGCCTCTGAAACTCAGAGTTGCAGCTTTCTGTCTATTGCCAGCACCTGTGGAGCCATTAATCTGAAGCCATTAAGATGGAAGCATTCCACTTCCTGATACCAGATGGTGGTTTGGACAGACTATAAACACCAAGTGCAGTGTGCATCAGCTGAAAGAGGCTCTGGGATGCTGTAATCAGGAAAGACTCTGTCTATGTGCAAGATAGCTTATCAGTATAAAGTACCCAGATGCACTTTGGAGGTCCAGCCTAGTGTACTATGTCCACATTAGTCTCGATGTGTAGACCAACATATTTTAACAGAATTTTCAGTTTCAGTTATGTTTTGCTTGCATAGAAAATAAAGAATTGAATAATGTAGAAAAAGCTTTATCTGTAATTGTATTTAAGGAGGGTCCAAATAGAAATAGTGTGTTATGTTAAGAAAAAGTCAGTTACTATTAGATGTGACTGAGATGCGTGTGGCCTCATGGACGGAGTAGGTTGACCCTAGAAAATAAACGTAATAACAGAGACAGACAATGTAATCAATGTAACTGGACATCACACACTTTATACTGAAAAACTCTTTCAGAAAAGGACATTTTTAAAATCCAAAGTTTTACTTTACTGAACCACATAACTGCTTTTCCAGGACATCCGCATTGTAAATTACACAGACAACCTAGTCATACCCAGCTCTCCAGAACTAGCTGCATGGTATGAAGATATCATGTTAGCTCACATGAGGTGCTTCGGGCTGAGACTCAGCCCCAAGAAGAGTGTGCTTTCTCCAGTACAGATTTCTCCAGTCATTAGGCTAGGCTAGCATCTAACAGATTCAGATTGTTAGGCCTTATGGCAGCAGCAGCAAGTGTGTTACCTTTGGGTCTATTGCACATAATTCAGTTCTGGCTAAAACCAGTTTTTATCCCCAAAACCACCCATTAAAGATGGTAAAGGTTACACGTCGAGGGCTTTGTACCCTTCTGTGTGGATTAGACCAAAGTTTTTCACCTTAGGTCTTCACTGATAGAATGTTCAGCATTCAACATGTAACTGATGACTCTGATGCCGTCGCAATATTTGCATACTGAATTATGCAAATGCATGACAATAAAAGCAGCCCTGATTCAGCATTTCATTTACAAATAACCACAGCCTAAAGTCTAAGAACCTATTCTAGGAAAGGTCTGCTGAGGCTTGAAGACCATAATGCTCTTATGCAGGTCTCATAGATGAACTGAACACCATTGATTCATATTTATTCTATATCAATGGAATATTTTAGCATTTTAATATTTAGCCTTATCTGATGCCAGATTAAATTTGTTTGTTTTTCTTCATTTAGTTTTGACAATGCATTTACTGCCAGTGTTTCCAAACACTGTAAAAATGTTTTGTGTCAATTACATTTGCAAACATACAGTATGTTCAAATATATACTATACCCTATATGCATACTGTATATTTAAGTTGTTTGCATTTTAAATTTGACTTCAGTGTGACAAACATATCTTCAGTACTTGCTTTATACCTCCCAACTCCATATTTGCATTCCTCACCTCTCGCCCATTTAACAAATTTTGGCCCTAACAAACATTAGGAGAGCATTACGCATTATTTTCAAAAGGGCAATGTACAGACACAGAAGTCACCCAGGGGCACTCTTAAACTCTTCAGCATAAAGTATAATAGTGGGATAATGGGAGTTTTTTCGCTTCATTTTTTCGTTTTTTGTTTAATATAACTAACGTTTAGGAAACTGATTGCTCTAATCACAGAAGGCTTGTTCACTCCACCTCACACAGATGAAGGCAATTTGTACAGGTGGTTGTAATCAGAGACACAGTGCTGTAGAATGGCCACGTTCTGGTGGTTTCAGAAGCCATGTTTGTATAACATCTGTGAAATTAATTTTACATATTTATTGAACCATATTATTAATTATTTGGTGTTTATATATGCGGCACTCTTTAATTTTATGCATATACCAAACAACCCCAGACGTAACCTTGTGGTCAACCTGAACTAAATATATCTTACATTCATAAACAACCGGTCATTCTAGAAATAAGACCCATTAGAGCCTGATCATTTTAATAACTTGTATTCTGCTACAGTCAGTCACGATAGCAGCATCTTTTTATGCTAATGAATGTTAGAGGGAGAGAAATGTCAAAAGTCAGATTCTCATTATCGACATATTTTACCAAGATTAAACAATTTACTTACTGGTTGTAAATTTCTGCCTGTAAAACAATAATGTGTAACTATTAATAAAAAACAATACATCAAGGCTTCAGTTTGTACTTATATTTATAAAACCAAATATATTCATAATAAAGCATAGCTACGACATTGGATCACTGCACAGCACCCGTGATCATTACTTTTGTTGCATAGAAATGCAGAGATTAAACTTTCAAACGTAAGGATTTGTGTTTGTGCCTCACAATGCCCTTTAGCTATGAATATATTTACAATATAGCAAAGACTTTTGTAACTTATTGCATATATTATATAGACTGTCTAATGATCAGGTGTAGTTTGCCAGTGACAACAATTCACAACACATTTAACATCGTGTCTGCTATAGAATAAACCTGTATATTTATATCTGCTTATCACTACATATAGGTTAAAGACTGTATAGGCTGAGCCTATACATGCTTATCAGTGAAGCAAGAAAACATCACATTTTTTGGTTACAGTATGTCACATGATTAGAGTCTGATTACATTGTGAGTTCAAACACTGTTTGCTTAGTACTAAATGTGTTACTGTTGCCACCAAGTGGCACAAAATCTTCATTTGATCTCTGCAGCTGTAATATTTTAGTCAAGTTTTCATTGACCCTGACTGATGTATTGATAATTATTATGATTATTACACAACTCTCTGGAATACTTGATTCTAATTGGTCAGTCACAGCATTTGTAATTGTTTTGTATAAACGTAACAGAAAATTTTCAAATCAGTATTTCATGCTCATAATTCATTTAAACAGGACAGGATATTGTGCAGTGTCAGTCTGTCGTTTTCCAAAATAAATACTTTATAATATTTTAAAACATTATTCTTTACTTTAATGTTTTATAGGACATTCTTGTCAGCTGTGATGTAGCTCAAGCTGGGTGAGTTTCGTGGTGTCTCTAAGACCAAGAAACTCTTTCTCTGCAGTTGGATTGATTGTTCCATAAATTTGTTCCATTTCTATTCCCTAGGAAGTTTAAAGTGTCTGTTGTTGATTGTATTTTTGTGAAGATTCATTACCGTGATTTTGTAACTATGGTAAATAAATGCTCAGCTATGGTAATGATAGGACTACACTAAATGAGACTATCCATGACATAACATGATCAGCTTTTACATTGGAAATTCTGTTCTCATTTACTCTCATGTCATTCCAAACCAATTTGACTTTCTTTTTTCTGCTTGGAATACAAAAGAGACATTTATCTAAATATCCAAGCTGCATTCTTTTATAGATGAAAGAAGATGAGAATCAGCTGTGGTTTAGAAAGACATCATTGGAGTAAATGCTGACAGAATCTTAATTTCTGGAAGAACTATCCCTTTAAATGTCCAAAATTCTAACCACACTTCTCCTTTTCCACTTCTCGTTTCCCAGAAATGTCAAAACATATTATCCAAACCTGCCAACGGATCTGTCTTAACAAATCTTGGGCAGATCCCACACGGGACTGTAATGCTTTATCTGTTACATTGTGGAAAGAAACAATTACAGTTTTTAAAAATTCTACACAAATAATTCTGGTACAAAGTCAGCCAAAATGATATTATAAAAACATTTGTAATTCTTTGGTACACTCTCAAATTGAGTGTACCAAAGTGATTTCAAGGCTGGCACTGTTTGACAGAGAAACTCAAAGTGATGTTGACTCCTTGTGTTGATGTAAAGAATGCAGACCAACCTCCCAGAAACCTCTAAAGATTTAATTGTTTTAAATGATACTTTGCAACTAGCATGACGGCAGTAAAAGAGCTGAATTGGAGATGTGTCCAGTCATCTGTGCCTCACAGGTTGTGCATTATAAGCCAGTACTGCAGGCTTCTATATAGGCAGCAGAAATGGACTGCTGCATTTTGTTTTATATCTTGTCATTAACTGTCTCTCTGAGGCCGCTGTTTCCTGGAAATGAACATGTTTATGATTAGTGAGTTCGGTTCTTTATACGGTCTGTAATGTACGTGCATTGCACCAGCTCTCATGAGCTCTCAAGAACAGTTACACAAACATTACTGATTACTGTCCTTGTTGTACTGCATACTTACATTTAACATGTGTTATTGCTCTCCATTTAATGGTGTCATATTATCTCATCATACAAATATTCACATATTTTACAATACATTAAAGACGCAATTTATTAATCAAAACTAAACAAATGTTTTGTGAAATGTTTTGCTTAAAGAATGTGCCTGTGATGTCTTTATTATTATTAAAGAAATAATAGTTTTATGGATATTTTGTACATGCTTGTGTCCAAATACTGTTGGAGCCACTGTACTGAGTGTGAAACACAGAACAGATGAAAAAAGTGACTGTGATTCGAATGTTCTGTCACAGACTGCAGATTACATTCTAGTCCCCTATATCTATAGGAGCAAAGCACTGCAGGTTTAGTGCGGTCCAACTTCCCCAACACACATAAATCAGCAATGACTTTAACTTGTTCTAAACTCTCAGGCTGAGATGACAAAGGGTGAATAGAAGAAGAGGTACAGCAGTATTCTCCCTGTCGCTGTGGGCATTAAACCATCTCTGTCTGTCAGTTCACTGATGATTCTGCATATCAAGTCTGGCAGGGTCATTCACCTGTCAGCCATGGCCCACTCATCAGAGACTGGACCGGCCTTTTACCCTTCTTTACTGGATCATTGTGTGCTACCATCTGTTCTTATTCACTTTCTGTCTGTTGCAGTTAAGGGTTCCTGTAGCTCAGATGCTACAGCGATGCGTTAAAAAAACACGATCATGTATTTGATTCCCACTCATGAAAAGCATTGAAGGTTGCATGAGATTAAAGGATTTTCAAATGTACATTTTCTGTTTTGCTAGAAGTCATCCAAGTGTGCTAATGCAATAATGTTTAATGTTAACATTCTCCTAACGTTAACATTGCAGCAAAAGATAGACAAACTAAGCTTGCTCTGGTATACCGTGGACGAGGTGGTTAGTGGAGTGTCTTACCTGTCTGTTCCAGTTTCTTCAAACATTTGTCAGCAAAATAGCCACTAAACATGGTCACCATGCTGATAAAACTCCTGAGGAATTCAGTGAAAGATTTCTGATTGCTCCCTCACATTTATTGCAAATATTTAATACTTCATTTTTATTTTGTCATCTGAAAAGTATAAATGATCATTCTGTAGTTGCCGTTTATATGGTAAAGCATGTGGTAAACAGGCAGAATGGATTACATGGCCGTCACAGTTTTCAGAAACAGACACACTGCATTAGTCTGTGACATTAAGAGTCAAGGTGCTCTTTGTAGAATAAAATGACTTGTTTTGCACCCCAGTATGAGTATTCATCTCACATGACTCAGATTTGAATCACATTTGTCAAAAGTGCGATTCTTTTTTTGCCTAAAACTTTTTAATGAGGAAACATTACTGCGTGCACCTGTAAATAAAAAGCTTTCTAGCATATTTTCACTATGTGTGCATATTTATGACCTCTGAGATTCAGATAACTATGATTTGAAAAGCTGTGGGTAACACAGATCTTCAACACCACTGGTTTTATATATAAGCATTATGGGTTTTTTTAGAGGAAACCATGTGACAACAGCACAAAGGCAGCAGCCATGCCAAGAACAAACTCTAAAGCAAATACATTCTGTACGTAAACAAGTAAACAATATGCATTGCTCTAAACATTTAAGTTGATGAAGTGTTTTGTTGGTTCATCTGTTTATTAAATTTTGTTTTCCCAAAATTGCAAAAGGAGTTAAATGGATGCTGACTATTACTTGTCTTTCATCTTAACAGAGTATTGATAATTCCCAATCTGGAACATTCCTGGACTCTGAAACATCACTGTGTATTGTGTGTTGCAGAATAAAGTGAGAGTGCAAAAAGCAATTATTTCTGCCTGTCTGACATGACAACATCAGTTCAAAAATGAAAATGACAGAAATATCAAAGCGGCCCAGCTGGCTACTTGACATCCATGGACTGCTTCCAGCTCCAAAAAAAAGACACAAATCTGCCAACAGGCAAGCTTTTGTTATGTTAATATGTATTAGCTTTTTACATTAAATGTGCCAGGTCTTTTTTCAAATGCTTAGTCAGCACAGGGGTCAGCATTTTTTAAATAAGCTTTGCACATTTCATTTAGCGTAGTAAAAAGAAACAGACGAAAGGTCCATCGGGGTTTAATGAATAATATTGATTCTGCTTCCCCAGTTAAGGATTCTGTGCTGACTGGAATATAACCACAGCAGACTGAGGCCTCACTGAATATATACTTTAATTGTGCAGAAGGGTACAATATTAACCTCATTCCATTTGTCTGGATAAACTACATAGCGACTAGTGCATCTTACACAATTTTATGAACAAAAGTGTATCTTTAAGTCTTCCTATGATCCAGTTAATCCAGTTAATGAGCAATTAAGTAAGCCTGTTCACATTTATACTGTTCTGGGTCCTTGGAGGTATTTGATTTGCTTCCTTTTTATATATCCTATAGGTCTACCAGGCCTGCATGTGATTGATGAGGTGGATTGAGCTTCCAGCACCGGGTTTGGATGGACCGAGTGAAGAATTGTGGGATCAGATTAGTTGAGTATTGAATGTCTTAGCCAAGAGATGCTGGAAGAGTCTCCATGGGATTTAAAGTCTTTCGTCACCTTGACAATGCAAATACAGAGTGGGCAAATAAAAATGCTGAAGTACTCATTTTCTTTATAAAAACAGAAGAAAAATACAAAGTAATTATTATCGCATACTGTTGTAACAGGTCAAAAAGGGAGAAAACAGAGAAAGATAAAAGTCAAAGCCTTTCAAAGCCTTCTCTGCACTGCCCTCATCTGATAGTGTTGTAGCATTACAACATTTAGTTTGGTTTTTACTGGCTGTGTGGTGAACTTTAAAACCCAGTTAAATTGCTTCCCATCAGCATTTAACAGGTTACAGTGACTTTTATTTATTGTATTGAGGTTACTTTTATTATTGTACCAGTACATGTTCAGTCAGTCGTTCAGTCCTTCCATGCTTATAATATTATTATTGTCACACAGCTGTTTCAGTCATAATAATGTTTCATGGATGAACATAAAGCCATGGGGTTTGGAGTAACATAAAGGTGAGTTAATGATGACAGAATTATCATTTTTGGATAAACAAATCCCCTTAAACATGAGCATTTTGTATAATATTGAATTTCATATTTGGATATATAGCCATATCTCTGTATTAAAATTGTTTTTGAAAGAGCATCCGACCAGTTGGCTGTTCCCATAAAGACTGAAAAACTAATCTACCCTGTGAAGGATGAAGCCTTGTCTGGAGGAAAGGGGAACCCTTCATGTGGAGATCCAGCCAATCAGAAGTGACTGATTGAAGTGCCTGACCTGGGATCAGATAGTCTGATACTGTCTGTCATTGCATTATAACTATATCAGCATTTGTCTTTGTTCTCTCTCTCTGGCTCCTGGATGAAAAAGCTGTCAAATGTTTATTGCAGCATTCAGATAACAAATAGACAATGACTGCATGTCTTCGATTTGAAAAGACAAAGAAACACTGTGATGTTTTAGATTAACAAAGTGAATAAGAGCTGTTGCATGGATGTGCAAGACAAGAAGTATTTTAAAAATAAAAATAAAATTCATTTTGCCACACACCTCGTTATATTTTCAGTGTGTTGCACTTCATCCCCATGAAAAGAGAGAGATCGGAGAAAAGAAAGAGAGAGAGAGAGAGAGAGAGAGAGAGAGAGAGAGAGATGGGGAGTGCTGCTCGTCGTTGTACAGCTCCTCTGCAATGATGTCTGAAGAAGATCAGGACCGGTGAGTCAAGATGAGAAACGCTTTATTATTTACATGAGAAAATGGTGCGACTTCATTTCCATCAAAACTAATGCATGTACTTACATTGCGCAACAAATCTCGTCCAATCTGATTGACTAAATGCATTCAACTTAACAGCGTAATTCATGTTTAATGAATTTACCACAGATCAGTGATCAGTGATTCAATGGCACTTTAAACCATTCATTCAGCAGTGGGTTTATGTTAGGAGGCAATTGTAAAAATAATTGGTGACCAGAGGAAATTTGACTTGTCTTACTTGTTTACGCTGTGAGCGTTGAAGTAGCTATTACTCAAGAAATATTAGAAATGGATGTAGATTTCACCATTTTTAAACATTTTTAAGATGTTACATGCCATTTCAAATGCACTGGATCTCTATGTTTTACAAATCTGATCCTTGTACATCACAAACAGATCTGAGCTCAATTAATTCATCTTGGGACCATGACAAGCGTTACAGGCTGTTATTTCTCTTCCACAGATTCACTCTTTGTGTTTGACTGACCTGACACGTGACCATCGGAAGTCCACTAATCCTCAACAACCAAGAAAGATGGAAAAGCCTCATGCGGTGAACACACCGTAGCAAACACATTTAGTCTAATGTCTTTCCCTTCTGCCATTTGGGAGTTGTTATAATAGACCAGAACTCCAAGGCTGTGTAGCTGTGCTGCTGGATCTGCCCTTGTTATCATGGGTTGTGGAGGCTCCAGGACAGACGTGCTGGAGCCACGATATATGGAAAGCTGGACCAAAGAGACAGAGTCCACCTGGCTGACCAGCACGGACGCAGACATACCACTGTCCTCCATCCAGAGCATTCCCTCAGAAAACTCTTCAGAAGTGGGCTTTCCATCAGAAGATACTGCCAACTTTTGTGAGATTCTTCGTCTTATTCTGAAATGACTCAGACTGTCTTATGCCTTCACACATGCTCAAAATCATACTTTCAATCCCTTTTTCCATTTTAAGCCCTCAAACCCTTTAAATGGTATTTCTTTCTCAGAGAAAGAGGATAGTGCTGTGAGCATGTGAGCATGCTGCTGGTGAGCACTGTATTCCAGGAGGCCAGTTGTTGCCATGGAGATGGTTAAATCTCTTCAATGCTGTAGTAACAATAACAATATAGGCAAGGCTGAACACAATAAGTGCTCCATATCTCTTTGTGCACAATTGTTACTCTTACAGCAAGACAGTAATATTGTGTAAATGTTAAACTGTACTGATGGACTAAATAGAAAAACAACAAGGTTTGGACTATAAATAATAGATGTTTCTTATGATTCATTGAAAGATTTGTAGCCATGTTAGCTAGGTGTAGGAGTGTAAAAAAGATCAATTTTTTATTATTGTCATAGATGCGGACTAGTGATTTTGTTACTCCACCCTTTCAGCCAATGAGTATTTCTGAAATTATGACCATTTCATTGATTTTTACACGATTCACCAAAGAGAATTCACCTTTTTCCTTCTTATTAACCCTTAAAGATATCTTCGACGATGGACTGCCTGCTCCAGCTCAGGCGTATCTGAAAGTGTGTTCTGCCATGTCTGAGGCGGGCCTGAATGACATGAAAACAGGAAGCACCCCTGCAATACTCTCTTCACAAGAGCAGGACGTGCTGTCCACGTCTGGTACCACACTGCAGAGGAGAAGCATGTTACGAACTGAGGAAATAGTACGTTTCCTCCATAAAATAAATTGGTTTTATTTGGGTCAGTCTTTTGTGTTGTAGCATGTGTAAACAAACCATTGTCATCTATATAAAAAGTATTTCTTCACTTATAGTTCAATTCAATCCATTCAATTGAATTGAAAGTTGTAAACGCAATCTTTTTTCATTTTAAAACCTCTAAACACAAACTCAGCCTTTTAGATCTAATTTAGAAAGTCTTTAATGTCATCTCACCCTGAAGTTGAGCACAATTAACACGTAATTCAAACTTCTAATTCTAAATTCTATCATTCTGATAACCATTAAGCTGTGTAAAATTAATGGGAAAATACAAGTGAGAGAAAATGGGGAGGATACTGAGAGAGGAGAGGAAGGCCAAGGAGAATTAAATTAGATATATGTGATATCTTAATGTGTTCCTTTTGTCTTTATGCTTCATTTATTGCAGATTACAGAATATTATGTTGTAAAGTTGAGATGTTTAGAAGTTGCTCTTATTTAGAACGTTATGTTTGATCATCCCCCGATGTTTCAATGTCTTCTACTCAGACCAAATGGCAGGACAACAGGATGTCCACCAAGCAGGTGACTATCACTGTGACTCAAAGTATCCGGAAGGTGGACAAGAGCGGAAAGATCAAGGAAACGTCCCAAACCACATATGAGGTCATGAAACCAGCGGAGGGGCTGAGGAATGCAGCGATTGACAATAAGATGCCTGCGAGATCTCACGAGGACTGTTTGTTTGACTAAAACAGATTCTACCTTGTCTTGATGTCTTGACAGTTTGTTGAAAATGTTGTGGACCAAAGAGGTAAAAGCAGGGATGACCTGACTGAAGAATTACATCTGTGCTGTAATTAACAGTGTCATTCAATGGTCAATGCATTATCATCCTTAAGTTACAGACGACATTAGATTGTTTAATTGTTTAAATTAACTGTTTATGCATTTCTTTATTCACTAATGTTGTTGTCAATGTTGTTTATTGTTTTGTTTTTGCTGTACACAAAAAATCACAGTAAATGAACTGTATATACTGTACATTGGAAGCACAAGACAGATGGGAAGGCAATCAGAGATTTTAATTAATTGATTTGTGAGTCTATTTATTGATTAATGTGGTTGAAAGTGTTACACAAATGTATTTCAATTGTTCGGAAATACCAACAACAAAAGTTGTTGAAGTTGATTATGGATATTTAAGTTCATTTATTATCATTGGTTGATTGTTTTTATTTTGACGTCTGTACATGATGTGTACTGTATGTATATGAGAATCAGGGCTTACATCAGTTGCATCACTATAGTTGCCTTGAAAGTGTTTTGTTCTTTTTTAGAGTAAAAGTCATCAAAACACTGTAGTTGTCATTATTATACATTTAGAAACAAAGAATGTGTCTTATCTTAGGAGATTGTATGCGCTGTGTGTGTTATGTCAAAATGACTTTTGTAACAACAGGGAAACATCTGTTCAAAACAGTTTCTGCAGTTTCTGAATCAAGCTAACACTACCCTGAGGGAAACCGAAGGTTTTAAGAATAATTTATTATTTTAATATTATGCCCAGTTCATAATTATTTAATATTTATAGAGGTCATTTTGAATAGCAAATAACTATTAAAGTCTGTCGAGGCCTCATTCCCCTCTTTTACTCTAGCTTTACAATTTATCTAGAGAGAACTGCAACAATCTTGTTTATTGGCACAGCTGCAATACAGAAAGCTGGTTGTCTTGTGTAAGTACAAAAGTGTAACATGTTAATGAAGAGACAACATCAAAACAAACAGTAAATACACTGCAGCATAAAGGCAACAGCTGGTGAAGCTCAAGTTATTGTAGCCATAATGTAGCATTGTTCCAGCTCTGTGATCATAATCCTGTTTTCTGTAGAGTATGAATTTGTCTCTGCTCATTATATTCAATAGGTCCCAACCTAAAGCTTGGCTCCTCCCTCTTCATCCACTCCTCTGCAATTGTAGTGTGGTTGTCTGTAATGCCACCATTAAAACTGATCTTCTCAACTGTATGTGAACAGAAGAGCATCTAAGTATTAACATTATTACACCGTAAACATATGAATTAAAACACTCAAAACACTTTAGTTGGGTCCATCATCCCTCTCCAGTGAGTGATAGCATCCTCCCTGGTTAGGATGTAAGGACCACTAAATGTGAATAAATGTAAATCAAGGCAAATTAAAGAACAATATTTCAGCATGTCTATTTAATCAAATCCAAGCATAAAATTATTAAACATCATTTCTTATATGAATTGATACATAGAAGCCTTAGGTCAGGAAATTTGTGAAGCAGTTTAAGCATTGTGCTAATGTTTCATATTGCACAGACAAAGATGCCTGAAGACAGGGTGCCATGGTAACATCAGCCTGGCCATCTAAACTGGACCACCTGCAACATAAACAATGAGACCCTTCTCCATAAATCACAGGCTATGAATGCATTCATTATTCCAGTTGGGCACTGTACAATAATGCCCTGTGCACCTGTAGGCTAATCGTAAGGTCTAAGATGAGAGTAATTTGTGAAAATTGATTTCTGAAGTGTGAAAGAAACACATGTGTGAGGTTAGAAGGTATTATACAGGTTAACCTCTGATTCATACTCTGACATGCACAAAAACATTGTCAGACAATTCAAAGAATTTCTTCATCATTTGTTTCTCTTTCCAGTATTGTGAATAGGTGTTACCAGGAACACCAGAAACAGCTGTAACGTTAATATGATAGCAAAACCGTGATCTAAAGACAACCGGTGTTGTTCATTTGATTTTACACATACATTATAATTTAAGACAATATAAGATCAATAGGGAGAAAAAAGTGTAAAAGCTTGATAATACACAATTACCTTCACGTGAATTCAACATTTGATAGAACAAGCCAACAAGGCTGCTGTTGTGGTTTATGCTGCAGCTTTTTTCTGCAATCTGTCAGCATGATCAGGTTTTTTTGGAAAAGATTATACAGACATATGAACACCTGGCAGCTGCTTGTTCTTCAGAAGCTGAGACATGTTGTGTGAAGCCCGAACCGTCACTCATTCTGTTCTTAAATCACACATCACTGATACACAACCACACACGTATTAAACCATTTCAGTTCAATGTGTTACAGAGACCATTTCCATTCTACCTGTACATTCAGCATAAAATCTTTCTGAATCGTCCTTCTCCACATCAGACCTTTCTTTTTGACAATTATGAAGTTTTCTAGAATCTTCTGATGAAAAAGAAAAATCAAATAAAAATCTGGTCTCACTTTATTTTACAGTGTGTACACTTACAGTGAACTTTACCAAAAATATAAGGTAACTACATTGACTAAATATGGGTTAAGGGTACGTTTAGGGTGCAGGACTGGTACCTAATGGCAGGTATTACACATTCATTGCAATTACTAAAGTAAGTACACTTGAGATTGCTTGCCTGCTGCAGTTCTATCACATATCTTTTCAATACATCTGTCCATCTCTTCCCTCAACACAGGGACGAGTTAATTAGAGTTTTATCTTCTGATAGAAAAGAGAGTAAAGGCTGAGTAACAAACCTAATGAAAGCAGTCTGGGCTTAGTTTTCAAACCCGGATGCATAAGGAAATTATTGCTAATTAAAAGCACCTTTATCTTTTTAAAACTACAGACAATGGAAATTAAATCACTCAAGACTTTGGCTCATTTTAATAGCAAAGACAAATTATTGTGTAGCTTTGAGCCTCCACAGATGAGTGGGGGATTTTAGTTCTAGTCAAAAGCCATCTTTTACATGAACTGGGAATATTCAGCAGGATTATATATTAGTCAATATTTCATTTAGGCCTTAGAAACTTTCAGATTTGCAAACACAGTAGGAAACGCCTAATGAGCTCTGAATTTTAACTCACACGGGTTATGAATTAGTGCTCTATTCAACAGCACATTTAATGCAATATTACACTCTGTATTATTATACATTACACATCAGTCTGTTGCAGGTCAGTATTTCTGCATACAGCACAACTGCACTTCACTCCACAGTGCACAGTTTTCTTTTATAAGAAAAAGATCAGCCTGTTTTATAAACGTCTTTGCTCCGTGTTTGTTGGCTCTGTGGGCACATCATGCTCCTGTAGTAAACACAGGAAGTTGTGTCGTCATCAATATTGTCCAATCACAAATCAGGCAAATAATTCATATTTAATTATTTAGTAGCTAATATTGATTTATTGACGAAACAACCCGAACAATAAGACGCATGTTAACTAGGTCTGTAAAGGCAAGAGAGAGAGAGAGAGAGAGAGAGAGAGCAAATCGTAACCTGGGCTGACCCCACAGCTATCAATAAGAGAATATTTATATTTATATATTGATATATATTTGTATTTATATGCAAAGATAATGCAACTGTGAAACAGAGTACATGTCATTTCCAGTAAATGCATGTGAAATTGCTCAAGGAATTGTTGTTTTCTCTGCAAATGTGTATTTCATATGGAAATGTAAATGTGAAGGATCTACCTTTACTTTCCAAAAAGCAACTTTTTCAGAAAGTCCAGAAGCCCAGACTTATAGCACATTAGCAAACATTCAAACCATTTAATAATTATTTAATGTGAATGATTCAAAAATAAATTTCACCTCAGTTATAGCTAATTCATTTTAGTGTCACATGACAGCTCCAGATTTGTTATCTCACCTCAATTATTTTTTTTCAGAGCCACTATTAAGGACTATAGTATATACTACAGTGCACAGGGAATCAAATTTAGGTAATATTTTACACTTTTGTGAGTATGTCCAGTGAACGTGGACTCTCTTATTTTCACACACTTCTTCACCTTTGTTCAGTTGTTATTCGGTGTGATTATTTTAAGTTTGACCTCATTACCCCAGCTTTACCCTGACCACCAATGCTCACACACTCATTTAGTGGCACCCCCAATTTTAATGAGATTGCTGACACCAGTTGAACCAACATGTATCCTATTTTAACACCCTGTCTGTTTCATGTAGCTCTTTTGAGGAGTGACAGGATGGGGTGAGAGGTGCATTTCCTGCCATATCGCCATTTGGTCTGCTGTTTAATAGCTTCCACTTTCACTAAACTATTGTGGTTTAAAAAATACACACGGAAGTGTTAAATGGTTTAATATTCCAAATACTGATCAGCTTATTTGATTTCTAGGCAATGTGCGTTCTGTCCGATACAATTAAAAACCTGAATGTTGCGTTTGTTGCTTTAGATGTCTGTCAAATGTAAATTGTACCATAGAGCAAACACATTCAGGGACGGAATTGCTTCACACACAAAAAAGTGAAAATGAGCCAAATATCCAATAGAAAGGTTTGTTTTAAATTGCAAACTTCATCCCAAGAGTAATTTTTGTGATCATGTCTTTGTGGTGCAGGGGATAAGGTGGTCACCTGTCTGTCTAGCACCTGTCGTAACATCTACTGAAATGCAAGTCTCCTTTGACCTTTTCTATTCCAGTCCTGTACGGACCAGCAGCAGCCTCTCAGAGACAGCTGTGTCAGCCTCACCGGGAGCAAATGTCATACCTAAACAAGGACAAAACTTTTACAGTTTACAGAATGTGCTGGTCTTAATCAAATCCACTTAGATGCTTTTCACGTCTTACACATTACACAAAGATTTCCTCATGACAACACATCCTAGTGTGATCAAAATGTTTAAGACTAGAAGCATCTCAGAAGGCCATTTTATAACTCAGATGTTGCTGTTTTGTAGCTATAAGCAACATGGTGGATTCTGTGTAACGTCTCTATTTTGTCTCTGATGTTTCTCTTGAAACAGTTTCATGAGAAACATGTTTCTCTTAATTCATTAGAAGGAATAAAAAAGACACTGATGAGACAATTGTTCACATACGGTGTAAGTATAAAACAATTTTAAAATGTGGATAGCATAGTTAATATAATTTAAAATCTGATGAGAAATATGTAGGTTTTGCTTGCAGACTTTGACAGCCTGGCCAACATGAGCACGGTGAGTTTATTTATTTATTTATTTTTGTTTTATTATTTTATAAATCTTCTGAAACTGTAGTGGAGAAACACTTTTTTTTCAGGAGATCATTCCGTGAAGCAAAAGACTGAGAAAAAGCTCTCCATTAATCTCACTGCTCAATAGGATAAACTTTTATAAGTAGCATTAAATATCCCTGTGTCTTTTAAATATCCCATGTCTTTCTAAACCTCATGCTTTTGTTAATCTAAACCTTCAATATACATTGTGGTTATAATTAACACATGATACTTTCAATCAACCAAGTACTTTATCATTTATATGACAGAATTCCAGATGATGGATCTGACTTGGATGATAGAGGGGAATATTAGTCAACAGCATAAAGGACTGTGGTTATAAACTATTTTATGGGTGGCTCCAACATAACAATTGAAATACCATTATTTTAGCTATGCAGTTCAGTTTGAACAGAAATAATGTTATTCAGAATAGAGGTGACTTATGGCTATCCAATGAAAACCTGTGCTGTGAGAATGTTCCCTAAGCTGGACTGGGAATCAGCTGTTTGAATTGCACTGCCTGAAAAATTATATGTCAGCCTCCAGAATAAAAGGAAGAACAATGACCTCTTAGAATAAACTGTTGGTCAAATACTAGTGACAGAAAGGAAGTTATTAGCACTTGGGGGCCCAGCTTGACTGCCTGGGTTAAATATAAACCCACCGATCAGATGTGGAGCTTACATTCTTCTCAGTCACTAAGCGGTCTGATTCTCTTATTCTCACTCCTTATTTACAGTTGACACCAGTGAACATTTGCTTCCTATTGTTTCCACAATGCATTAGTGTTATATGGAAAAATATTTTCAGTGACAGGTGAAGAGGCCCTATAGCTATAACTGATATGTTGTAATCCTCTATAATAATGCATAAGGAAAGGTTTGTTACTTTGTTAAAATGTGTTCCTGTCATGTGCAACCACAAGCAATTGTAATTGTTAAGCATGCACAGTGCTATCTCTGACTGGAGCAATGGTGCTGGCTATTTGTGGCAGTCATACACTGTTTAAAGGGCGCAGAGTGTTGGGTTTCAGAATAAGCCTCGTCTCTGGCCCCGGGTCTCTGTAAATTGGGCTGGGTCTCCTGTTGCCTGGGCTCCTTTTAGCACACAGGTGCTGACTTCAGGGGTACTGCCATGCTTGTTGCAGGGGAAAATGTACTCTGACCTCTCCCTTTTACTCTGTGGAACTAGGTCACGTTCATTCTGAAAGACTATAGCTGAGAGATATGCAATGTCCAAAAAGGTAAATAAAATCATATGGCTTACTGAGTCATTTTGAAGAGAATGCCATACACAGTAGTCTCTATAATAAAGAAGAAAGCCCTGTCCAATGTCAATTTTGGTGGCAGTCAATTGCTAATTCTTTATAATACCTGTTTCTTGTCTGTCACAACTGGGCTGCTACTGGACTTAGTCGTTAGTTATAATTATACTATTAGTTATAATTATTTCGCTGTAGCTGAAGTGACTTTACAGTTATTGCAGAAAGTGTCCTCATGAAAATGGAGGAATTAAGGAAAGAACAACAAAGGAAAGCTATGATGTAAACAAACCAATCTGAAGCGAGATTTTCTTGCATTGTAAATACACAATGCTCTTTGGTATGTTGAGATAACAAATTATCAGGTTTCGGCAGGGAACAATGCCAAGATGTCATGGGTTCAGATCCCAAGGAACACACAAAACCTGCCAGCTCAAGTGTATGATGCCACCAAAGATGGACATACCAGACAGGCTACTAATATATATAATATATAAAAAATATTACGATTCATAAATAGAAATATTTTCAGCATGCTCCATATGCTCACATTTTTTAATAAATCATCTTGCTGGGTATTATAGACAGGTTAGTGTCTACAGCTGATTTTGTTATAGAAACTACAGCTGTAGAAAAGATCTTATGCAATTTGCTACAAATCAAAGGACATCTATGCATATTACAGACGTATCCATAGAAACTTACAGTGCATTCTAGGTAAACATTGTCTTTACAAGTTTTAGTGGGTCACCTGGAAACTGAACCCATAACATCTTAGCAAGACTTGTGCCCTCCTCTGCCAATTACACTAAACCCAACAGCGAATGTTATCATTGTGATCTCTCCATTTTAAATCCAGAGACAGAATTTACACTAGCTTCTTTCAGTCATGACAGTTAGCCCACTATACCGCGCAAGTCGCTTGCCCGCACTTGCCTTTTTTTTCTCTACTGTATATATCTTTTAAAGGATCAATTGAAATTGGGTGTAAAGGGAAGCTGTGGGTGTAGGGTGTCTCGAGGCGAGTGTGAACAGCTGAGAGGTGTGATTTCACAGGCTCGCTCTCCCCTGTCATGGCACTGATTGGGTTGGACAGCAGGCACAGGAGAGACCCTGGCTTCTAAAGGACACCAACAGGTGGGAGGCCACAGAGGGGGGAGCATGAGGGAGACTAGAAAAGGCTTGAAAGTTATGTGGCCAGTCCACCAGTCATGCAAAGAGGACGATACACTGAAAAGGCTTGAAAGTTATGTGGCCAGTCCACCAGTCATGCAAAGAGGACGATACACTGAAAAGGCTTGAAAGTTATGTGGCCAGTCCACCAGCCATGCAAAGAGGACGATACACTGTGGCCATCAGCAGAGGAGAAAAGATGAAGCAGAGAATTGGAATATTTGACTACTTATTAATTGATGCACTATCAATGAAAGCTCATGGAAGTATTTTTATTAAGCAATGTATTATAGTTTTTGTTTCCATTTGTGAAAGATGCTCTTTTAGAATCTCATTTTAGTTCTTTTAGGGGTGAGGTATGTTTTTTTCTGAACATTTATTTCAGGGTCATTTGAGTGACTTTGTTGTGAAAATTGTAATATTTATTTTCATTCATGGCTAGTTTAGATAAATATAGGCTATATATAAATAGCTGCATTTGGATAGAGATGTTAAGTGACATTTCTGTGTTTTACGAGGTGGCAAATGGAGGATTTTACACCTCAGATGTGGGAATGGGGCCATTAAAGGAAATGAAGGAGATATGTCTGTATTGCCAAGTCTTCACCTTTGGTGTAATAGCTGATCTTTGATCTACTGTATATCAGGCTCCTGAATCAAGAAGTAAACAGGGAACACATGGGAGACTGAGAAACCTTCTGGTCTGTTTAAATGTGAGAAAGATTTGTAAGAGTGCTAGTCCTCTCCTGCTTGCCTGACTTTCTGCCTTGATGCTTATTTTGTTCTTGCTACTGTACACTTCCTTGTCTACAATTACTTTGACAGTCAGCACCAAAATCAGAGTCATGACCAAAATGTGACAGTGCAGACAAGGAGATAAGAACATGCAACAAAGGTAAATTCTTTGTTTTTGTACATTAGCTGGAATGTTCTATATTTTATGAGGAATATATTGTTTAGCCAGAACAAAGATTCATTTGTAATATTTATTCAGAATTATTATCTCTCTTTTCTTTTTGTTATGTGCATTTTTGTTGGAAGCTCTGTCTACAGTGTGAGGAATTTTTCCCCTTCTGAGGACATGCTTCCTTATATTCCCATATGAATATTCAGGTTATGGAATGTAAGGAAGTGTGTGGTTTTAGGGGGAATCTGTCATCATAAGACCAAACCTTTCTTTGACCACTTAATAGCAAACATATAAAAAAGTTAGTCAATTAAACCTTAAACTCAGTCATCAGATTCTTAAACTTGCATGTTATTTTAAAGATCAGTGTGTAGTATAATATGTAAAATACGTCAAATGTGAAGACAGTATCCTGAGACATACAAATGATGTTAAACTGCTTTAGGATAAATTAGCCTGCATGCACACAGACTGGCTCATGGATCAGGTGTTGTTTGTGTGGGTCTCCACACCCTGATCATCTCTCACTGACCTACAGTACAGAAGTATCAGAGCAGATTGACAGAGTACAGCTGTATCTCACTTCACTAATCCTTCTGGGAATTACAAACCTTATGGGGTTTCCTAAAGAACCAGATGCAGGCAATTCCATTTTCCCACCTATCAGCACATTGACATTTTCCATCAGTAACTGACAAAGTTACATTGTGGTGGAAGCATTGTTTGACAGTCTGTTTAACAGCATTAGACATAACATGGACATTTAATTGCATCAATAATTTATTTATTCATTTATTTTGTCCTCTTCATGATTTGATGAAATGCAAACAAAAGCTCCGGGTCTGTCCACTCTATCTGTCTGAAGCAACACGCCTTGCTGTGGCTGGTCAAATGGAACCAAGTCAGGTGTTTCTGCGAGGTTTGGTCCCCTTCAACCAGCTACTGCACCGTGAACACAGCCAGCATACAACCACCAGAGAGTTGTTCAGTAGAGGTGCTTTTGGTACTATACAATGTCTCGTTTGTAACGTTTCCCTTTATAATAAACTCTTTTCATTGTGCAAATTGTTTTCTGTTCTCTCTATAGTAATGAATAATTGCTTATTTATCCAATAATGGACCCTTTGGGTCCTGTGGACATTTGAAATAAACTTTGCACTTCCATTAGTGTTTTTAATTTACAGAACAGCTGACACACATGCAAGGTTTTTTATGAATAAAACATTTCCACCACATTCAAGTATGTATTGTGTTACATTTATATTAGCATTGCATACATTTTATGTATCCTAAATATTTCACACTTTTCCAAAAAATATAGCTTGAATAGCTTGAATGCAACTGACACACATTAAAGATATTATCTCATTTTAATAGTTTTTTAAGTGATCAAAATATATCATGAAATGTGATTGTGTGATTAGTTTATTTTGTTTTGACTGGTTTCAGTTGGAAAAACACTATATAACATTTTAACATTTCATTTCAAACAATAAAACTAAATCAATTCATTCTTTAGCATGTAATCTGATCACATGTGAATTCATATCCATATGAATATGAACACATTTGTATTAAAGGGAATGTCGCGACAGGTGGGATTTATTTACCGCATCACCACCAGCAAACATGTAAGATTGCTATTTATTCATAAATACTGTGCAATATTGTATGATATTGTATAAAGTAAATAAGAAATATGGTTTTCTTTGTTTGGCTTTCATGTTTCACCAATTAAAACATGACTTGAATTGTATTGACTATTATGACTTCTGTGTATGCTTAATAATGATGATATAACGCGTTGTAATGAATAAAGGTCAAAAGAAAATAACAATTATAAAGACTTTAAAAACAACAAAGACGTATTATTTCGTAATAAGTAAATCACATTTTTAGAGACTAATATCACAGCTATAAATGCCCAATGAAGCTGTTTTAACGAGCGCCTTAAAATCTTGTTTTAGAAACTGTGCACCGTAAACTGTAACTGACTGTCGTAAAACACTGAACGCCCGCCCCTGAGTACCGCTCGCTCATTACTGATTGGCTGATGTTCCTCACGTGATCGATGCTGGTTGGCTATCTCCATCATATAACTAGTCTGGTTTAGCTCCAGCCCTAATCAAACACACATGAAGCAGCTAATACTGAGGCTGGTTAAAACCTTCCAGCAGATGTTTGAGACAAATTACAGCGGAATTCTTCATTCACGACGCTGTAACTTTTTTACGGTATGAAGATCTCCTCTTCTCTATGTCAGGATGGCCGAGCGGTCTAAGGCGCTGCGTTCAGGTCGCAGTCTCCCCTGGAGGCGTGGGTTCGAATCCCACTTCTGACAGCAACCTTTTCTTTTTTTCTCTTTTCACTACATCACGTCCATCAACACCCACATTAACAAATGTTCAACGACGGCTAAAACGAGTGAGTCGTTCTTGGCTCTGCGTTTCATCTGCTTGAAAGTGTGCATCACCGACTGAACACATCACAAATAAATGTATGGATCGACGTGCCCACCCTTCTTATATACCCCTATAGGACATTAGAAGTATTTATCTAAATAACTATTTGTCTAAAAGTTGTTTTGCCTGTAATCAAACGGAGCACAGAAGGCGCGTCAGTGTGCTGCTCTCACCACCAGATGGCAGTGTAACCCCCTTCGACTCTTTCGGCAACAAGCGAGAAATCGCGAAGTACGCGGAAACATGGCCGACTCGGATGGGAGACGGGCTGAGAGCATCAACCATGCTACAGGTAAAATAAAGCAATACACACTTCACACTTCACACGTACGAGATTACAGGAATAAAACACGTACGTGACCAAAGCTTTCACGTCCTCCACGGCGAGCTTCCTCTCTGGTGAGTTAAGCGGGCGATCGTCGCTCTGCATGACACAGCTGACTTGACATGTACGGAGAAATGACATCGGCATTGAACTTGGCTTTGTAATGTAACTCTGTAGCGTAACTCTGTAGCGTAACTCTGTAGCGTAACTCTGTAGCGTAACTCTGTAGCGTAACTCTGTAGCGTAACTCTGTAGCGTAACTCTGTAGCGTAACTCTGTAGCGTAACTCTGTAGCGTAACTCTGTGTTTAAGATCACGGATGTGTTAATTATTGTTACGTGTGAGGACATGCATTTGCCAGGACTGGCTTCTGCTAGCAGCGCGCCTCAGTTTGGAGGCATGATGTAATAAAAGTGCTAAACCAGTGCTGAAATGTTTTCTTACGTTGTAATGGCTTTTGCCACCAGCTTTTGTGCAAATAGAGGATGATTTAACTTTGGAAACGTCTTAAGGGTTTTTTTGCATTTATGTATTTATTTATTTGCTGTTGTTATAGTTGGAGCAGACGCCAAGGTGCAAGACATTGCACGAACGAAGGTATGTTAAGTCTCGTTTTCAATTGTATGTCATTTTAGTTTTTCTTTTCTGATGTACTTTATGATGTTTCTTTGCTGCGCTCAAACACAAAGAATTTGTCTCAAAACCCAATGCACCGCTTACCCAGACAGTATTTTGGCTGGTATCTGTATGCGGCTCACTAGGTTTTGAGACACAGCCAGTGTAAACACTTTCTAGTAAGTCTGACCGGTCGTTTCATTTACAGAATGAAGGCAAGGAGTTAACCAAAGAAGAAAAGCAGCGTCTTAGGAAAGAGAAGAAGCAACAGAAAAAGAATAAGAAAGATGACAAGGGTCCTCCGGAAAAGGAGAAAGAGAAGTCATCAGTTCCACCTCCATCAAAACCTGCCACACAGAGCCCAGCACATAAAGGTACTGAAGGGCACGTGAGTTGATTTCACTGGCATCCAAAGCTGCAAAATATATCAGAATATTGCAGATGTGCATGTCGCAGTGGTCTGCAATAACTAAATACTTCAGAGTTGTGTGTAGTCAAAGTTTTGTTGATGCATAGGGACTGGAATGCAAATGTTGTGTGTTTCTTTTCCATATAGAATGTAAACCTTGTATGCCAGTTGTATAATTTATTTAGGTTTTAAATATATTTTAATATAATTGATATTGATTTTCCAAGCTTAAATTATTACAGTATCGCATATCACATTATTTAGCAGTTAATTGCATGTTGAATTTTTTTCAAAATATCATGCAGCCCTACTGGCATCATAATAAACAAAACATTTTTGTTTATTTCAGAAATTGTTTTTGCATGTTTGCTTTCATTGTTGGCTTTTATTGTTGGCTACATACAAGCCCATTCTACTGTAGCCTTTTATATTTTTGTCAATTAATTGTTGGACCTCTCGATCTTGCAGCGGCTTCTGCACCTGTGAATGCGCCTGAACCTCCTGCGGCTGCAGAGAAGCCTGCAAAGACCAAAGCAGAGCTGCGAGCAGAGCGCCGGGCACGGCAAGACTCAGAACGGGCATCAAAACAAGGAGGCAAAAAAGACGGGGGCCAGCAGTCCTCTGGCAAGCCTAAAGCGTCCCCCAGCGAACTTCAACCAGGTTACTCAATCTTTCATATAAGAGCATTCAGATAGAGGCTGGGATTGAGAGATAGTCCCATTAATGCTTTTGTCTTCTGTAGTTGTGAAAAGATTACCAGAGCATGTTCAAGTGGACGATCCTGCTGCATTAAAGAAGCTGGCCAAAAAGCTTGAGAGACAGCAGGTGAGGCAAATCAGTGTTCTGTTTTGCATCCCGTGTGATGACTTCCTGTTGATGGACTGATGGTCCAGGTCTTCTCTGAGTCTCATTTAACCCAGGTCCTTCACACCTGTGTCTTGCAGAAGTCAGGGCATGGACGCTGTTTAAATATAACTGGAGTCAAGGTCTGGCTCCCCACATTTGCGTGCAGTGTTTTGTTTATACTTTTTACTTTCTGTTTAATGTAATTGTTATTCTTGGTGAGCATTATTGGCTTTTCGTAGCTTAAATGTCTGTTGGGGATGTCTTTGTGATTTTTAATTTCATTGTGTTTCATGTGATGAGTGAGATGTACAGAGGCCCCAAAATGTTTGAATGTTGTTGTATTATAAAACATATTATCAAACCATGTTTATTCATAAGACATACAGCAAACGTTTTAGGCAAAACATTTTACAGGGCTGTTTTAAGTTTAAATTAATGAAATAAATGTATTGTTCAAAATGAAGACAAAGTATTTGGACATTTCCTGTTTGTTTAACCTAGTAGAACATGTTTACAGGATCCCTGTCAATAATATGAACTACACTTGTGGTTACTTGTTTTCCACCAGTTGGTTAAAAGTTACTGGCAAAAAGTTGGTTTGATTTTGTGTTATCTAATGCAATGAAATTCTTGCATTTGCAGTGTCTAAATATGTTTCAGGGCCACTGTATGTGGGTGAACTGAGTGTTGTATACATGTTTGTGTATTTAATAAATTTTCTGTTTGTTAGGTGTAGACCCATAGCACTAGAGTAGCATAGTTTTCTAACAAATTCTTTTGTGGATTCTTCTTCGGTTCTGCACGTCACATGTCTTTATGTGCAGTATTGTGTTGCAGCCTCAGCTCTTGTCCTGAGGAGGGAGGATGTGGCCTCCAGAACTTTTGTTCCTAATAAATCAAACTATATTCATGTCAAATGCTCTTGTTCACTCTGTTCCTAAAGGTTCCTTTGAGGTTGGATTATGGCTACAAGGTCAGCCTGTTTTCTCACCTACATCAATACAGCCGAAAAAACCCTCCTACCCTACAAATCAGGTATTAAAAACAACGTCATTCTCTCCATCAGTTAGGGCTTACAGATCTTACAGATGTCACATCATAAGAAATTCTTCTTGATCTTTTGACATTAAATGATTGATGTACAGTGAAAACATACCGTAACTTTTTCAGAACTCAAAACCTTAGGCCAAGAAGAGCCTTTATTAAAAACAGCAAGCTGTAAAATGTAGTGTTCTGAACTTACGCAACTTTGTGACATCACAAAGATCAGTGCACTCAGCCTTGTGCTCTTTCTAGTTGTATATGAATATTTAAAAAAATGACCCCTTTAATGTTACATTGCATGTATGTGTTTAGTTAACACTAAGTTAATGATATTCTAATATGGTTTCATTTGTAGCATCCCAGCCACAGTCATTCACCCATCTATTGTTCGCTTGGGCCTGCAGTACTCTCAGGGCATTATTGCAGGATCTAATGCTCGATCTGTGGCCCTGCTACATGCCTTTAAACAGGTAATACTTTATAAACCTGCAGGTCACTGTTCAAAGGTCACACTGTGTTTATTCTGTGATTTGTCTCACACTAACTGGAACAAATTTGCTGTGCAGTAAATTTTTCAAAACTCTGAGATGTAATTAATGTTTAAATAATTTTTAGGTCATTCAAGACTACAGCACACCTCAAAATGAGGAGTTATCTAGAGACCTTGTGAACAAGTTATCGCCGTATATCAGGTTAATATTTTTTCCTATGAAAACTGATACAGCGCATGGTCAGAAGAATATTTCATTTGTCCTCCAGTCTTACATGTTACATGATGGACACTGCTGATTCTCATCATGTTTACAGTTTTCTCAGCCAGTGTCGCCCCCTTTCAGCAAGCATGGGAAATGCAATCAAATACATCAAGAAAGAAATTTCAAATATTCCCAGTCAGTGCAAAGAAGACGAGGTGAGAGGATAGATCATTTGTTTATGGGCAGTATTATTCCAGCATGGCTTTGTTCTGTGAAGTTCTAAAATCAATGTTTTCTCAACAGGCAAAAAATAAACTGCAGCTATGTATTGATAATTACATAAAAGAGAAGATTATTTTGGCTTCCGAAGCCATTTCTAAGTGCGCTATCGAGAAGATAAGTAACGGAGATGTGATTCTTGTTTATGGGTGGTAAGAAATTTTACTATTTGTCCTCAAATATTTAGATGGCTTTGTAAGCCACATCTCTTGCAAAATGCAAAAATGCATTTGTTTCTTCCTTTTTTACAGCTCTTCGCTTGTCAATCACATTTTGTGTGAAGCTTTCGATAAGCAGAGAAAGTTCAGAGTCATAGTTGTGGACAGTCGGCCCCGACTGGAGGGCAGAGAGGCGCTGAGACGTCTGGTTAAGAAAGGCATTCAGTGTACCTACGTGCTTATATCAGCCTTGTCCTACATCCTGCCTGAAGTGAGTATTTCTTTCCAGTAAAGCTCATTACTTGCTTAGATCTCACAAGCACTTTTTATTTTTAGCTCATTGCAGCAATTTTTAAAATTTTTGCCTTGAAAGGCACTTTCTTACCAAAGTAACCTGCAAGACAGTGTTTGTAGCTTGCAGTGATTGATATGTGTGAGAAAAACATCAGCTGAAGCTAAGAATACAACTTGAGAATTTGCTAAGTTTAGAAATGCTAAAAATGTAATTAAGAATGCACAGTAGCATTATAACTGCAGTGCTATTAATAAAACAAACATTTTGATTGTTTCACTGTAGAGTTTGGATCAGCATGTGCACTTTATTTGATGTTGCGCAAGAATACTTCATTTTTTTGACACTCTTATTGTGAATGTTTTATTGCAAATGTTTTTATGGAAGCTTAGTGTTGTCAGTGGTTAGATAATGTTGAACTTGGACTCCTGCAGGTATCCAAGGTGTTCCTTGGTGCCCACGCGCTCCTTGCCAATGGATACGTGATGTCACGTGTGGGAACTTCTCAAATTGCCCTGGTGGCGAAAGCCTACAATGTCCCAGTGCTCGTCTGCTGTGAGACCTATAAGTTCTGTGAACGAGTACAGACAGATTCTTTTGTATCCAATGAACTAGGTAATGCTGTCTTGTTTGCTAAATGTACTGCTGTGTTGGTAGACCTAGTAAATAATATAATATTTACACAAAGAAAGGTTGGGAGAAGTTAATTGGGATTCATTTTTACAGATGATCCTGACGATTTGATTGTGACCCGAAATGGAAAGACCCACCTAAAGGACTGGCAGACTGTTAATTCATTGGGGCTTCTGAACCTGGTGTATGACGTGACACCACCAGACTTTGTGGACCTTGTGATCACCGACTTGGGCATGATCCCTTGCACCTCTGTGCCTGTGGTACTCCGAGTCAAGAATGTAGATCAGTGAAGATCACATGAGCAGATAAATGCGGGTTTGCTTTCCTCTTGCATCCGCACACAGGGCTTTTGACATGACACAAACACATCTATGAAACTGAAAAAATGTATGTCCTCACTGACAGGTTCCCAGGTTCCAAACATTTAACAGTTTTAAAATGTATAACAAATTCAATTCTGGTATTCAAACAATTGACAGTCCATTCAGTCAATTAAGTAAAAAAATGAATGGAACAAGAAGGGATCATACTTTATATTATTATCATATTTATAATATTACCAAAACCCTGGAAAAGCCACAGATAAATAAATGGTTTGGATAAAGCTGTTGTTCATTGCTTCTTTATAGTATGAATAATAGAAAACAAGGCCTTTGTGGAACAAATCTTTATTAATTTATTTCACATACAAGGTTTCTGAGCTATGATACACTAATTAGAATGCAACGTACATATGTATGTCAATTATTATACAAGTGTATTAGCAGCCTCATTTATTAGCATTCCTTATTTATCTGTATAGATTATACATAACTGAATGATCATAAACTGTTACTAGTGTAAACTAGTAACTGTGACATTTGTAAACAAGAACATTTTAATCTGCCAGTAACATTTTATTCCCAATTACATTTTAATCTGTTTATTTTTAAAGAATAGTATGAACTCTCCATCTTCTACATTTACGTGACATGTTTGGCAAATGTTACTTGCAGTGCATAAGAGCCACTACGTTCTGAATGTGCATTCTCTAGGAATCAAACCAATGACCTTGGTGCTGTTACCACCATATTTGACCAGCTGAGCTACAGAAACAATACTGCTGCATATGTTCCTTGCACCTAAAACATACAATTGTAATGATCCTGCGTCATCCTTTTTTATGTGCCTCAGATGCTACACTTTGCGATGTTTAGAGTTTAGTTTAAAACTATTGTCAGTAATGTGGCTGCTCATAAAAGACAGTCATAGAGGTCAGTCTATTGTCAGTTTTCCCTTTTCAAACTGAAGTTGTCAGCATTCAGGAAGGATTTTATAAAATATATAAATAATATTTTTAAAGACCTTCAGGGTCTTTCTATGTGCTAAAAGCGTATGTCGTGCTCTTTTAAAATTGCCATGGAAACCTTGGCAGGTTTGTAAAACAGGAAACTCAGAAGTCCAGCAGATGGTTAACCTTCGGGGAATTACACTGATCAGTCATTTCTTGCAGGATTTTCAGATGAGCTCTCCCAGCTTGGTTCTTTGTACTCTTGTCTGAACAGATGCTTCTCTTAAAAACTCAAGTGGTTTTGGCCTTTCGTCTCTGTGTGAACCACAGTAAAAAGGAAACCACAACTGTGGACACTGTGAGTATGCCAAGTACCTTAGCTACAGGAAATTCCCCCTGCAGA
The DNA here is from genome assembly GCA_036877525.1 of Chromobotia macracanthus. Lineage (NCBI taxonomy): Eukaryota > Metazoa > Chordata > Actinopteri > Cypriniformes > Botiidae > Chromobotia > Chromobotia macracanthus. The sequence goes on from JAZGTH010000025.1 coordinate 2,913,485, forward strand.
TAATAACAAGTACAAGTAAGGAAATGACTGTGCAGTGAAGTGGTAATGACATGACACAATTTTCATTATTAATTCTTATAATTCTTGTTGTGATGACTTGCGTCTTCACCTGTCTCATGCACTTGTATCCGTGGAAATTAGGAAGGCAGCTACACTCGAAGAACCCTGGTCCGTATGGTCTACAAAATGAGTTTTCAGGACAATACCAGGCTGAAGAGCAAATACAGAAGATACTCAAAAACTGTCCAAAGAATATGTATAGACCTTTGTATTCTGGCATTTAAAAAAAATCAAATATCCAGTTCATTGATTACTTACATATCTGAGCTGTCTGATTGCAAACATTTTTCGGTCCTTCACAGACTCTGCCATTGTGTTTGACATCTACCTTCTCCCATGATGCATTGCCTCCTGGACAGTCCAGCTTTAAGGGCAGTATACTGAATGAAGAGTTATCAAGTTACTGCATTTGCATAAATGTTATGTTAAAATCATATAGTGTGCTTATAAATAACGTACAGTTGGGTAAGATGGCTGAAACCCTGAAAAATGAAATCGCTCAGATTGGAGATTGGGTTGTAGGAGAGGTCTCTGTTAAAGAAACACATGATCATTACCAGTGTTAATGTGCATGTGCTGAGATGATGAAGTGTTGTAGATTTGTGTGATGAAACCTGCTCTGGTACACACATCATGACCGCCGTGGATGCATCATACAGGTGCTCCAACTGACTTATAGAGCAATTTGTCAAGTCCAACCTGAAAAACAGTGCAGACTGTATAAAAATACTTCTGCAAATAAAACAAGCATGTCATAATGAAATGGTGGGATACTAGAAAGTTCATCCCTACCCTATAACAGTGTCTACATTGGTGATGTTATTTTCAAAGCAGCAGCGACCCTTAATAAAGCCTTTTGTCACACAAAACTGCCACACAGGGCTGTCCTGTCGTATAGGTCCTCCACACATCTGACATAACTACAGAATAAAAAATGAAAGCATTTACAAGTCTCATAATCAACACACATTTTTCTTAAATGTCGACTGATCGGGGTTATGCAGTTAAAACGTATTTATTGAAATATGACTCTGCGTATTGTTTATAATGATTTTTACATTATATGGTCACCGGCGCTAACAACAATGTAGCTGTAGTGTAGCACTGCAGTGTTCATTTATTAATGAATGTATTAATGAACAGAGCTGTGACATGTTAATGAATGAACTCACCCGTACATCAGCATCCTGAGCTCCGACACAAACCCTGAATAAAAGAAATAAAACATTACATGAACACAGAGTCGATACCGCAGATGTCGTAACGCCAGCTGACATCTTCACCAAGAGTCACGTGACCCCGCGATCACGTGACGTTAAAGGGCCACGACCCTATTCCTGACACCCGAAACTGTTTCGTATTTCTTATTGTGTAAATCTGAACTGCGTCCACAAAACCACCGACGTTAAGGAGTTTCAACACCCATACAGTCACTGCTGGACTAATCTCATTCATAGCTGCCGCACGTACATCTATTAATAAGTTAACCTATCTCATCCATTGAGACTATTGCTAAATCTAGTTTACTAACTCCTAGTCAGGGTATTGAACATATAAGCAACCACTTAGGGGACATATATATGCAGTATATTCTGCATTGAAAATTGGAAAAGTATATATATATATATATATATATATATAAATACACAAAATGCATGGCATTACTGCGCTATTGTTCCATAAGATGTACTGTAACTGTAAAAATATTTGTCTAGAAAAATATTTGCAATTGGACCCTTTCATTTATAGCTTGTGTCTTAATATATGGTCACCTGGTGAATGCTAAATGGTCATATTCATATACACCAAGTTAAAAAATGATTTAGCCCACAGCACTATAGGCTGTAGACTATTTCAAAGCTTTAAATGCGTTTCTGATGCAGCTGCTCCGAATGCATCGCTTTTTGTGTCACAGGGCCATATCAGTCCATTGACGTGTTACCCTACAGGTCAACACTGACAGAAGTAACCCCGTGCATTCTCATTTCACTTGACATAGGAAGCAATGAAATGAAACATTGTGCACGACAAACTTAAACGTTATTAAAGAACAGGTGCGTTCGACTCGAAGCAGCGCTGCACAGACCGACCGGAGCGTGACGTCATAGCAACGCGAGAGCGAGTCGAAAGCGTGCTGAGGCATCGGCTCTGGCAGCGCTCTCGCGATACTTCGATGTCCCACGGCAAACAATATGCGCAGCGCTGCTTCGACACGCCTAAAAGGTCTCGCACGACTCCCCTCTGCAGTACATGGTTTGATCCGGCGGACTGTTGCGACGCTTCGGGAGAGAGCAGCAGACGGATATTGAACACATCGCGGCAGAGCGGCTTGTTTAACAGCGCTGGAGGGTTTCGGTACGGCGTAGCTTGAATTGAACGCCTCTGGTACGCGCATTGCATCGGCATCCCGTAATGCGCGCCGCGACGCGCAGTTTCTGCGTTTGTTTTTCTCGGTCCCCCTTCGTTTGAACCGATATATGTGGAAAGTGGGACTTTGCAGCTTTACTTGGAGTAATCGGAAAGTGAATTGATCGTTAATGGTCACTCCCGTTCATCCCTTCATACTTTCACTGACAGGAAGAGGCGATATGGCGACACGGGCTGATCAATGACCGACAATGTACGCGGAATTACCTCCGGTCGCAACATGGCTGCTGCTCAGATGTTTATTGGAAAAGTTTAGCCCCTGACATTAGGAAAGTTTGCGAAGAGGAACTTCTTCACAGTGACACGATTCAACTCGGATTTGGACCGGGCTGGAGAAGACCGCAGCGCAGGAAATCAAAGCGACGGTATCGATCATAAACGGAGGACTTTCCCTCGATATTCTCGCTTCGTGAAGGACGGGAGATCGTGCAGAAGAAATGCATTTCTCTATCCCCGAGACGGAGGTCCGAGCCGATGAAAACGGATCTTCGTACGTCGTAAGTATCGTGCGGGTGAAATAATCGATGCGTCGCGCTTTTTAATACGGGAGGCACCGCAGGCGGATGCGGATACTTGTGGCATGACGGTCTTATTTATAACAGTATAAACTTTAGAAACAAAGTCAAAATGCTTTCTATACCGATTAAGTGACACACGGCTAGTCAGACAGTCGCAGTCTTTAACTTCTTCCGTTGTTTTGTGTCAGCAGTAAGCGGAAGTGTTGGTCGCATCTCAAGTCATGCATTTAATCCAGGTGTGAAGTTCACGTTTATTATGACCATTAGTACACTGCAATGCTTTATGTTTTAAGATACATTTAAGAGTTTACAGTATACACATACACGTTGTATCAGGATGAGTGATGTGTGTGCATTGTGTTACTGTAAACAGTGGAATTGGTTCATGAGAGTTTATGCATAAGTGTGTAAAGTGTGTGTGTGTGTGCAATGTAAGTACAAAACCTGTATGGATTTATTTGCAGTTGCAACAAAACAAAACCTGTATGTAATTGTCAGTTGTTGTTTGCGCAGCACATATATACATGTAGAATAACATTGTCATTCATTCTCAGCTCTCCTGGCATCCCTCGCTCAGCTGTATGCTGTGCAAGGTTGCCATTTGTTTCAGCGTAATAGTTATCCATCAAAGCTGGAAACTGGAATAATATCTGGCTCATACTCAGCGTTGCATGGTTAGGGACATGATGGCTCATTTTAGGAGCAGCAGTGGCTGCAGTCTAACAGGCTTTGGCTGTATTGCACTGAACTGTGGTTTGTGTACAAGCCATATTCTGTTAAGCACAGGCGAATCCTTGCTAGTAGATGCTGTCTCCAGATGTAGGGCAGATGTGATGGTGTTGACTTTCCTTATCCACCACATGACTTGAATCAAGGGTGAGATTATTTATGGGCTCCACTCTTCTTTTGCAGTATGAATCAGGCCTATTTTTTTATGGGATTTTGGGAAAGGTCCATTTGGGACTGATTCAGTCTGTGAAGTCATTAAAAAAATCAAGGCCAGCGAGTTGGCCAGATGTCTCGATGCACCTTTCAAAATAAAGGTTACTAAAGGTTATTCAAGCTGTATGGTTCCATAAAAACCTTTAACATCCACAGACGTTTTCTGTTGCATAAAAGATCCCTTGTAATGGAAAAAAAAGTTCTGCACACTGAAACGTAACAAAGAAATGGTTCTTTTAAGAACCTTTGACTAAATAGTTCTTTGGGGAACTAAAAATGTTTTTTCCGGCAAGCATAATTTTTTGAAATTGTGCGAACTGCAGGGAACACTTAACTGCTCACGTACATTTCATTTCATTAACATGTTTCATAACATTCGCACAGCTAAACATTTCCCCAACCACCACAAGTTGATTACAGTTACAGAACGAGAACTTTCAGCTTTCACACACAAATGGAGACAGTTGGTTTTAAAGATCCTACCTCGAATACTGTTGTATGCTTTGGTCACAAAGCAGGTCAGGTCACAAAATATGCACACTGTGCAGAAATGCCTCAGAAATGAAGGGTTGCAATGTAACGGCAGACTTCCTGTTCAAACTAAAGGGTAAAGAAGAACCTTCAGTTCATCCTGAAGAACTGCAAACTGCATGCAAGGATGTGTGTTTCACCCTACTTTTGTCAATGTATTGGAGTGAGGTCCAGTGAGTCACACATATGAACTGTAGCTGCATGCCTCACTGTCAGTAACTGGGTCATGATGAAGAAATTTACTGGCGTCTTTTTAACCTCATGTATTTACATGAATGCTTATAAATGGGAATTCTGTGAAGCCCGTAGAAATCTGTCAACCGCAATAAGACAAAGAAAGTCACATTACACAATAACCTTCTGAAGACAAAAATGAAGCAAAATTAAATGTTGGATTACAACCGCTATTGTGTGCAGATCTTACTTGCAGACTGTAAGGGCCACACAATCCACAAGAATGCCCTGAGAAATGTTTGGTTGTCTCCACTCACACTCAGCGTCTTTGAAACCATTTGCACCCTTCGTATTTGGTGTTTTTACAAATTTAAGAAGTCATTTTTACAAATCTCTGTACCTCATACTGTAGACTGCCTAGACTTGATCTGCTTTGTGTCTAGTTGGTGGAATGCATGCTTTCTGTCATTTGCTGGACTAAATAAATTATGGTCTCCAGTCCTGATTATTAGTTGTATAACCCTTTTAAAAAAATGCTTCATTGGTTCTCTCACTGCACCGTTATTTTACTGCACAAAGTGTGCTGGGCCATTATATCACTTTTTAAACAGTTCAGAGGTGTGTGAAATTATGAGCTTTCATGAAGCTGGACAATAGATCAAAAGTGTGCCCTTGATTTTGATGTGCCCAAACCAGAAATGATACTGTTTAAAAACACAAAAAACATTGGCTTGCCTTCTTGTTACAGCAAATGGTGGAGAACGATGCATTGAAATATGATTCCAGTAACTTCCTGATTGTATTTATTAGCATGGATACAATATCTGGAAAGATGTAAGAAAGGTCAGGAGGTTTTGCTTTTTGGGGAAAATAAAAAAATTGTGAACCAAAAGCAGAATTAGAAGACTTTAAAAATACAAAGACAGTCATCTTATGTGTGTAAAACCATCTCTTTAGAGTGGTGCTGTGCTACATTTACATACTATTAAGTGATATACTTATGTTGATTATGTTTGTAAAGACTTACTCTGATGTTTCTTATCTTCTCAGGCTTACAACATCCATGTTAATGGTGTTTTGCATTGTCGAGTGCGCTACAGCCAACTCCTGGGCCTACACGAACAGGTAAACCACTATTTGTTTAATGAACTTGAAAATGAATGAAACATAAAATGCGGGTTATTTTACATAATTCCTTTAGGTATGTTGAAGTCAAATGAAGTCACACTAACATTACCCATGAAGTAAGGGTCATTTCCATCCTGGCTAAAGAAAGAGAGGAAGGAATGCTGCTGTTAGTTTTCCCATGTTAGAAACTCTTGGATTTTGGGAATATTTATTTTATAGCTTTATTAAAGTTTTCCTTTGTGTTGTTTTTCCTCTGGGAATCTTTGAGTGGTCACCTTCCTCTCAGTCCTGTAAACATAAAGCCTCCTTTAGAGGAATCTGCCTGTTGATTCCGCCCAACACCTCCCAACAACCGTCTAATTTCACAACCACTAATGTCATCTTTCCTCACAAATAAGCCAAAACGTTAGTGATCTCACCATCAAGGCCTTGTTGTGTTATTTCACCTTCACTGTTGCTAGGTAACAGGGCGATCAGAGTCAGATCATATGCAATTTGTGGGTGTTTTTATGGAAGGGTGATGTCTCCAAAACTTACCTGCGGTAAAGACTTGTTCATACTGATTCAGTATTTTTGGCTTTCATTGGACACAGATGGAGGAGCAGCAGGTGTGAGTATAGTTGTGTAGATGTTCTGAAGTGAAAACAGATTAATTAGCTTAGTCATCATACACAACAGATTATTTTAGGATGTCCAAATGCCATGACCAAGACTGTTTCATTATGTAGTTTTCAGTATTTGACCATCCGTTTGAAAATAATGGACTTCTCTTTTATCTTTCAGATAAAAAAAGAATATGGAAATAACGTGGTGCCAGCTTTTCCACCAAAGAAGATCTTCACCCTCACACCAGCCGAAGTGGACCAGAGGAGAGAACAGCTAGAAAAGTACATGCAAGCTGGTGAGAAGTTCATCATTAATGAACGAGTGTGACATCATATCAGACAACGTTTGTTTAAAACAGGGTGTTTTTTATTTTCATTTTTGGTAGTTTGAAATTGTCAACAGCACAAACTTTCAGAGAAACTTCATACTGGCTACAATACCTTTCTAAAAGCCATTGGTTTAAGACAATGATGTGACCTGGGGCCCCACCTGCTTTGAAGCGGACATCTTTCAGCTCTCAGTCCATCACATATTTAAATGCTGCTCTAATATATTTGATGTCTGAACGTTTGCAGCTATTCATTGTTTCTCAGCTGTTTCAAACGTTTCTTCTCCTGTGTGAACAAAGAAGCACTTTGTAGTGAGCATTTAGGATAAAATGTGCATTTTGTGTCCCTGTTTCCATCTAGGATATTGGAAGGACAGATAACTGTCTAACTGTCAGTGTAATCTTGGCATAATAATCTTGACAGAGCCAAGATAATCTGTGATCCCTCACAGAAGTTTCCTGCATGCCTGAGTTACTTCTGCTGTAAGAGGATAGAGCTTGTTAATATTCCACACTGTACACTGAATAAGAGAAATCATGGAATGGTTTAGACTGCCAATACTGTACAGCGTTGGGGAGTTTCCCATGTATTTCTCCTGACAGGTTGAGCTTTACTACACACAAAGGAAAATCTGTGTTGCTGGCAGCACCAAGAACGGCTCGCTCTAATCCATCCCAGCACTGGCACTTTCCACCGAACAAGCTAAGCCTTGTTGAGATTATTTGCTCTCAGTCTGCGCTGTTGGCTGGTTCCCCTCAGTTACATCACTGAGTAACACGGTTATGGAAAATTAACCATCACAAAGACACAAGCTGCTCACAGCGAATATTTTGTTAGTTTGTGCAAAGTGCCATTCACAATACTTGGGCGGTTGTTTTCTCGTGTGCTGTATTGAAAGTGAAAATAAACATTATAGTTTCTGTTTGCCCCAGCATGTTTTTTTTTCTTATTTTGGGGTTATTATGAGTCAGGAAGAAAGGCCGCTTTGTACAGCAGATTTATTTGTTGGAACTCGATTTTAAGAATTAATTTCAAAACGCTGAAGTATTGTTTTGAGTTCAGTTGAGACAGAACACTTCCAGAGGTACCTAAAGGTCCCCAAAACAACCCCATAGTTATTTTACAAAACACTGCCAGAGAAAACTCAGGAGACTTGTACCTTTAATGTTTTAAGGAATAACTGGCAACATGTAAAGCACCATTTACAAATAGCATTTTATAATATTACTGTATTTTAGTCACATGGTATGTTGCTGGTTTATAAATCCAAGTGATGGCATATCCATGTATTCAGTGTACTCTCCTTACTTTAAAGTAGCATTGAGATATTTATTTCAGTGATTTGTTTAGTTTGGGTATTTGTTGTTGTTGAACTGGTTAAAAAGTACAATTCATAGAATGTAAACTCAAATCTTCCCAGAAATTTCCCATAAAAGTCTTTTATGTTTAGTGAAATGTTATTTGTATTAGTTTAATGTTGTTCGTTAATGCTTATTTGCTCTAGTTTGTGCTCTTTTGTCATCATTGTATTTGTAATAATATTATAAAACTGTAAACACTATTAACTCTGTAAGTAGCTTCAGTTTGTTTGATTATATTTTGGATATGTGCTTGTAGTAGCAAGTTCCATCTTTAAAGCCGCTTCTTGTCTCTTTTAACAGATTTGCTTGTTTTCTCTTTCTCTCTACAGTTCGTCAGGACCCCATTCTGGGATCCAGCGAGATGTTTAACAGCTTCTTGAGAAAAGCGCAACAGGTGGAAATTTCTATATTCTGTTAATTTATTGTTAATTCTTAATTAATAACTGCTGCTAATTGAAATACCGTAAACAAATATTTCTTGTAAGTTAACAGATTCAGATATCTAACTGCTTTGTAATTCACAACAGAATGTTGAATGCATGTTAAAGCATTTTTCTTTTTTCCCTGTCTCATTAGCCTTTTTACTTGGCAAATAAAGATTAAAAACATTTGTAACATCATAAAACGTAGTAATGTAAACCCAGCTTTCAACTCGTATGTCTGTAATGCTAAGAATTCAGAACACTTAACAGCGGTTAAAGCAGTCAGCCAATAAAAACATGAACAAGCCTTTCTGGGAAATGAATCTCCAGCTGGTTGAGAGAAAAATTGCGCAGCCCAAATTAAACTGTGAAAAGGTTAAAATATTAGTGCATTTGATTTGTGTGTGTTGAATGCAGGGCTGCGCTCTGTTCACTTTCATTCCAGTATCTCACTGTAAGGCGAGTTTCTCAGCGAGATCCCCGGTTGGCCGTTGCAGAGGAGTCTGCAGGAACAGATTATGAGATTAAACTCTGCCCTGCTTTTTCATTTTCCAATCTCTGTAAAGATCAGCTGTTGCCCCGAGGCCCTGCGCCTCAGTGGGTGATGAAACATGCAGGAAAGGAGGAAAAGATGAATTCGCAAAAAGCAAAAGAAAGAACGGCAATCCATCTTTTATCCATAAACAACAGTGTGTTCTAGTCAGCACTGAAGTGTTTATTTTCAAGATTCTGTTACTCAGAGCTGCTAAATCATTGCTGTTATCAATTCAGAATATATCATTTATGTGAGGTGTTTTTTACAAAAGCTTTTAGTTGAACTATTAGTAATAATAGCTGTCAGTTTGGCCAGTCACATGCTTGAATAGCAGCGCATGGCATGACAGACGACAGAACAAACTCTGGTTAAATAAGAGCTGAGATAAGGTGCAGTTTTACGTCGCTCGGTACACGCCTGAAGGGAGTGAAGTGCGTTGGTCACTGTATGAATGTGTTCACACAGACAACTTTAAAATTAATACTTTAATTTTACAAATTTACATTTGTGGAATATCAAAAGTTGAAACCACATGATCTCAATCTTCAGGTCATAACTCGGAATAATTTATATAACTGGGTTAGTAAAGCTTTGCTTATGTCTTTCAAAATAGTAACCATATTTTTCAGTGTACTATATATATATATATGTGTGTGTGTGTGTGTAATATATATATATATATATAATGTAAGTAAGGCTTTCTCCTGTGCAATGTATGGCAGACGGGAAATGAAACCTCTGTTTGAGCCACATGACTTCTTTCCATCCTTCATTCTTAAAGGGTGTGATTGATGTCACTGGATGTACTGCATGTTCACTGAGATCAGCTGAATCTGCCAGGAAACTGGAACTGAATTTGAGTTCAGCACAAAGATCTTTCCCAAAAGCTTTTAAAGCAACATTTTCTGTCTGGCACAGGAGACCCAGCAGATCCCCACTGAGGAGGTACAGCTAGAGATTTACCTGTCCAATGGCCAGAAGGTCAGTATCAACATCCTCACCTCTGACCAGACCGAAGACGTTCTTGAGGTGAGAATGCTGTTTTGTGTCTCTCATCTGCTGAATCTCCTCCAGCTTCATGTACATCATGTCAAGATGTAAACCTGACATTAATTATGGGCTGTGTCATTTTGATTTGTATTACCCATAATTCCCTGGCATCTTTCATTGTGAGCTAATATGAATTAACAATCAACAAAAGATCTAATATGGTCAAGGTCCAATATAAAAAGCGCAAATATATAGACATAAATATTTTTATCCATAATTATCTTTGCCAGTGAATTTATATCTCAGTCTTAGTCTGTTTAATACAATATTTTTTCTTTCTGACCAATCTTAGAGCTGCTGTCTGATCAGAAAAACATTAAAGTCTGCGGCTTTAGGACTCTGATGCATAGAGGAGCTTTTTGTTGAGGATCACAGCTTTCTCAAGTGCATCACACAGCCCTGTGTTTCTGAGTGATTTCTGATCTAGGCTTTCTCAGTGTCTCATTAAAATGCGCCCCTGCAACCTGCAGGCAGACATGACACACTGCCACAGCAGACCTGCTTTCTGCTGTACTTCCCAACCACAGGGACGGCCTGAAGTGCCCTTTAGCACCTGATGGAAAAGTCAAGTGTTCTGCATAAAACAGGGCTGAAACTTACTTGATCATGGGACCTCCAAGGGTGTAATGTTTAACTCATTTATTGTGCAACTGTCCTCTAAAAAACAAATCCAAAGTACGTTTGGGTGTTGCATATGACAAATTCCTTTTGAAAAATAATATGTAAAAGTGTCGCAATTATAAAGGCATAAAAATAAATGAAGACAGGAACTGGCAGGATGCACATAACGTCATTAAAGATGAAGCAATGTTAGTATTGTAGGATCAGCAATTCAGTAATTTTATAAGCATAGGAAATTGGTGCTTTGCTCTTTCAAGATAAAATCAGCCCAATACAATTTTTCTCTAGTCTTAATTCATACTAAGACATTATCTCTGAGGTCTGTGTGGTGTGTGCCTGCCCCCTTAAATGCTTAATTGTGTTTGTAAATATGCATATTTAAATCTATTTTCCATTATATAACATAATCTGAGGGCAATGTGCCGTTATTGAGATATGTTCAGTTGGTCTTGTGAAGGGGTTTACTGTCGTCTTGGATGGATTAATGAAGACACATACAATGTTCTCGGCAGGCTGTGGCTTCAAACCTGGAGCTCCCTGATGAGCTGGTGGGCTACTTCAGCCTCTTCCTGGTTCAGGAGAGGGGGGATGGGGGTTGCACATGTGAGTATCACCTTCATTGATCTGTTTTTAAGTAATACTGTGTAAAAATCTGTGGGGGCTTCTTATGTAAAGTGGCTTGGCTGTTAATCTAATAGTCAACATGCTTTTCAGTGACTGATGCCAAATGTAATCTTGGCAGCCGAAAAGAGAGTCGCTGTGTTCTGTCGAGAAGGCCGCCCACTTTTCTCAATATAAACTGAGTTCAAGTGGATGTTGATGCTTCGGGTCAAGCTGTTGTTGGCATGATACACACAGCGCTGCTGTAGGCCTTAGATTTAATATGGTGTTTAGGAAAGCATCGCTTTAACTGTTGCTCATATTCAGGGTTAAGGAATGAGCAAATATTTAATCCATCTAGATATTTAATCATTTACGTATTAGGTTTTGGCACATAAGTGGTTTGGTTCCAGACATAAATGATACTTCAAACTGTGCACTTGTTTCTTTAAGCAATCAGACTCTGGATTTTCGCATTGCATACAATTAAACAGGCCGTATCTACAGACCAGAATATCACAGAGACTTTGGCTCTTGGGTTCTTTTGCTTTAGGCCAGTAAGCAACAGCCCAGAAGCCTCATCAACTACATCCTAAACCATCTGCATAGCAACTGCATAGCATCACCCTGGCAAATGGGTAAAATCACACACATTTTTTTAAAGATGTAAAAATCTAGCTCATGTATGTAGATGTTATACGTCACGAGTGTCCTGACAAACAATAATCAAGAGAATTGTTCTAGAAGCATTCTGTCTGGATACTGTGCAGTGTGATAAAGTACTTCAGTACATCCTTCACTGAAGAAAGAAGCGGCTGCATTAGGGTTGCCTAGAGATTGAGAAACAGAAATAAACAGCGCTTCAGCAGAAATCGTTCTGCTGGGCTGCGTTCTCCTCAGTCTGTTATAAACAATGTTTAAGTTACTCTGCTGGCAGAAATAAACCTAACAGATTTGGTGTCACTGTATTGTGTATTTTCTGAGAGCAGAGATGAGATGACTTGCTTTGTCTTAAAACTAAACAGATTGTACACTCACTATAAGAGGCTGTTTGCTTGAGCTTTGTTGAGATCATATTTAATAACGTTCAGGCTTCCAGCAGTGATCTGAATGACCAGTACCATGTGAATATATCATTTCCCTGTGAATGCCCCCAAGGGACAAAATAATGAAATGATTTCATTTCTTGCACAATACACATCATTAGTTCATTTCATGGGCAAATGGATTGTAAAGGAGCAGGCTGTTTTCCATGGTTATTTTTTTTCTGATGGCTTTTGTGTCAGTCTTTTGAAGGACGGATCGTTTAGAGAGCAATAGAGATTTTGGCAGATGAATTATTGTTTTGTTGCTTTGGTTGTTGAATCTGGGGGGTGTATCTTTTCTGATTTTATAAAGATGTCTGGCAGCCTTCTCCTTGTCGAGATATAACGTTATCATTTTGTTTATGAAATTTTCCATCATCTTTTTAATGTGCATTGTCATTGTTTAACTGCTTTTGGAGCAGAATCATTGCGTGTCCCTGTGGAATAACACACTGTCTCCCACTCAGCCGGTTGCCAAATCCTCACCTAAACGCAGAATTTTTGTCAGATATGATGGAAACCAATCCCACTAAGAATCCTCCCCCAATGCTCATCCTGCCGCCCTGCTGATTATTATTCTTTTGACAGAAACAGTGAGAATTATAATGGCCTGCAAACAGAACTGTTTGCACAGACAGATGGTGGAGACCAGGAGATCTGTGCCAAAAACATGTTTGGCTGCCTGGAGAAAAGGGAAAACAGAAATATATTGCTTTATTTTGATGTTTTTTGTTTAAACATTGGATGTCACATTTTATTATAAGACTGTGAGAACCATGTAAAGAGCAGACACAGGAGATATTGCATGTCTCAGAGAGATTTTATCCACCACAGTCAGCGATCTAAAGAAATTGTTGATTGTTACAGTGACAACCATATGCACCATAAACATATAGAAACTATAGCTATGCCATGCCTATGCTATATATTAAATATAAATATATTTATAATTTTATCTGTCAAATACACACACACACACACACACACACACACATATATATTGTTCAGACTCTAAATGCTGATTGTATGAGGCATGTTTAGAACTGTTGTACAGTGACAGTAAATACATACCCGTGTTGCTTGGCAACCACAGTCATGAACTATATTACTTGCAGAGGAACTGTTCATATAGCTCATATAACTATTAATAAATTTAATTTTATTAAACATAGTGTATTGTATGCTGATGTTGGCACCATTGCATAAAAGCAGTAACACACAAGAGGTTGTGCGTTTCGCTTACAGGAAATTTCTTGATATTAAAGCTAAAAACTAAAAGTACATATTTTATATGGTATAGCTATACCATAACTCTAAATTTTAATTATATTTATGACATTATATATAATGACATATGACATTACAATAATTAACATTTAGGCTCAAACTATTTTAGAAATACAGTTTGAATAAAATGAAGAATTGGGTTTAATTGACACAATATTATGATGTGCAGATCTCAAGGAATTTTGGATAATAGAATAACAGCTTCATCATACAACATGTTGCATTAGCCTCTCACTGTGTGTATAATGCACAGGAGCAGACAAGTGTGTGTTAAAAATATGATGACTGTATGTGTCAATCAACTTCGGCCTGTTTTCTCTTTCGGCCTGTAAGGTAGAGAATCACATGCATTTATCACATTGCGATTTTAATGAATAAAATAAGCAACCACCTCTTGTGGCTTATTGCATTAAAAAGACACTCCCATCAAATAATATCATTCTTGTCTTAACATGCTGTCTAATGTCAGACTACTGAAATGGTAAGACAAAGAGCAGAATGATAAAGTTGTAAAGGCATGCACTCTGCTCTAAATCTCTCCCTTCTGTTCATACTCCTGTTTTAAGTGTTTATAAAAAGCCTGGTGCCTGTTTCAGTTCTGAATCCCTGGCTACCCCAGTTCTCCTCCTCTCCCGGGTCTAGAGAAACCATCTTTTCTAACAGCTGCAGAATCTATTCTCTTCCTCAATCCCTCCTTATGTCCCTCCCTTTCTTCCACACAAAGTAATAAACTTGTTTTTGTGGCCTCTGCGGCTGTAGCCAGATGGATTCTACCCCATCTGACTTTGTTTGTTGTTATTGTTATTACTGTCCAAATGTCCTTGAGTCTGAAGATTCTCATACATTTCATCTGGTGTCTCATTCCCTTGCCGAAATCTCTCCTACGGTGCCACAGACGTGAGAAAACTACAAGAATTTGAGCTGCCTTATGTGTCCGTCACCAGCCTGCAAAGTCCTGACTATCATATCATCCTCCGCAAAAGGTACAAACATCAGCTTATCACTTCAGAATGAAATAGAACTTATGTATAGAAGAGTATAGCAACTCTGCTGTTACATGTAAAGTGGAGAATCACATGCATTTACTTTTTCACTATATAAGACACACACTCATATATTTATTTGTTAAAGCACACACATGTACATATATGTGGGAATGGTATATGTTTATGTATGTCGCTGGGTAAAAGCCAAGTAAGGATATAAATACATATACTGACCTGTGGTGCTCATGGGAGATCAGAGATTGAGTATGTCTCAGCATTACCATGGACCACAAGGGCACTTCTCTGACAGATGATATCTTGTCAGTCAGTCCTTCTGCAGTGAGACCTTTGAACAACTTTTATCAGCTCTGGTTAAGACAATGTCCTTCAGTTTTCTGATTTGATGTTTTCAAAATACTCTCAAAAGTTTGTTTCTGCAGCTAATGCAATAAACAGTTCTATGTGAAATACCCTTTTAGACCTTCAATATTTTAAAATACCTCTCAGAAAGTTCACTAGCATTTGCTAAAGTACAACCATGACTTTTAACAAACAGCTCCCGAAAGGTTGTTCTGCATAAATATTAGTAAGAGGTATCCCACAAGGCTCTGTTTTGACCCTGTTGAACTTAATAGAGAGACACATTTTGACTTCCTGTTGTAGAGCTGAGAGTGATGGTTACCACAGCAGTCTTATGCAGTTCTGTTCGCCTGTAATGTCTTTGCAGTGCAAGACTTAATACTTCCCGCGTGGGGAATTTTTGGGCCTATCTGGATTTTCACATTTCTTTTAAAAGCCCCTTTGAATCTGTCTCTGAAGCGCTGTGCTTAACAGAATCTCAGACGGGTTTTGAAGCATTGCAACATTTATTTATCTGTAAGAAAGTGAATTATGTACAGCTTAGAAATGTTGATGTTTCAAGTGGTTTATTAACTGCAGTGTTTTCATCAGATGAACTTTGGAATGCACAGTTTATGTAATGGATTATTTTTAGAGCATCACTGGATTATTATTCTATGAATCTATGAGTATTATTATTATTATTATTTTAAATCACCAGAGTTGACAGAGTAACAGCAGTGTGGCATGGAATCAGATTAAATAAGCGTAAAACAGAAGTATAAAGGTGTAATGTGAACAATAATGCTCCCTTTATTTACTAGTAGTAATGTAGTACACAGTAGCACATTTTAGCACATTTCATTTTAGCACAGTCAATAATGATACCAACACAGAATATTTTTGCTCATATTTGTTTGAAGTCCTCTGAAGTCTGTAGTAGTTACTGAATTGAAGCAGGGATGTGAGCTTTATCTATGGTTCAGGTTATCATAGAGATTTGGAGATGGGGTTATTTGGCTTGGGTAAGTAGACAACCACCCACATCACCCTAGCAGCTTCATGACAACATGCAGAAGACCACTCACAACCCCATAGCAACACTTTGGCAACCACACAAAGCACTTTACCAATGACATATAAGTGGATCTCAATTGAATAAACACTTTTTGGCTGCTAATCTGAAGAGTATGTATTGTTATATGCACAACATCAGCTTTGCTTACTTAAAAATGTAACAGACGTCGCTCAGTTAGATGATTATAATAGTTTTTGACACATCAGGGTGGCCATTGAATACTTGCTTGCAAGATTGATGTTTCAATGGCATATGAAGAGTCTTTGTTCAGCTGGCATTGCATTATAGCTCAGATATTTCATTACAGGAGAGCAGCCTTTATGTCTGTATGTGTGAATTATGGCAAACTGTCGTCCCCTTGTTCCTCAAGCGAATTTATATAGATTGTGTGATTATGCAGTAAAAATGGTGTTAACAGATGCATTACAATAAAGATGTGATCAGACAGGTTAAATTGAGGTTTGTTCATTTAATGTCTTTCATGTTGTTCTCAGCTACTGGGACACAGCATATGACAGTGATGTCATGGACAACCGCGTGGGACTGAACTTGTTATACGCTCAGGTAACATCTTGTATTTAAAATACCTTTTGTTATTGTGACAAGTGTAGATGTAATAGGATTCACAAATAATGTGGCTCCTGTTTTGACTTAATAGACTTTACCCACTCTCATGTGGTTATTTTTATAGAATAGTAACAATTATGTTATTTAAAGGTGTAACATGTAATTTCGACACCACTTTTGACGCCAAACTTATTTTTTGCAAAAAATAAACACAATTTCCACCCCCCCACACACCCCTCCTTCCCTAAAACCAGACAATAGTCCTGCCCCCTAAACTCACATCATTGTGTTGTGCCAGCCTGGACCAGATGCTCAGACAAACAGCACAATGTCTTAAACCAGATGCACACTGTATGATTTGAGTCCTCTATGACTGTTGCTTGTACAAACATGATCCTAGCAGTAAGTCATGTTACACTGTGGGATCTTAGCTGTCATTATTGTCAATACATATGACAATCTAGACTCATTAAAAACACATGCAAGAAGGCTTATCCAGAGTTGTACATCATCAGTCCATGTCATGCTGGTTATGGTGAGCTAAATTCATGCGCAAGTTTAAAATATTGGCTAGCAAACAAAAACAACCTTTAGCGTTAATTTCAATAGTGCTCCTATTGGTTCTTAGTTTAATGTTGGCACAGGAATGTAGGACTGCCTCAGAACTTGTGGCAATGGCAACATTTTTTCGGAGGAAAAGTTTGATCACAATGGTCATTAATCAGCTGTCGGTGAAAATTTCAAACTAGCAATTAAATACTACAGATTTCGCTCCAGGATCATAAGACTCCTTTAGGATTCTCAGAATTTGCATCAGACGGCCAAATTGTGGCCGTAATCGTATAGTATGAAATCTGGCATTAATGAAGGTTGTCTTTGCACATCAAGCTATAATAGGTGGAAGTATTTTAATGTCTAAAAAATACACACATCCCCTTTAAAAAACAGCAGATATTTTGCACGTTGTGATGTTACAGTGTGAGAGAAACAAGAAATGTTTTTCATCTCTCTCTGTTTTCACTCAGACGGTGTCTGACATAGAGCGAGGCTGGATCCTGGCCAACAAAGATCAGCACAGACAGCTCAAATCCCTGCAGGAGAAGGGCTCAAAGAAGGAGGTACGTCTGAGCTCCAGCATGCACGTCATCTCCACAGCAAAAGAGATTAAAGTTAAAGTCCCCAGACCTGCCAGTGTGCTGAGCTTCAGTAATACTATCATGTGTGCCTGTTAGATACAGGAAGCGTCTTTACATGTCTAAATATGTTTTTTTACTGTACATCTGTTCAACAGTTCATCAGATTGGCTCAGACGCTGAAGTACTACGGCTACATCAAGTTTGATCCTTGCATCACAGATTTTCCAGAGCAGGGATGTCATGTTATAGTCGGAGCAGGAAACAATGAGCTGAACTTCCACGTCAAACTGCCCAGCGAGCAGATGAAAGAGGGCAGCTTCAAAGTCACGCGCATGAGATGCTGGCGTGTTACGTCATCTGTAAGTTTTTAACTCTGCATTGGAGTTAAACATTGCGCAGACATGATGTGCATTTTTTTTTGTCCTTTCCGATTTTTAACTCTACCATATGACCCCAGTGACATTTTAAATGACACAAACATTGAAATGTTGCCACACAGACCTAAGCAAGCCCTTGCTAATCTCACAACGTTAGAAAAAGAGTGTGTGGAGTTTGTCGTGGTTGGGTAAAGGAAGATATTTATGAAGGGCAGTTCTTTATTATTATAACGTTGACTTCCTCTTTCTAATTAACATGGTATTTGTTGCTTATCTTTAAGATAAGCCTTTTTAACATTTTCAGCATTTTTAACAGAATCTTTCTCTATTCTGGTTACTTGAATACACACACATACAGTAGTGGCCAAAAGTAATGCCTGCCCTGAGAAAACATATTTACCCTTTATTCAAACATTTTTAAAGCTGCAGTCTGTAACTTTTGCCTGTCTGTCACCATCTCTGTTTGAAACATAAAATTGCAGGTTATCACACGTACTTTTCTTTACATACCAAAAAAGTTACTTTATTAAAAATGTATTAAAGACTTTGTATGCATGTGGTGTAAGCTGTGCTTGGAGTGTAGTTTTAGAAAAGACACTCAGTTTTGGAAAGAATTTGGCCAAAATTACATGCAACGTGCATGCAAAGCTTATTGATTCAGTGCCCAGGAGAATGGCTGCTGTTATCCTAGGGAGGGCCAATAAGACATTAATAACTGAGTACATTGTAGTTAATGTGCTATATTTCTTGTGAGTTTTGTGTTTATGCATTTTTTGCATAATAGAATAAAACTTGTATTCCATGATGCACTTTATTTTAAAAATAAAATGTGATACCTTTATTTTTAGTCTAATGTATTTATATCAAATCTAAATGTAAAAATATTGATTTTTAAAATATCCTTTTACAATAAGCAAATGATGTAGACAAAATAACCTTTGTGTCACTGGTAAGAACCTCTCACCAAAACATGACTGTCCTTTCAGGCATGTCTGCTTTGCTTCTGTTTTAGTGCTAAAAATGGGAATTTGAGCTGAAACAAGAATGACTAAAAAAGCCAGAGACAGTGTGCTCATTCTCTCATTCCCTCTACCAACCAACACTCATTCATCCATCCATTCATGTTTATTTCATGAGCTGACTCCTGTCCTGCATTTTCACTAATATAATGCTTCATAGCTTCTGCGGTCATGAGTAAATGAATCCAAATAAATCCAAATTATTTCTTGGGGGGGCATGGAATGCTGCATATTTTAGTTTGTTCCATTGCAAACAGCTGTGTGTGTGTATGTGTGAGTTTTATAAGTGAGGAAGTCTCTGCTCCACTCTGCAGTGGTCTTGGCTTGGTCTTTGCCCTAAAATAGCCAAATTGTATTACTAATGACCGTCTCCAGCAAGCAGGACCTTATGCTGGTTTCTGGGTCTGTGTGGCCACATTAGGGCTGTAGTCTGGCTTATGAGACCGACAAGGTTTGCTGTGTATGGGTAAAGAACAAGGGGGCAAGTTAAATGGATGTTAAATGGATGATACAAGGATGACATTTCAAAAAGACTAATGATTTCAAGATGACTAATGGTGACTAACTGAGGTTAGATGGTAATGGCCATGTAGAGGATTTTAGAAACTGTCTCTGTAATTGCCTTGACATAAATAGCAATGATTTCGTTGTATTTTTAATGGCCGGGTGTGACTCTGCAGCAGGTGCCCATTGCAAACGGCACTGCCAACCCCAGCAGTTCCAGTAAATGTGACGTGAAACTAGAGCTGGCCTTCGAATATTTGATGAGCAAAGACCGCCTGCAGTGGGTCACCATCACCAGTCCACAGGTTAGTGCTGCATCCTGGACCATCATGGAATGACATCTGAAATATTGTTTATGGTTGGTGTGGTTTGTTACTTTGGCACAAAATTAAAAGATTTTTTCAAATAAACGCTTCAAAAAAAAAAGAAAGAAAGAACACTTGACACAAGATTGGGACAGAGATTGTGTTTGTATTAGCTAGATTAACAAGTGTCAGCTGCATTTATGCCAAAATACTTTCACACGCTTTACAAACATGCAGCCTTCAGTACTTTCAGTACACAGTATTTTCTCCTTGCTGTTGAAAGCATATTTATTTTGCTATCTTAGCGATGCATGATTACTGGGTTAGCTGCATTTTAATATCTGCATTTAGCATCATTTTGTCCCTGCTGTCCACGACCCCCCAGTTAAGAACCAGTGGACTGAGAGATCTCTTGATCTTCACAGGCGATCATGATGAGCATCTGTCTGCAGTCTATGGTGGATGAGCTCATGGTGAAGAAATCTGGAGGGAGTATTAAAAAGGTCAGTCGGTCTGTGTTTGTCTTTTTGGAAGTACTTGTCAAATATGTGTGGAAATGTTTCAGTATGTGTTTGTTTGTATATACACATGAGTTTAAGTCTTAATAAATTTGCCTTCTCTGTAGAAATTAACTATATATAGAATTGCCAAGGGCACTTAATTAGCTGCCAAATGCATGGTGTGGAAACGGCACAGAATAGGGGTTGTTTTTCTCTGCTTCTTGTGTAAAATGGAGACCTCAGCAAATCCTGTCAGAGGAAATTGTCCTTAAGGCACGATTTCATTAATGCAGTGTTAATACATAGCTGACATTTTAGTGAGAGTGTTCTCACAAGGATGAATATTTTGTATGTTGGTTAATGTGACTTGATGCCACTAGTTGCAGAAGAAGAGACTGAATGGAACGATCCATCGATCTGACAGTCAGCAAGCTGTAAAATCTCCACCTTTACTGGTAGGCATAAAGCTTTTCAAGATTATATGGGCTGTCTAAAATCACCCCCTGTACTCTCAATCACTATTCCCTACATTACTTTATTAGTGTAGTCCTCTTGAAGGAGTGAATTTGAACACAGAATTCACCAGAAGCGCTGCGGGTGCCACCTTACAGTAGATGGTAGTGACGAGCTGTTGAGTGTACACTGATTATACACTCGTAATTGTGGTGCATCATGGGATTGAATAAGGGAATAAGGGCATTCGATAATGCCCTTATTCACTATAAAATGGCTGCACTATAATAATATAGGGGCTTATTTTGGATACTTTTGTTATATACATGTTGTGCATGTAGCTATGCTAATTTCTGTTTTTTTTTTATTTTTTAGGATTCCCCCGATCCCAGTCGCGAACAAGTCGTCAAGCTCTCTGTGAGTAATTGTCATCGGTTTCATTTTCTTTGCCCACATTTACTTGGTGTAAAAGTCCTCTACATTGTTTATTTGACCCTGAACTTCTGTTCTCTTCAGACCAAGCTGTCTTCTGTTTCCCTGAGAGGACTCAGTTCTTCCAACTCGGCAAGCGACATCAGCGGCAATGATTTCCATGGAAACTACGCATTTGAAGGAATCGGGGATGATGACCTGTGACGGATCCGCCCCCATAGACCAGATTAAAGGAGGGAGTGCAGATTAATTTAGTTAATTTGTGCTGTGTGTAGTTTAATAGATGCCCGGTTCTGCAGTATTGTAACCCCCTCGAGAAAAATGTTGAAAATAAACTTCAGAGCTCACAAAAACATTACAGCTCTCCTAATACTGTCAGAATTGGCCTTGACCTGTTAAATACATCACTAAATAGGACACTAAAGTCTCCTGTTAGTCATAGATTTGATACTTGCTCATTTAAAGTAAATTGGGGACAATGCCAATATTTAAATGAATACAGGGTTACAGAGCTGCCTCAGGGGGAGTTGTTGCATTCGTAACAGACATAATATGTAGGCTGTGATGAAGGCTCCCAGATGGGCCCCATTGAATCGTACTTCCTTACTAGAGACACAAAACTGTGCTTTTCCTCTTGCATCTCATTATCAGGCAGGCGTGAAATTCAATTCTTGCCGCCTCATGACTGCAATAGCCTATTAGGGTGAGATGGATACCAGAAAATTGTTTCTATTCCCTTTTAAAATCTATTGAGAATATTATTTAACAGAGATATGGTTTGCTTCGTATTGTGCAGTGTGCCAATGTTTGCCAATTTTCGCATGGAAGCGTCTTTACGCCCCATTACGCGGTAGTTCTCTGCAGCCCGTTTGTTCAGAATAATTTGAATCGCAAACTCATCAGTGCTTATTCCAGAATGAAAATCTCTCTTCTTACCGTGGCCTGCTTTTTCCTGCCTTATGCTAATTTAGCCGCCTTACAGAGCAAAATCAACTTCTCAAAGTGAAAATGAAATGTAGCGCCGGGCACAAGTGGGCTGAAACTGTGTCCTGAATCTTGCTTGTCTGTTGTGTTCGGTAGGCCTGCTGCACTAGCTGAACCCATGTTTTTTGCACAGTATTAAGAATGGTAGATGGTTTGGATATTTATTGACATAACTGTGGAAAACATCCTGAAACATTCGCAAGAGGTTTGTTGGTGTCATTTGATTTTTTTCGTTTGTTACTCGAATCAATATATTATAAAGGTTTCTCATAAATGCCAAAATTATAGTCCACTAAAGCATTTTGCACAAAAAAATTAATTCATGGTATGTCATTCATGTCACTTTTATAAATGTACAAGCAATTAAAAAAGTATTCTGCATATTTACTAATCTGTATTATCTTTAGTACATTACTAGTACATTTGATCAAATATAGTAAAGGTTGTATAAAAAGATTAGAAAGTAACATTTATCATTGTTTACAAAATTGTAGAAAATGTGTTTACAAATTCCACATTTAAATTTCAATGATCATCTTAGTACACATTGATCATCTATGTATTTTAGTTGATCATTCCGGTCTTTTGTACATTGTTTTGTAGTAAATACATTGTGGCAATCATCTCAGAGGACTGTGATGGTAACATGGTGCTTGGAAAATGGCTGTATCACATTTATGCTGGGGGTTTGATTACATTGACAGTCATTTTGAATCCTGCTTTCATTCCATTATACAATTCCTTCACAATGCATTTAATTCAAGGTTGCTCTCATCCTGATGTGCTGTACAGGGTGACTGGTTTATTTTTAAACTAATGACTGTAAATTGTGATTGTTGAGTTAGGAGCCTCATAAAAGTGAACTGGTATTCCTTCTATACTCTTAAACTGTGTACATTTCTTATAAAGCTTATCAGTATGATTTTTATTTTTTTAATCATCACATCATGTTAAATGAGAGAATGGAAGTCAGAGCCTTCTGGGTTTCAATAAATGTAGGTGCCAAACAATGCCACTCTGTGAGGTGTTTTTCTGTAACTTTGGTTTCAATACCACAAGCATGATGGGTAATTATGTGTGATTGTGGTATATATATGTGCATCAATCCATATTTGATACATAGTAAAGTGCCTTCATTATGTCAAGATACCATGAAGGATTGAGGCTAAAATACACCATTAGAATAAAATGCAGAGATGCTGTCGTCTTAAAATTTGAATAGTTTTCGAATGATCAGATCGTCACATCTCGTAAGCTTTTTACTCTAAACAGGCTCTGACATTTGAAAAACGTGATCAAAACTCACATCCTCACAATCTGACAGCATGCAGATCAGTGCTGTGTTCTGCCTTCATTAGCATGTTTACCGGTGCGGTTCTCTGCAGAGTGACAGAAGGATTACAGCTCCCACTAAGTGTGAGGATTACACACTTGTCTGTCTCAGCCTCTTACTCACATCCTGCTGGGCTACAAGAAACTTCTTCCACACAGTTCTGACTGCTCATAAAAAATGAATGAGACAAGGAAGTTCAGAGTCAACTTCAAATGACGTATGATTAGTGAACAAAGGCATTTGACACAAACTGTTATTTATTTGAAGATATTAAGGCATTAATGAAACCACTGTCAGTACAAGAAAACACTCAAGCACCACAAACGTAAAAGACTCCATCTTCATAATCTTCAGTCATTTCTTGGCGACCTGAAAGCTGAACTGCATAAGGTTTACTTTTGTCCCTCAGTATAATTAAAGAAATGCCACGTGGCAAATTCATGCCAAACATTCCTTAGAGATGAAACTAATATAATCACATACAAAAATAAAAGCTGTATGTTTAGTAGGGCACAAATATCCACTATGCACTATTATGCTTCAAGTAAACTTAGACACGACATTTGTCAATAAAATGCACACAACAAAAAGGCGCCACAGCTCCTCCCCAGAATTACTCAGACCAGATCAACACGTTAAGAAAATAAGAGTGCTCTGTAATAGTGCTCTGAAAAGGCATTTTACCAGCAGGACTGAGGAGGTCTTTGAGGGACACAAAAAAAAAAAAAAATCAAAGCAGTTAACAATGGTAAAAATAAACTAGCATGCAATGTCATTGGGCTAGAGATTTTTTATTATGGCAGTGATGCAGTAATGTCTGTTTGGCACAGAAATATGAACCAGGGTCCAGCTCAGAACACTGTTGGAGAGCTTTGGGTAATGCAAAACTGCCTTATTTAAAGGCATTAAGACATTCAGTTAACTGTCTTTAGTTGTGCATGACTTCATGTAGCAGCTTCTGGACAGTTTTAAGAAATGGCTAACGTAATTTATAAAATAACTCTGGGCACAAAGCAAAAGAACAACAACCAACAAAGCTTATGCTTTTACAGTAACATCTTACAGATGGCTGTCTTACAGTATCACCCTCTCCACATGCCAAACCTTACACTTTCGTCTTGCGAGGCTACGCCTGTTCTTCATCCTCCACCTCTTCCTTATTTCCAGGCATATGCATTTTGACCCATCCATCCGTAGTGAGGCTGTGCTTCTTCTGGTGTCGTTTGTAGTTGTCCCAGTGGCCGGTGGTGTAGCCGCACTCTTGGCACTTGTGGGGCTTTTCTCCTGTGTGGCGCAACATGTGCCGCTTTAGGTTCATGCTCTGGTTGCAGCTGTAGTTGCAGATGGCACACTGGAAGGGTTTAGCACCGGAATGCACCCGCTGGTGCCTCTTGAGGTTAGCCAGGTTCCCGCAGGCATAGTCGCACAGGTGGCATTTGTAGGGTTTTTCGCCCGTGTGCACCCTGTGGTGCCGCTTTAGGTTATCGAAGTGAGCCGAGGCGTAGTCACACTGCGGGCACTTGTATGGCTTCTCTCCGCTGTGGGTCTTCATGTGACGGGCCAGGTGGTTGGGGTAGTGGGTGAGGAAGGGGCAGGCGGCACATGTGTAAACCCTGTCCCCTCGCTCGGCAGGGCAGCCTGGCGTGTCCTTAGTCAGCATCTCCAGTGTGCACTTGGCGCAGATTTGGGTGGAAGATCCATCCTCGTCATCCATGGGCATGCCACACAGCCGGCAAGTGAAGGGGAAGAACATGGAAGGTAGGGCACCAGGATCAGAAGCAGTCTGTCCGGAGTGCTGCGTCAAGCTGAGGCCATCCCTTCCCATGTGGGGACGCTGGTCAGACTGCACTGCATCTGCAACTGAAGGACAATCATTGTAACTCTCTTTGATTTTGATTTAAAAACTCTTTAATATAAAACCTAACTTACCTTCAGTGGGGCCAGAAGCCACTTCCTTTTCTCTTGTAAGCACAGTGGTGAGGTTTAAACTGTTGCCACCTGTTGGTTGAGAGGCACTCTGACCAGGTCTCACAGCAATATGCATGCGTTGGTGCCTCTTCAGGTTCCCTAAAGAACTGCATGCAAATGTGCAATGGTTGCACTTATAGGGCTTTTCCCCCGTGTGTATGCGCAAATGCCTCTGCAGGTTCACCAGCTGAGCCGACGCATAGGAGCAAAGCGGACACCCATACGGCTTTTCCCCGTTGTGCGTTTTCATGTGCCTCTTAACGTGGTTTGTATAACGTGATGTAAAACCACAAAGAGTGCATGAGTGGAGCTTGAGGGAACCATCATCAACACCAGCGCTCTGGTTCCCTCCTTCTCCGCACTCTGCTCGTAAGCCCAAGCAGATCTTCCTGTCTGCCATGCCATTCAGGCTCCCTTTGCAGCAGCACATGCAGTAAGGCCCCACCAAGTCCATGCCGGGTCCCAGGGAGTCCTCCAGGAGCTGACCACAGCCCCTGCAAGAGAGGTAAGAGGGAAAGGCAGACTCAGAAACCTCTTCATGCTCGCTTTCGGCTGCGCGCAGGTCATCTGTGTCGCTCTCCATACTGAGTCGGCTGAAGGGGGAGTTCTCGTCGTCTCCCAGGGGGAAGCCAGGCAGGCCGATGTCAGCTGTACAGGACCACAGTAGGACACCACATTACATTGTGCAGCTGTTTATATTTACGCTTTTAAGATCCTCAGATCATGTGCAATGTGCAAAAAAAACATACAGCAACAATTTTAATATCAGTAACATTTAAGTATATTTCAGTAACTATTTAGGTTCATAACACTATTATAACGGTAAAATAAGTGACTGTTTTACTGTAACTGCAAGATTTACAACAAATGCCCAAAATATATATGTCCATAATAAATATTTAATAACACTGCAGAAGATTATAATAATGTAAAATATAAAACAAATCAAGTAAACAGTACCTATACTTACCCACTAAGCCAATGTGGGGGGCAAAAGGGTAAATTTGGATGAAAACCAATTAAAGGCCGGATACAAACAAAACACAAAGCTGCTGTTTCTGCTTCCTTCCAGCTCATGTAGAACTGTGCGAGTCTGAAGCCCGGGC
This sequence comes from Chromobotia macracanthus, assembly GCA_036877525.1. Taxonomy (NCBI): domain Eukaryota; kingdom Metazoa; phylum Chordata; class Actinopteri; order Cypriniformes; family Botiidae; genus Chromobotia; species Chromobotia macracanthus. The sequence continues at coordinate 2,940,248 of JAZGTH010000025.1, forward strand.
GGCTTTTATATACCGGCCGTTTCAGAAACCCTGGGTGGATGATTACCCGCCTAATGATAATGATGATGACTATAATGACCCTGCTGCTGATGATGATGATGATGAGGGGGAGATGATGGTGATGATGACAGCTATGATAAAGACCCCGAGAGGAGATGATGATAATGATGGTTTTCTTGATGACCTTTATATAATAGTGGTGGCCCACTGTATTTCTCCTGATTCGCCAATTTCAAATCATGTATTCTGTAAGAATGCCAAAAGCAGCGAAATTTTCCAGGACATTGGGCTCACATGTCCCATCTCTACATGACGGATCACACTGCTTGCAGACAGACAGAATGTAACACGTCTTCACAATAACATTAAACAATAACAATAACCATCTTTGCAAATAATGTCCCCGTCCATACTGACATACTGCCCCATCAAAACCTTCTACACTTCAAATGAATCCAAACAACACGCTGAGGGATGTTGTTAAACTCATCACATTGTAAAATGGTGACGTGGGCCCATGTTTTCACCCTGGATGACCATGTCAGTTGTACAGTTCACTGAAGTCACTTAACTGTATTCAGTGCGTTGTAATGCATCAAGCAACAGGGCTTATCCAAAATCTGACTGCGGAAAACAACCAGACATACAATCCTCATTATTTGGTTTGCAGAACGTGGAGGCTCACACAACTCACCTGAGAACTTTTCAAGGCCTAAGATCTTGTCATTGTCAGGATCTGAAAACTCGATTTGCTGTCCCAGGAGAAAGTCGCTCTCAAAGGTAAGACTTGCTGGACGGACGCTGCCTAAACCATCTTCAGAATCCACTGAAAGCAAAAACAGCTACAGTTTATTTCTCCACTAACAATAATGGATGTACATGCAGCGTAATGTACGCTACCTCTCAGACGATGTGTTGCGTTTCATAAAATCCTGCAGTAAAAATGAGATTTAAAACTATTTGGGAATAAAACTTCTGACTCTTTGTCACAGGCAGCACTGGAACATAATTTGATGTTTTTTGCATTATTTGAGAACATTAAAGCGTGACTGGCATATCAGGCTTTGGTTTGCTGCCATCTGCTGGCGAAAAGGAAAATACCGCCCAGTTCTTGAGAGCGCAGAAAAAATCTTCAGCAGTTCAAAACAAGACAAAAGACAATCTTAAAACCTCACTTTGTTTAGATGAATAAGAGGTAAAACTTTCTGCTCATCTGTGTAATCTCTAAAGGCACTGATCAGTACACGGGACACAAACATAAGACAAATCCAGCATCCAGTCTGCCTAATGAGATCACACCGTCAAGGGACGTACAACGATGTCCTCAAGACTGACCCAAGTGTCTGCTGATATTCTGGTGATTTTACTTCTATGTAGTCATATGACTGGCACATCCGTGTATAATTTAAAGTCATTTCTATTAACTAATGCACTTCTGAAAGATCACATCTGTAAGGTTTTACTCCGTTTACACACAAAAGCAGCTTACACTTCACAGGCTGTGGATTCTGCTGTTTTCTTCTTGGCATCTTCCAGTCCTCCTTTTATATCTGCAACCTCCTCTGGATTTCTTGAACAAATGGTCACCTCATCCTTCAAAGCAGCCTTTATAAAAGCGTTTAAAGAAGACACGTTAAGCCGACATGCACTTCAGCATAACCCGCATCGGCTGCACGACGCATCGTGCTGATCCTCCGGTAACCTTCAGTATAAATAATAAAATGCATTCAGAATGCATGTGTGCATTAATGCTGCACATGCATCACATTGTATGAGTGTTGCACTCAGACATGCAACACGCATATCTACACGTCCAGCTCCTGCTATCCTGTCAAGCTCAGCAGATGTCAAATATAAATATACCTCCTTCTCCTGCCCGACAGCTCACATAACACTCCGTGCTGGCACAACAACAGCGTTCACCGAGCGCTACTGCCCGCCATCCGCCATCCCGTCACACATCCCGCACAAAGAAAAGCTGCTAATGATCTTTCATCACTTAATTGATCTGCAAATTGCCATTGTATGCATTTCACTTCCGCTATGTTACGTACATCCGCTCCCCCCGTTACGCACTTCCGGGTGCACAGAGCCGGGCTTTGTTTCTATTTATATGCGTTTCTTTATATGGAATATTTAGGGTCGGCAAAATAACATACACAAGGCAGCTAAAATAAGAAAACCTTAGCGAAAGATGTAAGAGTTTAATGATATAACATATAATATATTTTTAGGTGTTATACACGCATAAACCAGGGTAATGCAACTAACTGCTATAGGTTTGCTATAAGACTTGGTTTGGGTTTAGTTGCGTGCAACAACAATCACGCACATATCAAAAAAAAGGTCTAGCAATTCTGATTTAACAAATGGAAATATAAATGATTGACAATAACAAAGTGAACAATAAGAAACTAAACATCCAGTAAATGAGCAAACGTCGTGCTACGTGACGTCACGGCTCAGATCGCCGCAGTGCGTGCGGTTCTCCATCAGAGAGAGATGAGGAGGAGACCTCGAGGTTCAGGGATCTCCTCCAAGACCAGAAACCTCCTCAAGAAGAGCAACCAGGAGATTCACAGCAGTGGGAGGAGCCGCCTGATGGTGCTGATCCGCAATGAGAGCGACCTGAGCGGAGGTAAGAGGCGGCTTTCATCACATTATTGTCTTTTGGTCAGAAGATGCTTTTATTTTATTCTTACTGCATATAAACATATTCAGCTGCATGTAACTGTAATGAGTTTAATGTGTTTCGCAGGGAGAAGTTGCAACATGTATTAATCTTGCCACTCCCTGCAGTGTTGCGATGCCCTGGCCAGACCCTCGGATCAGTTATTAAAAACATGCATTTTTATGAATGACAAGCAAACATATTTTGTAATGTAAAGGTCCAAACCTTTAATCATGTCAAAAACGACACAAAGCCGTCCTAATAACAGTTATTGATCAGGCTGTCAATGGGCTCCCCTTCCTCTCCAGAAGAGATTGATATCATTGGAAATCAACATTGCATTCATATTTTTGGTCCCAAACTTTGCTCATTGTGGTTATAGAAGAAAGCTGTTGAGAGTGCATGCAGGAACAGTCCAGGTAACAAGAAGGGGAAACATGAACGCCTATCCAGGGACCAAAAAACAGAAACCCATAAAACATTTGAGCTCGGTCATCACTGAGGCCCATTGATAGATCTTCCAACATCTGTGCTATTACAGGAATTGTGTAGTCTTTACGTGACGTGGATCATATTTTTGTAAAACACGTTTCTGTAAAAACTGGTTTCTGTTCTGCCTAGTCCATCTCAAGACAATTGCCTTCAGGTTTATTATACAATACTGTCAAATAGGGCCTACAGTATGTTGTTTTACGATTAAACAGTATCTAAAATTTCATAATATTCAAAATACAGGGTTTCAATATGTATTTCTGTATTTAACAAATGTAAACTTGAGTATTTTTAACAAGGGAAAGAATGTAGTTGTTTTACTGTGAGACCCATTACACAAGATGATGCTGTGGGGTATTCACAGAGTCATATAGTGGGAAAGTCATATAGTTTAATCATTGATTTCTTTCTGGTCATTAAAACAAAAGCCTCATTCTTTTGTTTTAATGACCACATAACATCGAGTGCTTCTTCTTTAAACGACTTTGTAGGCAATATTATCACATTGAATTTGCATAGTAAAAGGCTGACATTAAGATTTAATGCAAGACTACATCAGAACGTTTTCCATCAGTAAAACTGTTTCTGTGAGTCCTTCATTTCAAATATTGAGTCATGCAATTTATCTTTACAGATTTTGTTTTGTATTATTGAATCATTTTAATTAGCATTTTATATATAGAACTATGAACTGGATTGCAAATGAGATGAAATTTTGGATCGTCTGCTCGGTTTAAAATGCTTGATCATGATGTCCTGATGTAATACTAATAACTGATGTGTGACATCTGGCAGTCACGTCCAGGTCTCTGCTGTATGTCTGTGTATCTGGTTACTTTTGGTGGACGTGAACATTACTGAAAATAAACCCCCACCCCCTACAACATAGCCTCTGTAGCCTTCTGTATGAAAAGAAGACATCAGTGTGGATCCTCCATCTTCATGTCCAATGGGGTGATCTGTGCGATTAAGATCTCATGGTCATGTTTAATAAATATCAAGTTAAAATACAGCCCAGATTCTGTTCCACAATCTGCCCACTCTATAGCTGTTCATAACTCTGAAAGTATGTGTTTCCCTCTCCCTGTTTGTATATGCAGGTGTTTTTGTGTGTGCGTAGATACAGTGGTTTAATGAGCCAGTAAATAATCAGGCTATATGGAAACATCTGGCTTTAGTTCATTAATCAATCACACCAAAATTGAAAGAAAAGCTAGAAGTCGTCTTATAAGAGGATTGTTGCCACAGACTGAGGTGTGTTCATTATTGGCTATTAACCCATGCCCAGATTTTCCCAAAGATGCTATATGATCTTTTATATGAACATGCTGATCAGTTACTTTGCAAATTGTGTTTCATGTAAATTTGATTTAAACACCACAATCTTAGTGACCAGTAGGCAACATTTTTTTATATAAGGCCCATCAATACCTTTCCAAAGGATATTAAAATCTAGCTACGTTAATAACACTGCTTTTCAGTATATGGGCAATATTTTACAACAAAGTGTATGGGCAGTATTTTACAGCATTAAAAAATGTGTGTGTGTTTGTGTGATTTTGTAGGGATCAAAATTCATTAGGATACCTGAAGGAAGAATACATGTAGAGCAAGCATCGACTGTACATTAGAAGAAAACAATGGCATTGATCAAGGAATGCTGTTGTGAAGAAATTTCCTTCTTCCTCACAATGGTCTCTTTGCCAATATTCAGGCTCACTCCTTAAAGGGACATACACACTTTCACAGACACACAGGGGTCAAACTGGGGCCTGACTCGCTCATCAGCTCCATAAAATGAAGAGACCCAAGCAGCAGTCACAGTCCCTCAGTTTCTTCAACTTCTTCAGTCGCAAGTCCAAATCTGACCCCAAGATTGAGCAGCGCTCTGGGTCTTTAATCAAGGAGGGGGTGTCCATCACTCTCACACCCAGTGAACTCGAGCATGTGGAAGAGGTGAGATGACATCTACATTTATTCTCTCACCTCTATTAACTCTACACAGGTTTCAATGTATTCTCTTTAGCCACCTCAAGCAAACTGTATTGATGTATGTGTGACCCTTTAATAGTTAATGTTACCAGTTAGACACTGTCATCTCAATCCCCTTCCCCCCAGACCTGTATTTTATTTCATTAGTTTTTATTGTGAGTGTCTCATTTCCCCTGTTGCCAAGAAACACCTGAGTGGGCAGGTCATTTTCTAATCTGCCTCATGTCACACACATGCTGTATATATTTATATTTCCTCTTAGGCTCATAGTGAAGGGGGCATTGGTGGAGAGGCCAGTAGGGATGGAGGAGATCCTGGTGGCAGAGGAGGAGATGGTGGGCAGGGTGCAGAGTGTGGAAGCAGTGGCTCAATGGGGGTACTGTCCTTATCTTCCTCCAGTCAGGAACAGCTACTGGAGCACCTTGTCGAGTGCCCGCTCTGCCTCCTCAGCCAACCGCGGGGCCAGTTTCTTCACCTGTCCTCCTGCCAGCACCGCGCCTGCACCGACTGCTTGCGTCAATACCTGCGCATCGAGATCTCAGAGAGTCGCGTGGGCATCGCTTGCCCGCAGTGCCCTGAGGCTCTGGCGCTGCCCGACGTCCGTGCTATCCTGGATGATGGAATGCTGCTGGAGCGTTTCGAAGAATTCCAGCTCCGCCGCTTTCTGGCGGCTGACCCAGACACACGCTGGTGCCCCGCACCGGACTGCAGGTTAGCGCATCAGTGCAACTAAGTGCTAAAACACAACCATAAGAGGTTAGATTATATGGTTAGATGCTTGACATAGCAAGCTTGCTGACATACAGTGGGGAAAAACATATCACAATGCAGGATGGGTAATGATGGGTAATTTTTCTCTCATTTCTAGCACAAAATTTAGAACCAAAAGCACAAACAATACGAAACACAAAAAACACAGATATATAGAATTATAGAAACACTGAGTATGTTATATATTTGTAAATAGGTTATATTATTATTAAATATTGAAGTGACCCTACAGTAAGTCTTATTGTGTTTAATTGGTTTCAAGAAACACTTTACTCAGATATATTGCTGATTCATGCTGGTTCATGTTTATTGTTAATTGCTAACTGTGGATATGAGCTTCCTCATGTAGAATGATCATTAGTGAATCATTAGTGAAGGAAAGGCAGTGGTTTTATTTATGTATAATAGCAAAAGTGTTATTTGCGATATCCTCATTTTATTGTTGTATATGTCTTTCATTAGCTATGCAGTGATAGCCTACGGTTGTGCAGAATGCCCCAAGCTAAGCTGCGCTCGGGTAGGTTGTGATACAGAGTTTTGCTACCACTGCCGACAACTGTGGCATCCAGATCAGACGTGTGACCAAGCTAGACGTCAGCGCGCCCGCCACACGTTAGGGGCCATTGATGTTTCCACACTCTACGTATTTAATGAGGAACCTGGAGGTATGACACAAATATTGGTTCAAATATTATTGTCTTGTATTGTCTGTTTTAATATCTAAAATTTTCTTCTCTTTGTTAAAGATATGGAGGAGATCAAGCCCTGCCCTCGCTGTGGTGCCTATATCATGAAGACTAATGATGGCAGCTGCAACAGAATGAATTGTACGGTGTGCACCTGTCAGTTCTGTTGGCTGTGTATGCAGGAGATCACAGACGTGCACTACCTCAGGTACACACAGTCATCAGGTTACAGTAATAGTAGTCTCACATAGCCAGGCGTCTGACTCATGGCATTAAGTCTGGTCCACACTGCAGCCTATTCTAGCCAAGAACCATCCACTTACACAGAAACAAACTGTCTCATCAATATGTAAAGCGACCAACAAGTTAATTTTGGAATAAATGCAAATGATTGTACAGATATCACTGAAAAACTTCATAAAATGTTTATAGATTATGATCAGTATTATAATTGTTTTAACAAATATAAATAAAAAAATGAAGTGTAAAATGCAGTTTTCATTTAGATATGGAATGTACTTGTTATTAAGTACCTTTTAAAAATTTGATTGCACTAATCTGACAAATTGAATAGTTTTTGCAGAAAAGCTCTCATTGTATCAACTCCAGAACCTTGTAAACACAACGTTGTTTTCAGGCAGATGAATGAAACAATCCTGAAGATCACTGAATAGACTGTGAGCAATCTGATGCTCTGATGAAGACAATAGGTAGACAAACCCATTCTGTTGTGAACTTCTGTTGTGTGTATTTATTCAATTCAAGCAAAGTACTGTAGGGTACAGTACACTCTTTCTAATTAATATTTAAAGAATATTTATCCAGCGTACATACCACAGTAACTTTCACAGCCAAATATGGGGGTACACTTGGACACATTCTGTCCGAGCTGAACAGGGGAATGTAAAATGTTTTTCCACTCGTACAATACTGTGATTGAACAGGTTTGCTTGTTTAGCCTACTTTAGGAACAATGCAGATTATCAGATTAATGTACACTTACTGTAATTACGCACAGGTCGCAAAATCTGATCTGTTACAGAGTTCTGACATTTGAAGGGGCGACTGTGTTTCTTTGAACATCACTGAAGCTGATTTTTGATAGATTTTTTCATTCCTGGATGGCAGAGACTGTTATACATTTTCTGTCTATATGCATGTTGTTCCATGGACAGGCCCTTAAAGCAGTCACCTCACACACATTTCTTTATGTGTATGATTAGCTCAAATTGATTTTTTAAGTTACCTGTCATAGCACCCTTTTTAAGCACCCTGTCATACTTTCTATTGCTGATTTTGACACACGCAACAGGAAGTGTATAGAATAGTATAGAACAGAATGTAACTGCTGGAAGAGATTTAATACTGCTGTGACTCTACTGGCTTAATACTAAATAGATCTCGGTCTGCTGTTTTTCTGTCTGATGGCTGTAAAGTTGATATTCTCTTTCTTACCTTGTCTTTCATCTGTTGTCTTTCCTATAGTCCCTCAGGCTGCACTTTCTGGGGAAAGAAGCCGTGGTCACAGACCCGAAAGGTTTTGTGGCAAGTTGGCATGTTGCTCGGGGCTCCGGTGGTCATCTCACTAATTGCAGGCATTGCAATACCTGTCATCATAGTGGGCATCCCAATATACATGGGCCGTAAGGTAAAGATCTAAACTGGGGTTTTATTATTTAAATCCAAGCACACAAGGCCGTCGCCCTTTGATAAATTTAAACCTGATGTCACTAATATGCGGCAAAAAGCTCCAGTACTACATCACCCATCCAATTATTATAATTATTAAAATTATTATTACTCCTATTTTGGCTCCTTTTTCTCATTCAGAAGCTTGTCATGCATTTTGTTTGTTGACATTTTCAGGAATAACACTTCAATAACTTTTTATGTTTACCAGGGAGCAAAGTGGATTTGTTGATTGATGCACCTAGTCAATTAACAACTAGTGAGCAACAAAACAGTATATAAATGTGAGTCTTTAAATGTGTGCAGGGCGACGACCTTCAGTTTTTAAGTGTGTGCTTGGCATATCTCAGACTCTAACCCATAAAATGAGTGGCTGCGTCTGTCCTCTCTGTGATCAAATGAATCAGATGGCTGTTTAGCTTTGGGTTTATTAAAAGACAAGGTCATGTCCCTGAGTGTATGCTCATCATAAGAAAAGTGCTGCCTAATGCATATATGTAAATGTATGTAAATGAACCAAACCTGTCCCCTTCACACAGCAGGTAAATGTGATATAGGAAACTTTACTGCAGAAAGTAGCGTGTCATTAGTTTACAGAGGTCATAAGGACTCCAAAAGCTAACAAGATATTTGTAGGTAAATCACATGAATCACATAAAGTTGCACTTACTTGTAGCATGATGTAATATTTAAAAATGTTTCTCTAGCAGCTTAAGAATAACGTTTTTGATATATGTGATATATAACGTATATAATGTTAAAACAAGTTCTATTGCTATAAGAACATTTTGGATAACTTTAGAGAACCTTTAGAGAATGTTAGCCAATGTTCTGAGAATGTTTCCTGTTAGCTAGTAGCAAGTAATATGGGGCTAGACTAAATGAGAGTAAACACTCAGATTTCCATTGTTGGATGAACTGTCCCTTCCGGTGTGTATCTGTTGCTTGCACCTCAGGTCCACGGCCGCTGTAGGAAAAACAATATCTCAGGAAGTAAACATTACTTGACAGTGGCCAGCGGGATCATGATGTCTGTGTTCGTATCTCCAGTCATAGCAGCCATCACTGTGGGTAAGCAAATTTATTTTTAATGCTAACCAGAAGTGACGTGACATTTGATTTGCAGGAATGGGTGTGCAGCGCCTGCGACAAGGTTTCTGTCAACAAACACCTCAGAGTTTGTATTCTTGTGTTCTGACAGTGGAAAAGTGTTGAGCTGTATTTTGTTGTACTGACGGCTCTGGATTGAGTGTTAACAAATGAAGCTGCTTAACTTCAGTCTGCCTCTCACAGCAGTCTTAACATCCACACAGCACACATTTCACCTCCACATGCGCATGCAGCTGCTTCATTCATGAACATGACAAACGCCTCATTCATCTCTGATGACTCGTCTGTCTTCTGGTGCTTCTGTGAGACCTTGCAGGGGGGGAGAAGATTACAGCAGTTGTAGCGTGAAGTTCTGCACAGAGAGTTCACTGCTCTGTACTCTCCCCAAAACCCGAATCTTATGTTCTCTCTCTTCTCTCTGAATAGCTCTGTCTGTGCCAGCGCTCCGACCTCTCCGCAGCAGAGCCACAGAGGGGCCCCGTCCCCTGCTGGCCCCACCAACAATGCCACTCTGTTCTTATCCGTAACCAGGAGAATTATGCTCTTCTGTCTCCATTATTGTGTGGGGGATGTTGTTTTAGTGTTTGATTGCATTATCCGTCTATGCTTTTACGTTGCTGTTATTTGTATTACTGACCTTTAACCTTCTTCAAAATTATTTAGCTCAAAATAAGGTCCTAACTGTCTGTGTTCTACAAGGAGTATGTCCTAATATTTTTCATAAAGAGGGCTCAACACACAATATTTTCTGCAGTTAATAGGGCTGTCTGTCTGTTAATTTGATACTTTATTTATTTTATACGTAATTCTAACTGTTTTTTTATATTTAAAGGAGTGGGAGTGCCTCTTATGTTGACGTATGTCTATGGAGTAGTGCCCATGTCTTTGTGTCGGAATGGCTGGTGCCGACCGCAAAACGAATCTCCTGAAGTTAGGAATATACAGCCAGAAGATCTTGCCAATTGTAAGTCTACCTTACAAATAGCAGAGTTTCATAAATCAGGGTGTATGATTAAACCTTAACCATGAGGTAAACTCTGTTTCCTAAAGTTCCACTTTATTTTTCCAACTCAAACCTTTACGTCTGGGTTTGCATAGCCCAGAATCTGGTTATGTGGATATTGTAGCTGTAATACATCATGCAGAAATTATTAGTATTATAATATTAAGCTCTCACTTTGGCCTGATCTGATGACATTTAAACTTCTCTTGAAGATCTTCTATTTTCTCATGTAGTCAGTGACCATTGGACTGGCCAGTTCAATCCAGCCCTGACTGACGGAAGCGTACAGGAAGTGAGGGTGAACGCAGAGGAAGTGCTGCCGCTTCCCAGCACCAGTACAGTCCAGTCAGGAGCAAAAGGCTCCACTGAACCCAACGATGGACATATTGACAGCAGTGAAAAATACGTCCAGTCAGACGGTGTGGATGTAGTTGAGGAATGTGTCTTCACTAGCACACAAACTTTTGCTCTGAGGTGAGCACATTTGGTTAATAAAACCACAGAATAGAACAAGGGTGGGGATCAGTAGTGAAAAGGGTAATTCGAATGTATATTGTTATCTGAATCAAGATACAATTTTTTACATTTATACATTAAATGAAATTAAATGCATTTATTATCTTAAATGTATAGTTATTCACAATAGTGGTATATTGGAATTTTACTTTTCTTAACTTGTATCTCTTTCATATGTATTGGACTTTGGTGTTTTGTACAGTTATATTCTTATTCTTAGAAATAATTGATTCCCAATGCCGGCAGAAAATGACTGAGGTCCCCTTGACCAATAAACCTATCCCCCAGAAGCTCCCCAGTAATAGCTGCCCATTGCTCTGGGTGTGTGTGTGTGTGTATGTGTGTGTGGGTCCATGACTTGCAGTGTGTGTGTTCACTCCTCACTGGTCCAGATTAAATGCAGTGGTCACAATTCAAGTACGGGTTACCATACACAGACAAATGCTTCACTTTCAAATGCCACAGTACTTTTGGCTATCTCAGACCTGCCATTGTGACTGTTTTACTGTTTGGTTTACAGCAGGGAAGGGACCAATATTGAGGTCCATGTGGAGATTGAGGCACAGCCGCGGGGAGGGCGGGAGCTGAGTCTCAGCAGTGTTCTGTCCAACAAGAGCCTGTCTTCAGAATCACTCAGCCAGTGAACCACTACGTGCCTCTCAGCAGCCACCGAGCGCACACCCGCTGCCACTTCCTGAGACAGACAGTGTCTGAGAAACTCACTGCACACCTACACACCCATCAGGTGCTTCCAACCTCTGCCTGCTAATGCCGAGAGTCAGCGATATGAGAGAGATGAGCAGAAATAACAGAGAGAGAGAGAGAGAGAGAGAGAGAGAGCAAGTCCAGGGCAGGTGCCAAAACTTCACTGAGGATTAAAAAAGATGATATAACCCGAAATAATGCATGTTTGTCACCAAAATTTGAGGAGTGTTGAGAACATTGGCTATTGGGATGCTGGTCTGTATCATTTATTTGATTAGCTTTTCTTTTAGCTGTACCGTTTAATTTACTGATCATATGTGTATGTCCCCGACTGATCCCCAGAAAAATCTATTAATGGATTAATAGCATGGTTTCTAATGCAAAGGTTGGTAGCCTGATGTGGCATGCCACTACCATCATGGGAAAATTCTGTGACTCTTTGGCTGAAGATGTGTGTGCTAACTTGGAACTGGACTGGCTAATGGGTTGTTCACATTTTCATCAAGGAGAAGCAAAATCTGGAGGGTTTGGGTCTATATTTAGCCCCAGCTGTTTCTACTGTACTGTGTCCTGAGTATGATAATCTTGGGTCAAAGTTTGGGGAATAATACAGATTGTGAGTGCAGCAATGTTGAATTACTCTGTGTGATCTTGTTTTTCTCTTAAACTACAAACCGCCCATTTAGTCTTTATTTCTGCAGTAAAGACATTTGTTTTATTTCTTCCTGTTTTTTAGTGCTTGATAAATCAAGAGTTTTAAAAGCCCATTAACTAAAGAAATCGCCTTATCTCTTTTGCAGAAGATGCTGTAGCCAAAAATCTACATTGATTGTTTCGGGTTTGCTGAGTAATAGATTCTTCTGGCACTAGCAACAGTTTGCATAATATATCGAGACTTTATTTTCTGGAAACTTAACATTAATGAAGAAACACAGAATGGCAATTTAGGCCTCTTGTCCAAACCTTTAATCCCACCGTATTCAAAATGACCAGAAAATAGCCCACAATTTCCACATGTATTCAGGCTTAATACATGCACCTGATGCCCTGCAGATTGGAAACACTGTGTGATTCAGTATGTCAATAAAAGATTTGTATTGAAGGATTATATTTGTCTATATTTTCATTGTCTACATGTTGCATTTGTATTAAGTACACTTACTGTGTAAGGCCGACAGATGGCGCTAGAGTTCACGTATACAGTATTAATACAGCACGACTCTGACCCGATACCTGACTGCATCTACAGATGTGAAAAGCATACAGGCATCTTTTTTAATATTTATTTATAATATTTACTTGTTTAACATTTTGGGAAAAGATCGTAAAATAAGACGTAAATACACCTCAGAGGGTCCACAAATGAACGGGTGTCATTTAAAAATGAATGTACGATGGTTTCATCTGCTTATTCAACCTCATAGCTTTGAACTTATTCCGTCCATCCATATGAATGATGAATTAATCTAAGAAAATATGAAACTAATAATTAACCCTTTAAATCAATCGCACAAACTTAAACCACGCAGTCTGACTTTAACACATAAATGCTCCGAAAAACGTTGTTTGCGCAGCGCAAACAACGGGAAATGCATATTTTTTGGGAAATATGCATTTCACATTTTAATCGCTATTTCATAACTTTAAAGGTACGTGTTACACCAAATGATTCAACTCGACCTGAAGATGTCGGGTGACGTCACGAGCCGCTTCTCTCTTATACGCGTCGCGCGCGGCTCCGCTTCACTGTCCGCGTAATAAAAAGGCAGAAGAAGAGGCGCGCAGCTCAGCATGGACGCGCTGAAATCCGCCGGCAGAGCCATCATCAGAAGTCCCGGACCTGCCGCGCCACACACGGGGACCCGCAAGGCATGAAAGTGAGTAACGGGTCGGCGTTTATAATGGGTGAACAGCGCAGTTATCAGAGGAACAATCAGAAATCGTGGCGTTGTGTCCTTATAGACAAACGTGCTTAATGCATTCTTATATTCGCCTCGGACTCCAGTGTGAAATATTAAAAGGAAACTGTGTGAGATATCGTTTCGTTTAAAGCCCTGCACTTCATTTAATGCTGCTGCACAAAATGACAAGCAGTTTTGTGCTTTTTTACACAGATAATGACAATGCAGAAACAGGCTGGTTGTTGTAAAAGCAGTGCATCTCTTGCTCACTTTTCCACTGTTATCACACTGTTATCACTCTCTTATCACACTGTTATCACACTGTTATCACACTCTTATCACACTGTTATCACACTGTTATCACACTGTTATCACACTGTTATCACACTCTTATCACACTGTTATCACTCTCTTATCACACTGTTATCACTCTCTTATCACACTGTTATCACACTGTTATCACACTCTTATCACACTGTTATCACACTGTTATCACACTGTTATCACACTGTTATCACACTCTTATCACACTGTTATCACACTGTTATCACACTCTTATCACACTCTTATCACACTGTTATCACACTCTTATCACACTCTTATCACACTGTTATCACACTCTTATCACACTGTTATCACACTCTTATCACACTGTTATCACTCTCTTATCACACTCTTATCACACTCTTATCACACTGTTATGGCTGACTGGTGCTTTGAAATGTGTTGAAACTTTGTCAGGCTTCATGAGACTGTACTGATAAATCTCAGCCTTCATTCCTGACTTCCACACGTCCTCTAACACTCATTCACTTCCTCTGTTTCTGCTGTACTTGTTTAATTAGTTGGTCAGTTTTTAAGTGTTGTCCGCAGTATGGAGGAACAGTTGTAAAGAGGACGTGTGAATGAGACAGCCCGTGTCACATCAGCTGTGACAGGAGCTCCAGGAGCTCGTTCTGCAGGAGCTCCAGGAGCTCGATTTGCAGGAGCTCATTTTGCAGGAGCTCGAGGCTCGACGTGATGTTCTCTGACACGTGAGATGTGAAGTTCAGGAGGCATTAAGAGAGAAATATTTCAGCTTTCACACAGCTGGTGCTCCTTCACGTTGCCTTTCAATTCTGAGAGATATTTTTGATTCTGGACCAACAGAATTAGCTTGATGAATTATTAAAATCAATAGTTGTGTCTTGGGAATTTTGATGTGCTATCTCAGGATGAATTTTTTATGATTTTTCAGAAATGGATGTCTGTGACTCTAGTAATGTGTGGTACTCAGTGGCATTGTGAGTGAACTGGGTTCAAACAGACAAAGGTTTAATTGTTGGTTCAGGACTTGGGCTACTAAATTGCTTATTGATCCACTGACACATTTTCTCACAAATTGAGATAATTGGATATTTGTTGGATAAAAACTTAGAAATAATATAAATGCAAATTAAAAACAATCTTACAATAACTCTCAACCATTATGTCCAGTTTTGTCACAGTTATATTAAATAAATGATAGAGAAATATTAAATTACTGGTATTAAAGAACTGTCTGCATCAGTGATGTGCTGGTGTGTGGAGATGTTACCGAGGCAATGCTAATGAATGTGAGCTGGTGTCTTTATAATAAGGGCAGCAGCGTCTGAAGACAGAGAGTTTGATGCTGCTAAGAGTTTGCAACAACTCAAAGATTGCAGTTTTGAATCAGACTTAGTGATCCATGCCAAAGCTGAAATAAATGAAAGTATTTAATATGGAAATATTTAAGTAAATAAATAAACCATATCTGTGCAGGTGTGATATTAAGTGTGTGTTAGATTGTTGTTGTATTAACATATAGCTGTTGTTATTGACATATAACTCAGAAATAAAGGTCACACTTTCCCTTGGCACTCCTGAAAAGCGACATCAGTAAAACCAAAAGTCACATTCTCTTTTGTGCTGCCAAAAGAGACACCCTGAGTTTAATTTGTAGTCCGGCTGGGTTTTGCCATAATTTCTATGAGGTCACAGGGAGAGTGTCTGAAGTCAGAGCACGTACCCAGAGAGAGAGAAAGAGAGAGAAAGACAGAGAGAGAGAGAGAGAGAGAGACAGAGACAGAGAGCAAGAGAGAGAAAGACAGAGAGACAGACAGACAGACAGAGAGAGAGAGAGAAAGAGAGACAGACAGACAGAGACAGAGAGAGAGAGAGACAAGAGAGAGAGAGAGAGAGAGAGAGAGAGAGAGAGTCATTAAAATACTACTGACTATTCCAAAGGTCACATTAGTTGAGAAATTGTAGAAACAATTTCTAAAACAATAATGTCTTATTGAGAAATAATATAGTTTTCATGCTAAACAAGAATGTTCTCTTATAGACATAAAGACACACTATTCAAAGAATCAACATATTCAACATATTAATGATGTTTATGCAGAATAAACTCAAGTGCTTTATACATTTCAGTTCAGGAGTTAAGGCCAGACTTTCTCTGAACAATACTAGATCAATGTTAAATGTAGTTGTGTCAGTCTGTGTTGAGGTAAGGCAGGAAGGAAGGATGTCATTACATTGATCACTGTGACCAGGCGCGGTGTTGATGGCTTCTTCTGAAGAACAGAGACGCGTTCAGTAACAACGGAGAACTGACCCGAGTGTCTCATTTTCAATTATCAGAAGTGGGTGAGGTGACGACTCGCACAAAATTATACACGCTAAGTGGGTCGGAATTCTGTCCTATATAATGAACAGTGATGTGTGGTCCGGTCTCTGTGTTTGTGTTTGTTTAATCCAGAGTCATTTTTTCACACAATTTCTGGTTTAGGCTTGCGGAACACAATTTTACTTGACACAATCAAAGACGCAACAAAAACATATGCTTATATAAACAAGACATTTATATAAACATATTATTACATAAGGAGTCACCTTCTCTGTAGACTATTTGCCAATAATCTTTATAAATACTACACACTATTTTTTTGCTGCCTTAAATTGTTCAGTTTTGACTGGTGTTGAGTTGTACTATAATAATAATAGTTTTATAAGTGACAAAGAACAAAATACAGATAAATACAGATATAGCATTAAACAATGTACAGGAAGCAAGCGATTAAGCAACATACAGTAACATACAAACCCAAGCAGTGCATTATATGAGAACAAAAGGAGCTTAAGGGAGTTCAGCAGGAGACATGGCTGTCTCTGTAAAGTTATTTGCAATTAAACACTATTTGACCTTATGATTTCAGAATACTTGTTTTGTTTGTTTGTTGTACCGTTATTTATTTGTATCCAATTGTTCTGAGGCACTGCCTGTCCTGCCCTGATTAAAGATTTTTACACACTTTCATCCAAACATACACATACATTTATGAGTGAAAAATACTGGATTATACTGTAGACATCAGCTATTTACACAATGGCTGCGAAATAACGTTTAAATTACTTGTCTAAATCACAAGTGTGTAATGTTGTGTAGAAAGACTCCATTAGGATTTAAAAAGACGTCTTGATTGCTGCCCATTTTATTCTGTGTTGGACACTGATGGCACTAAGTACAGCTTTTATAAAGACTGAGCATTATAAGACAACCTTTCCTCCACCTTAATTATAACTCAGTACTGAACTGGAAGGCACACAGCGAGAGAGAGAAAGAGACAAGCTCCTTTATTACTTTTGGCCTCAGTGACTCTCGGGCATTGTTATTGTGATAACCCTCAGATACTGTAATACACTGTGACTTCTTTGTACAACAGCCGTGTCTTTAGTTTTGCCACAGGCCACACTGGTTGACCAATACAGTTTTATCGGTCAGTTTTTAGACCTGACAGAGGACTGTAGAACCTCATGCTGTAGGTCTTTTTAAGGGGGGTTGAGGGTTCAATGAACCCTTGATGGATAGAAAAAAGCACAAGGACAGCTATTGTAAATATTGTATAAAATTGATTGTTATATTATATGCCTGGCCTATAATAACATTAATGTATTTACATTTACGGTTATGATGCTCACATTACAAAAGTCAATATTGACATAAAGTCATAAACCTGTGCATTACATTTTAATTTTACTTAATACATTTAAAGGGGGAAGGGCAATGAAACAATACACGCACAATAATTGGCGGATTATCTACAGTATTGCTGTGGACCTCTTGTTGAGGATCTCCTGCTCTACGTGGCAAAACTCACCTTCAGCAGCCAGGAAATCAGGACCTAAATCAGGAAGAAATGTTCATACTGCGTGTTTGTAATGTACATGAGTTTATTAGTCAATGTCATAATACTGCATGTGATTATCACTGTTTGAATTTTTCACTGTCTATCTCAATCTACTCAGTGGATGTTTGAAGTATTGAGAGCTGTTTGATGCGTAAAGTGAATATTATATTCTGAAAGCTTTTTATGGATCAGATATAAATGCATTCAGTTTGAACTCCACCTCTCACATCTGTCAGCAAGGAGAAATTTAGCTCACTGATTTTTCCTCCCTTCATTTTGAACCAAATCACAATTAGTCTCTCTGTTTTCCCTCCTATTTGGATTTGTTTATATCCCTCAAATCACTTACCAGCAGAAAAATCCCCACAGTCCTCAGACTCTCTTTCTTTCTCTATTCTGTCTCTTTCTCTCTCCCTCGCTGTCTATTCTCTTGTCTCTTGTCATTATTTTTCCTTACCGTCTGTGAACACAGAGGCTCCCTGTGGTTTATTCCCGGCAGGTTATGAATAAAAGAGAAGAGGATTTTAGAAAGAGAAACTGATGCACCATTTTTATTGTGTGAAAAGCCAAAAGCAAAAAATCATAGGATCACACTTAAACTACGGTAATACTAACATACCTGATATCTAATTAGTTTCTGGAGCAGCTTGTTATTATTTGAAACAGTTATGAAAGTTATTGTAATCAATAACATGAGTTACTGTAATGTAAAGTGTTACTAAGATAAGTTTTGAGAAAGATTTGTGTCTTAGAATATCTTGAAGAATGAAAAACATGGGGCATTACTGGTAATGTAGAGTGAGCTCATTTTACAGTGTAGATGCTTTTCAATGCATATGTTTGCATGCGTGCACACACACACCTCTGCTTTAAATTAATCTATAAAATATCTAGTATTTCACATTTATTATTTTAAGTTGCATAAGTTTTTAATTAGTTTAAGGCTGCTTCATCTCAGCTAGACAGTCAATGTTACAGATCACCCCAATATTGATTTTCTTTGTTCTCCTCTTGCTCACCAAAACTAAACGGCATTATACACTGTCCTCATCTCTGTATCAAAGTCAGCACGAGTGCAGATGCCAGTAGTCCATTTGAGTAAAGATTGAGGGATTAACACTTTTTTCTTACAAACTGTTTTAGAATTCCTGTTAAATATATATTACATTCCCTTCTCTCTCTCTCTCTCATCGCGTTGCTGTTTCTCTCATTTTAATGCACGTCCTAGCTCCTCCATAGTCTCCATAGTCCAACAGCATGCAACTAGGAAGTGTCAAAGAAAGAGTTCGGTACTGTATGTACTGCATGAGAAGTTCAACCATTAGAGTGTCTGGGGGCCTCCACATCCGCCCACAGCCAGAGCAGTCACATCCAAACCTTTCTTCCTGTTTGACAGCCTGAACATGTATCGGGGAAATTTGACTCTCTCTCTCTCTCTCTCTCTTTCTTTCTCTTTATCTCTCTCTCTCTCTCTCTCTCTCTCTCTCTCTCTCTCTCTCTCTCTCTCTCTCTCTCTCTCTCTCTCTCTCTCTCTTTCTCTCTCTCTCTCTCTCTTTCTCTCTTCTCTCTCTCTCTCTCTCTCTCTCTCTCTCTCTCTCTCTCTCTCTCTTTCTCTGTCTCTCTCTCTCTCTCTCTCTCTCTCTCTCTCTCTCTCTCTCTCTCTCTCTCTCTCTCTCTCTCTCTCTCTCTCTCTCTCTCTGTCTCTCTCTCTCTCTCTCTCTCTCTCTCTCTCTCTCTCTGTCTCTCAGTTCTCTTTTGATCCTCTCTTGTTTAAAAATGTCTTTCATTCTATTTTTGGCATTTCCTGCTGCCAGTACATCAGTCCTGGTGAACCTTGTCACTGATTCTTCTGTCTGTGTCTGTCACTTCATCTGCATGTGCTCTTATTGTCTTTTATCTTTGCTATTGGTCTCAGTGGGATTTAGACCGATCTGCTCTGTAAACAGTAAAAGTACCAGATACCAGGAGATTTTGTTCTCCCAGACGTGAAGACGTGACTGTCAGATTGATAAACTTTTATCTTTTATGGGTTTCAACTTTTATGTTTAGTTATGATTTTTACTCCATTAATAACTGAAAGTTCCTTTATTAGAGTGATAGATATTGTCCTTAGCATGTGAAAATGTATTATGTTTATTTACGTTTTGATTCTGGGCTCTCTGAGACCCTAAACATAAGCAATGTAAGATTGTTTTAAGCGGTTCTCATAGGATTAGCAAACACAAGGCATGCTGGGAGTGGTTTAGCTTGCTGAGGATGCGGTTGCACTTCTTTTAATCCATCTGCAGGGTTTTCAGTGCTTTAACCTTTGACCTAAGCCATTATTGAGTGCAAGCAGGACCCGGGGTCTCCTGCTCGAAACCCACCAATTAGCAGCACACAGAGTGGATGCAATAGTTCCAAACCTCCAGGGGACATCACTTATGCCACACGCAGCAGCTGAGACCCCGAGACAGACACAAGTCTACAGTAACTGGCCGTCATCATATGAAGGCAATATACTAGTGAGCACTGACGAGGGGGTTTCCTGCCCACTACTAGGCTGTTAGAGGATGGTTCTTTCTAAATATGTACATGGCACCTTGAATAAACCAGAATTTTACCCTTGCATTACATTTTGTTGCCTGTCAGTATACTGTATTGATTTCTGCATCCATTTCCCAGACACAAGCTCAGCTAAAATCATACTAGAACATTTGCTATAGAAATGTAAAGCTGTAAAATGAGATAGGAAATATCCGTTGTTATTATGTTCTGTTAATTATCATGGATTCTTTGAAATCAAATGTGTTGTTGAGCAGTTTACCTGAAGCCATCTGAATATGTTTTCCCTGAAATGATGTGCTTCTATTCAAACAGTCCAGTTCCTCTGCATTTATAAACAGGAGAAGTTGTGCTGCTCTCTCTTATCTAGCAGAACTTTCCCCTGAGCTGCACACCTTGATAAATGGTTTCAAACCTGACCTTTCCTCACAGGGTCCTGCAGCCAGTTCTGTGTTCTGCTCTCCTAGCAGAGGACAAAGTGCTGAGAAAGCAGCCACAACTCAAACTCATTGAGCTTGTAATAGTTCCTACAAACTTTTGTTCCTACCAGAATTTAAATCTGTATTATCCTTTCATGTGCCTTTCACCTCGATACTCAGTCCATCATTTTGTTACAGAAGCTGATTTTACTCTTTATTAAACACTGTAAATAAAATATCTCCTCCGTTGTTTCTTGCATTCAGGTAATTTTGGCACATCTTGCTCACTGTAATGTTGATTGTTCAGTTAGACATATAAAAGGTAAACAAATAATTACTGTATTTTTATACCATTTTGGCATACAAATATAGTAAATGTTCATGTTTCTTAAAATGAATGCATGCTGTTCAACAGAAAGTAAATGATATTGGTTTATTTGGGAATACACAGGTAAACAGAAAATGAGAAAGAACGAAGTCTGAGTTGCTTTTGTGCTGCTGATAAGACTCACAGCTTTTGTGAATAAATAGCAAACATTCGTACAGCAGCTGCAATGTTTTCGGATTAGTATGAGACCAAAAAGCAAACATTATTCATTAATGTATTGTTTATAAAGGATTTTAGGGGAAAATGTTTGCTTTATAAAGATTTATGTTTTGTTGTAAACATTTGTGTGAAAGAGTGTGTCTATAATCTGCAGATTATATCTATAATGATATCATTTAAATAACTGAAGTTGGATTAGTGAAATGTCTGTCACTGTTTACGCAAAATCCCCAAGAAATTCTGTCACCTGCTTATATGTGTTTGTGTTTGTCATTCGAACCAAGACAGAGTTAAAATGAAAATTTAAAATTAAGATGAAGCACATGTACATTTATCTATAAATATGTTTACTTATTTACTTTTTATTTATCTTTATTTTGCTTGTTTTTATTATATATCCAGTTAAAATGAAAAATTAACCATTGTCCTAACCTGTGTGTCAATGTTTGACAAATAAAAATTGTTTAAAAGAAATATGTGTGCTGTATTGGCAGGGCCCTATGTGTTTAAGTTCACTATGATTGTCTTTAGTTTATTTATTGCTGATTGTCAAGTCAAGCAGTAAGTCATTAATTCATTTAGTTTTTGAGGAAAGTTTTTTTGGGGCCTCGAGGCTGGAGATGTTGTCTTTCTTCTTTCAGTCGTAAGATAAACCTTGATTCCTCTGTTCATTAATTCCATTTGCGCAGTCATGCGTGTGAGAGATAACACTGGTAATTACAGGCCTCTACAGACATGAAAACTCTTGGAGGAAAAGGAGCTGTGCAGTCAGAGATGAATGAGGGTTATTTTCAAACAATTCTGTAGCTTTAATCAACTATTTGAATTATGAGTCTCTGAAATAATTCTGCAAATAAACTCTGGGCCTGGGATGAAACTCCTAAGTTTGTCTTTTATCATTTAGAACAATGTGCAATAATACATTTTTATTTTGTAATATCTAGCATTTTGTGTTCTTCATTATAATGCTTTCTCAGTTTTATTTTGTTGTGACTGCTGATGTTTGCATGTTAACACCCCCGTTAACACTTACATTGCTAGGCAGATCTTGCATTCCTGCAGTCCTCTGCATGCATTGTCCTAAGCAGAGAAGTGTGATGAAGATGTGTCATGTTCAGTTCAGTGTACGAGCACAAAATGAAAGACCTGTTCAAATATTCAGATCTCTATTCAGATATTTTGTGCATTTCAGTTTTGCATTTCACTTATGGGTCGTCAGAATCAGTTCTATTCCCCTAACTTCTCTCTGCCCCTCCACAGTCTCCTCGTGCCCTATATTCTGTCAAGGTAATGTCCCGGATTTCTACCAGCATTTATTATTCAGACACTTTAAATGGCAGAGGAGAGATGAGAAGTCTTCTGCTGCTGTATGTTTGTACCTCAATGAAGTGGATTTTTTTCTTTGTTAGTAACATTTTTTCCTTCAAAGGTTGAAGGTTACATATGTGATATGTAAAAATTTTTTTTGTACGGTAGGGATTTGACATTGTTCAACAAATCTGGGCATTTGATTTACTCGTTGCTATGGGCTACTGTCCCGGCTATGTACTTATGTGTAAGCTTGTGTTTTAATTAATCCTCTCATCATGGAAATGCAGTCATTATATTTACCGAAATGACACACATTTGAGTATTCATCTGACTTTTGAGTGTAAATGAGACTATTATGCATGTAGTGTTCATGGCTTAAACTGTAGCCACAGTCTCAGTTGATTTTCTTCTGTGTGACAGTTCATCAATGGGCCCAATTATCAGATGTGTCAGTATGTACACACACATAGCTCTTTATGAGGAAGAATATTAGCCCTTAAGAAAATTAACGGCTAATGTTGCTCTCCTGTCTAAGCAACATTAAGCTCTAGATTTCTGCTCAGCTGTAAACGATTAAACTGCTTCTAAAATGTAATAAGCTAAACAGCATATTGCATGCAAGTGTATTTCTATTGATTTAAAAGCTTAAACGTGGCATCATGGAAACCTTTACAGCGTGACGAGATCAGTCTGGATAAATGTCACACAGCTTTTGTCTAGCTTAGACACAAATGTGGTTACAGATCGTCTCAGCGCCTGTAATCGCATTTTATGTTTGCACAAATCGGATCACTCTATCACACACATGCACAAGCCCAGACAAATTATGTGCTGTTGAAAAAAACGTCACTCTCACACCAAACACTCAACACTTCTTTTCATGTTGTTCCCTACAGTGAGATAAACCTGTTAAAATCCAATTAACATCAGCCCTGTTTGTCTAATTATTATGTTTGTTTTACTGTATTGTCATAATCTTTAGAAAGTTTGATGAACTTTAGCACCTTCTATTTTTAGTCTGATCTGAACAAAGGCCCTGGAGCATCAACATAAATCTGATCAATTATTCATCTGCGCAGTCTGGTGTACGTATGGCAGCAGCCCTCAATTAATACAGCAAAGCTAGCTGTTGTAACTTCATTGCTGAAAAAATTAAAACATTCTTGGCCCAAGTTTTTTTTTCAGCTTTTTGAGTTGAGGATTTTAGCCTGACAAATACACAGCAACAGGTCAAAGAAATGTAATGAGCTTACATGCCAGGGAATGTTGCTCACAGCTCACAGCTACTTCTGTTATTTTTTTATGCCAGGTAGCCCATCTGAAATAAGCTTTAGAGGTTAGAAATGGCTGCAGGGCTGAGTGAGTACTGAGAGTTCGTGCAGAGATAGATGTTATGTCTTCACAGGTTAATAATTTACTTGCAGTTAAAAACTGTTTGGTGTTTGGGGGGTGGGCATCGGAGGGACAGATGGCTCCAGGCACAGAGCTGTCAGCAGGACACTGTCATATTAGATGAGATTTTTCTCTTACCTAGCAACCATTTCAGGCAAAGAATATAGTTGTAATCAGTAAGCATGTTGTAGTGTAATGTGTAATTTGGTCCAAACCCTTTGTGCATCTATGCTTGTTTAAAACTAGACAAACTTCAATCTAACCACATAAGCTTAGCTAGCCAGGAGAAATATAAATGATCGAAGAGGCACTATTTTTAAAGCTTTTTTCTTATAGTTCACATGTTTTTAATTCAGTAAGTAATTTGGTAGAAAAGGCATAAAGAAAGTTTACTTTATTTATAAACAATAAGTACTATCACATGGTCAAAGAGTGCCATTATGAACGTATATCAGCACTTTGTGATCAACATAACATCACAATTGTGAGTGTGGTAGTGCTGTTATAACACAGTGCAATAGCAGGGCAGTGAATGTCTTGTAATCACGTTCAGTCTGTTTTCATCTGATGATCTAAACTCTGCAGCCCTACAGCATTTTGTATTGGATCCAAATGGGACTGAAAAGCTATTTAAAGCTCGTCCGTGTGGCACAGTTTTTAGACTCTTTACATGGAAACAAGTAAAATCTGCATGTTTTGAAATGTTTTTGAAATTTTGTGTAGAAACAGAATTTTTGCTTTCTGTTTGTGGATCATTATTTAACGCATGACAAGTTTAATTCTGTGTAATTTCTATGACCTTTTGAGGCGATCTCAATGCATGTTTGAAAAAGGTCTTATTTTGTGTTTTTAGAGCTCCCAGAGAACTGGACGGACACCAAGGAGACGCTCCTGGAAGGAATGGTTTTCAACGTGAAGTATCTGGGCATGACGCTGGTTGGTCAGCCTAAAGGAGAAGACATGGCAGCAGCCGCCATCAGGAGGATTACTAGCACGGTCAGTCACCGGAGTAACAGGGTAGAAAAGAGGGTCGGGGGGCTGGGGGTCTTGAGAGTAGTAAATAATTGACATGTTGGCACAAAACCTGGAAAAACAGATGAATTCTGATTATTTCTGAATTCTGATTGAATTCTCTGTTGCACAGAGGTATTAAAAGTAAACCAAAATAAACAATATGATTCCTCAGACAGTTTCTCAGAAAGCAGCTGTAAAACTGATTGATCTCCTGTAATAGTACAATTGAATCTTCCCACACTGAGATGAGTTTGTTTTAAATCAGTGTTGACTGTCTCCTGGGGCAAGGAAACTCCCTCCAGATACGCTTTGCCTGATTTAATTTGTCCTTGAGAAATTGACTTTCTCTCCTCTCCACGTTTGAACTGTAATTTCCTCCCATCCGCTCTCATACTGGCCTCTCTTCTTTCCTGCCAGCACACTGAGGTCCTGCGCCATTGTGTTTATATGTCTGGAGCACAGTAACACAGTGACACTAACTCATGTTATATATGAAGCGCTCAGATTGTGTACCTATGGTCGACCTTGTTACAGTTAATAGCCCGCATAGACTTTCATGACCTTTTGAGGATATTGTTTATGGTCGATGAGTTATGAATGGCATTTTAAAGATGTCAGTGACAAAGTTGTTTGTCTACATCACAAATAAATTTGCTCCTGCCAATGAGAAAGACAAATCTCAAATGTTTCAATAGTTTCTCCTAGACAGCAATGTTTCATGTAGAAGATTATTAAAGATTAAAAGGAGAGCAAATAGAAACTTTGGAACTCAAACATTTCAATTTCTCGTAAGTAAATGTTAGGAGAAACATCTGAGACAAATGAAACACAGCTGAGAACTCAATCAGATCTCTTGAACTCTGAAAGAACAACCTCTGAGTACTGCAACTGTCCTCTGGGTGTTTGTCAACTGCAGGCTCGTGCCGGCGCCAAGAAGTTTAGAAAGGTGACGCTGAATGTTTCTCCTAAAGGAATCATCATCTCTGACACAGAGAGCAGTGACCTTATTGAGGACGTTTCCATTTACAGGTATTAAACCTTCCTCTCAATATTTGTTCTGTTGCTGTTCTGTAAGTATCATATTTTATATTTCACAGTGTAATTTGAACCAAAGAACAAACCAGGACTTCATTTTATGAAATGCGTAATTCTATTACACTAAAACCGTGAAACTTTTGAGATTTTGTACTGGAAGTCAAATGTGTTTAAATATAATGTTATAAAGCAGGTTGTGTTTAGGTTATCTGCCCTAACATCAGAATATCCACAGTAAGTTGACTAAGAGGTTTTGTTCTGTCGTTTCTGTAAAAGAGTCAGTTCTTTCAATAAACCTCTCTCTTGACTTACTTCCAATCAATTGTTTAAAGCTTTTAGTCAGTCAAGCTCTGTAGCGCATCTTTGTCTTTTATGGATACACTAATAGCAACATGACGTCTGTAGTCATTGAGTAAATCATTACAATTTAAGTGTGTCAATCAAATGTTCGTGTAAGGGTTTGGGGGCGGGGCTGGTTCAGAGAACCAAAGCAGTATGTTGAATGAGTATGGTGTCTAAATCTGCAGAATTCATGAATCAGTAGATTTATTATAGTCAGATGATCTATTGTATCCACTGAGATTCTGAAGTGTGGGGACTTTGCTATCTCATAATGCCATGGGAGCTGAGGGGCTGTCATATTCACAAAGTAAAAATGGGTGTATAGCAGTGGATCTCAACCTTTTTGACTTTAACCCCCTTCTCATTGTCCACAACAATATTTGAAGCCCCCCAAGCTCTAGAAAATATTCTAGAGCTTGACATAACTAGAGAGATGTGTATTCATTATAATAAAGAATAAGAAATATCTAGATTTTTAGTAGTATCTTATTTTAATGTTTGTTTTGTCTTATTTTAAATAGTTTTAGGTTATCTTGAGGCACCCTAGTGTGCTCCAGCCCCCTGCTTGAGAAACACTTGTGTATACATTTTACTTTTTATTTAAAGATCACACATCTGTGGTCAGGAGTAAGCTCTTCATCAAATACAGAGCAAACTCTGGAAGTACGGGAATTCGGACACAGCTTGTATCATTTTCTCACAACACCACACGCCTTGTTTTCCTTCTCTGTGCCAGCAGAGGACAGGCCTGCAGGGAAACACTAGGTCCTTGAACCTGGAACTCCATCATGAATACGGTGCCACTCGGTGTCACACTGCCCATCAGGGATCATCTGTGGGGTTCCTGTGGGCTGTCTATTTTAATGACATATGGATTCCTGTGTAAGATAGTGGAATGCTGAGAGCTCATCGTGCTCAGCTCCAAGCTGTCCGTTATATTTATTTCTGTTATTATCCTGATCCAGGTAAAGCATGTCTCCGTCAGGATAAAAGAAAACGCCCTGCAGCTCTGGGTCTTACAAGGAAGAATGCAATCAGTGTAGACTTTGATCATGAAGCCTCAGTTTGACTTTCAAAGGGGCTTGGAAAATAAACACGAGTCTCCGGGGACGATGCAGTACATCAGAGTTCAGTCGGAATGCTGTAACAAATGCTTTTTTGACCCAGGACCTGAGGGTGTCTTGGACAGTCATTTGGAGGGTGAAGCACAGAATTATGGGTATTCTGTGCTTTGTCACTAACAGGCATACGAACAGGAAGGACAACAAGAGCAATGAAGTGGCGAGGGTTTTAAAAGAAGGAATTTTTATGAAAACTTCACATCGTCCCACCCCATTACAAATAATGAAGAAAAAAGACCCCAGTTCTATATTTAGTGAAAAGACGAGATGATGCTGATTGTTTAGCCTCAGTGAGAGCTCTTTATTAAAAAAAATACATCAATTTACTCTTTCCAGCACAATTTCTTGAAAAGAAAACTGTCGTATTTGTGAGCAAGACTTTGTTTTGCTAAGCCACACATCTTGCAGGGTGATTTGTGTCATGAGATTCATTTATTATTAATCATATTAATGATTCATTAATTACATGGTTGTTCGTGGAAGGATTAAACCCCAGTCTGGCTTCTTTTTTCTTTCTAAGTGTCATATTCTACTGTAACATGTCCAAACAGAGACCCAGCAGGGTGTACCTGTGAGGGAGCATTGTGACACTGCAAAAGTGAACACTTTCTGTGCTGTTTTGCTTGTGTTAGACTAAATGCTTAATGTGGAAAATTATGGCTCTTATGTGGGGTTCCTTGAATACTTCAAATCAAAATAGTCAAAGTACATGCTTTTCACCATATTTTGAGAATGACCCCAATAAATAGCTTATTTTTTGTTTTATATTCATCATATTGTTTCATCATATCATATTGTTTATATTCATGTAATTGTTTCCACATGCACAATTGTGTCTGCCTTTAGCCAATACCAGTCTGAAAGCTCCTATGATAGTCAGAGCGGCTGTGTCATGTCTGATAGCCTTCAGTAACTTTGGCCCCTATTTACAATGTATGATTGTTTGTGACCTGGCTGTGGTTGTGCATTTGACAGTACGATAGCTTTTGTTTGTAGTCAAGGGTCTGAAGTGTATGCCTATACAGAAATTGACTTAATCTCTTCCTGAGAAATATTCGCGGCCTGATTATGTAAATACAGTGAGTGTAGTGCCTCACACTGCAAACATCAGTGGCATGGTAACAGCTGTTGATTTCCATGACAGCACAGAATAAGAGTTTTTCTGGCTGTACAGCTGAGCCTGTTCAAGAACCTTAAGATATGTGGAAAAGGGGAATCTAAATTCAGGCCAAAATGCAGAGTTTCCTCTTCATTTTCACTCTTCATTAAAAAAGCTGTGTACCACAGACAGAATGAGATGATAATTCAGCACTTCTAATGTTCAGAGAGAGGGGAGGGAGACGGGGAATAAAGAGTCTTGGGCATTTTTATTTAGGTCGTGCATCAGAGGCACTTGTAGATGAGATCAGAGCATTTTGGCTTCCTCCAATTTTTGTCTAATATATCTCATTATTTCACACGCAGTCTTTCTTCATGTGCTGCTATAAATTTCAATCCTTTTCCTAAAACAGGTTAATATGCAAATCATTCTCGAGTCCATTTCAGATATTTATGTTACTGTAAATGGTTTATCCAGTTATTGAATGTCCGTCTTTCTGATATCATATTTTGATAGTCTCAGCACTAGCTGTGTAATTGCCTGTATAAACAGTGTTTACTCAGTGTTGTGGTGTGTCAGGCCTCTGGCTTTCCTCTTCTCACTCATCTTTTTGGCAGAGAGTAATTCTAGCAACTCTAAAGATTGACAGGTGATTATCACAAGTCTTAGTACAGTACAGCCGCACAGTCTTCTCCATCCATCTCATCCTGTTTTAGAGGTTTTAAAGAGGTTTTATATAAACCAGTATGGATCTGAGAGATCCAAGGCTACAGGTTTCACACTGTCACATCTTCTAGTACAAATTTGTCTCCACAGGAATCATCTTGGTCGGTCCATTGCAGTTCTCAACTTTATATGTCGTTTTCTAAATGGTTAAATGCAATACTGCTCTTTCCCTAATATTTATAAATGAATAAATCAATATCAGACAACTCACACACTGAAATCCACACTTGTTTAAGTTGCAGTTTATAACTGGCTGCCAAAGCTCTATTCACTGTATATTTCCCTGAAATATATAGCTAAAAGAAAACACACTGCAAATTTATATATATATTTATATATGCCATTACTGTAATTCATTTTTAGGAGCAAATATATTCTACATGATACAGCCTGTATTTCTGTTCTCTGCAGAATATCTTACTGCACAACTGATAAAACTCAGGATAAAGTCTTTGCCTATGTCTCCCAAAGCCAGTTTAATGAAACTCTGGAGTGTCATGCCTTCCTGTGCCAAAAAAAGAAAATAGTGAGTGTTTTCAGATGTAATCCTGTCTTTGGTTTTATTTCATTGTTGTAATATTCAAATGTTTAAGTGTTTTGAAGCCTGTTAAATGTTGCATGGTTAATGTTTAGCTCCTATTTTTGCACTTTTTGTGTTTTAATTTTAATACACAAACAGATTTCTGTAGTTATAGCTGGTATGTAGCGCCATCTGGTGGACTGTAGAATGAGTGGGAACTTTTGATCTTATCCACACAGGCTCAGGCTGTGACTCTAACAGTTGCACAAGCTTTTAAAGTAGCACTAGATCTGTGGCAGGTGGCACAAGAAGGTAAGATTTGGATGACAGTTTGAACAGGTAACCAAATACACACTTACATTTGCTATATTGCAGCAGATTTTACTGTATGTCAGCAGTATGCATGCTTTATAAACACAGGCCATGCCTGGAAAGGGCTGAGATGGATTTTTATTTTTTTTTTTTACAGACAAAAGTAAGCAAACTCACACATGCTGTCCCTGTTCAGAACCCAAATCTCAGCCAGACCCGGAAGCAAACAGAGTGTCAGGTACAACATGCGTTTATCACTTTAAACATGTTTGTTTTACTTGATTTATATTGTACCTTTGATACTTTAATGGACATAATTTGTTTTTATTGATAGGCCTTGTGACAGCTTACGTAAAGTTTCTTTAAATATAAACGTAGGCTAGTCGTGAATGAAATGTTTTAGTTTTTTGGAGTTTGACATGTTGCTCTTCAGACACAGTTTGTGTTTGTTTATGACAGAGGAGGAACAGACTCAAGCTCTGATGCAGCACAAACTTCAGAAGCCCATCTTTCCTTCCTTCATTTCATCATCTCCACGCAGCAACACCCGGAGACGGCCAGTCAAACATGACTCCTGGGTATGATGTCATCCTTTAAATCGGACATTTGTTTGGGTTCCAGCAGTCAGAAACTTCACAGTAGGAGTCATTGTGAATTATTTCTCTAGTATGTGCTAAAATATGACACGCCGGGTTCCACTGCTGCAGAAAAATGTCATTACTTTGCTGAAACAGTGCCACTATTGTGACATATCAGCTCCAAAATGAAGGTTAATTGGTTTGATAACAAGTAGCATGCCAAATACAATAATTACTATTGGTAAACTGTCATTAAATAAATGAAGTTAAAGCATTTAACTAACGTGGCCTCTAGTGTTAAGTTAACAAATGCTGTAGTCACCACCGTTACATTCTCTGTGCATTATATTTATTGACCACACATGACCACTAGATGGCGAGCTTTCTATTCCATTTCAGGAGCTGAGTGTAAATAATTCACTTAGCAGGTATCTATAGATGTATCCATCCACTTCTCTGCATTCTGTTCTACTGTGGCTTTAATTAACACATAATTTCCTTCAGCCAGTTCTGAACATAATTAAGATCAATTAAGAGCAAGTTTCAGACAAGTTTCAGTTTCAAAAACACAGTAAATCTGGAGATTGCAGGAGAAAACTTTGTATTTTTATTTTTGCTTGTTGTTTTTTAGTTACTGTCTAACTCTGGTAATATAAATGATGTGTTTATCTAGTGCACTCATATTTATTTTCAGGACGTGGAAGACAGCTTCGATGATGCATTTTCAAGGTTAGTTTTTGAATAAACAATATATAAACAACACATGCATGCATATACACAAAATGTAAAGAACTGACTGTAACCAAAACCTTTTCAGTGTGATCAAAATCAGACACTGTTTATTTTGTGACTAGAAAACACTGTTTAGTCTAGAGCATTTAACTGCAGTGTTAGGTGACAAATGTCTGAATGTGTAATGTAAAACAACATGTAAAACAACAGATGTTCAGATCTAATATTCTGCTCTTGTTCTCTGTGTAAAAGCACCAGATTTGTCCTTAACACTGAGATGCATACGCACACTTTTAAGCTTTCTTGCCTTATTAGCTAGAGGTTCTGGGGTTGATTTTCATCCTTAAATGTCTTTTTTTGGTTCTGCTGTGGATCTGTTATGAAAAATATTTGGCATTATATAATCAGCTAATGAGTTTGCACTCCCTCAGGTGTGACATTATTTCTCCATAAAGTGTGAAAAGAAAGAGAATTGGTGCACAGCAGGGACACTGAGGCACATTAGCAGCCCCAGCTATAGTTTAGATTAATGGACACAGAGAATAATCTTATTCTGAGTGTCTTTCCATACAGAATTAAAAACATCAATTCACAGAGAGCACCTGGAATGATTATCACTACTGGAGGACTGTAGCCGGTGGCCTGCATTTCATACCCGCTGTTCTGTGATAGTTTTCTATAGCTGAACAATTAAAGGTGTTATTTTCTATGATTGTATTGAAAAATTGCCAGAACATACATCCCACATGTTTCATATATGCTCATTACCAAGAATAACAAATGGACAGACACGTACAGATAATATGTGGCACTTTCAGGAAACCTATTCCCCTATTCTGTCAGGATAGGTTCACAGGACTTCATTTTTTGGATTTACAGTATGATTAACATCACAAAATCACTATGCATATTTGCTGTTGATGTGAGTAGCCTTGTATCCAATCACTTCTTTTCATCCGCATGTTGATTGACAATTAATTTACTAAGAAATTCACTTGGGCCTTAAAGAATGAGTTGCAAATTAATCTATCAAGAAAATGTAATTTACTGGAAAGGGTGAAAAATGGATGAAAGGGCACTTACAGTAGATGCTTGTGATCAAAATACAAAGTAAGCATTTACAGTAAGTCTGAATACTGATAACTGATCAGTCCACGGTGAGTTATGCATTCATCACAAACATCAAGCCATTTCATTAGCTGGTGTTTGTGTTTAGAAGCTTTCAAAGCACACATGCTTTCTAGTAATAATAAGCAGTAAAATGTGTGATAAATGTTACATAAAGTCTTTATGTAATTGCTCAGCACATTGGGTCAGGTCCATTGGGTCAGATCAGAGCAATTTAAACACACCAGTCAGCTCTCGCATTCAATCAAGAGCAAAATTACAATCTTCTGAATGTAGCATAAAATAATTAGGATACAGGAGCATCACAATATACGCACCTAAATTGTGTGTATAACGATAGATAATAAAAACTATTGTAACAGATTTGACATTCACTTATTAAAGATTGTGATGGAAGTAATGGTGAAATGTGATGAATTAATCACAGCTCACTGTCAGCACATATTATTTCTCTCTTTCTCTCTCACCTGCCATGCAGCAGTATGGAAGTGGAGGAGATGGACGCAGGTAAATGAGGTGAGAGATTTTTAAAAACTTTTAAAAAAAGTTTTTCATTAAAGGGATGCATGTGCATGCTGCAGTATCTCTCTGCTTCTGTTAGTGTTTTAAACAGTTACAGACACACTAAAGTATTTGCCTTGTAATAATATGGTAATACAAATATTATTCTCTTAAGATACAGCTCTTTTTGAACCACAACATGAATGTATGTGCCAATAGAAATTGACTTTAAAACATAAACGTATCCTGAGAAATATTTACTGGAGTAAAAAGTGTGACATCTAACCTCAGTCTCACCTGCAAGAAATTCTGAAATTCTTGAATTCACCTTTTCAGTTCAGCTTCTACTTGAATTGTTATGCTAATAATAACAAAAAAAGGTAATACAAAAAATAAAAGTAGATGCTTTTTAACTAGTTGTCTCAGAGTTTTGGACCCCGCTGTATTTGTTTTAGACACTTTACATTACTGTTCCACTGTCCACTTCCTGTTTTCCTCAGCTGGTACAGTGTGAGACTGGAGACCCATTGATGTCAGATTTAAGTTTAAATTATTTAACTTGGATGAATTATTTAACTCTCTCTTTTAACCTTTCTTCTCTGTCCATCCTTCATCTCCGCTCCCTCAAGCTGACAGGCAACATCCTGCACAAGAACCCTGTCAGGAGATGCAGGTGTGAGTCCAGAAGATCTTTTAGCAGCGATGACTCCGACTGAGCACATGCAAACACACACTCCAGCCAGCCAATCAGAAAGTGTCTTCAACGTGCAGTACATCCCAGCCCCAACTCATGCCTCTGTGACTGACTCTCGTGTGGATTGCACAAAAGACCACTGCCACAGTATCTACACTCAGAACTATCAACACTATTAAAAATAAGGATGCAAAAGGGTTCTGTGCAGCGATGCCATAGAAGAACTGTTTCTGGTTCCCCAAAGAACCTTTTAGTCAATGGTTTTTAAAAGAACCATTTCTTACCTTTTTGTAGCCTGTAGAATCATCTTCTACTGCACAGAACCTTATGTTTTTAGAACCTTATTTTTAATAGTGTACCACAAATGAAGAAGCATACAGTGCATGACACAATTATACTGTATCAATGAGCTTTTCAATGCCAGTGTGAAGTCCTCAGCTCACAACATACGTAAAATAACATGTTGTTACATTGTACTCCAGCGCACCTGTATGTGTAAGTAGATCTGTTACATATTTAATGTAAAAACTGTATATATGTTATATGTAGATATTGTACTTGAAAAAGAGAGACCAAATACACATTTCATGAAGAATAGCTGTCTGTCTTTCAGCCCAGCATTCAAAGATATCCAGTCCATCTTTAATGTGTAACGCATTCCCTCAATACTCTTCAAGATTTCATAATCTACTTAATACTAAACTCATATGTCAACAGAAACCCTCATCTGAGAGGCAGATGGCATGAGTTACCCAATCAAGGGCTTTGTTCTGAGCAAAGCCTCTGCTAAGCTCTCAGGCAAATACTCACACAATTTACAAACAGTCTTGTAGAAATTTAGGATTATTAATATTTATACCCAGTGTTTGCATTTTGAAGCAGTAATTGATTTTTATATACACACAGTACTGTGGGTTGGGGATGTTTTCTTAAGTTATGAAAATCGTTTCATTACAGGAATGATTTTCTGTGTACCTTGGAAATAAGAACTATTTGCAAATTTGAATACAAAGGCATCAAAACACTTCTGAGTTTTGTTCTTTAGTGGGACGATTGACTTTTTCCAACCGTTGGTTTCACATTATTGTATTTAGTATGTATATTTACAATGTTTCATCCTGGTTTATTGTTTATTTTGTCATTACATGAAACTAGTGAAATGTTATTTAACTGTTTAACTTTTAAATATATGCAATTTTATATACTTGAGTACGAAGACTTCCTCACACAAGATCAAAATGATCATTTGACTTGGAATAAACATGGAACATGCAATGACTTTATTTGAACAGAATTTATTGGTTGTAAAACACTCAATGGTTAAACAAATATTAAAATCATAAAGGAACAATACAAAGCAAGTGATTATGAAAGATATTTGTTTATTATCGCAAACATAAATAATTATTACACTAAATAAAACCATGGCAGATCAGATATGCCCTTGTAAAGAAGCCAATGACTATATCTACAGTGTGATAATCCAGAGTAAACGATAAAAATGGATCCAGGTGGAAACCAACACATTATTATGCTGTGCAAAAGTTGTTACAGTAAAAGTATAAGATCTGATTTCTATAGGTTTTGTCTGCCATGCTTTCTGCGTTGTGTCTGTAGCTCAACTATTTATAAAACAAGTGCTCGCAACACCAAGGTCATGGGTTTGAGTCCCAGTTAAAAACACTAACTGGTCAAATATGTACCTCAAATGCACTGTAAGACTGTCAGATGCATACATGTATATGTAAGTTATGAACACAAGAATATTACACTTTTGCTCCCCAGATATAAAATATGAAACATTACCCTGGAGTTCAGATAGCCTGTTTGGATTGTAGGATTGTGTTAAATCATTTTATGCTGTCATTGCACCCCTTTTTAGGACAGAAGTGCACACACTTCATCGTTCACTGAAATTGTAATTAGTTCAGGAACGTCTTTGATCCTGGTGGACGTGTCAGAATCTCCTTCTTATGCATTTTCAAATGAGGTCCATGCAGTATTTCTCTTCATCATTACTGAGCTATTTTTACCGTTTTCTACACAGTTTAATTTAAGACTATAAGACAAAATATATAAGACCAATATCTTTAAGCTCAGTTAGTGGTGTTCTTTAACAGATAGTGTTCTTTTCAATTAGTAGTTGTTTTGATTAATGACATTAAATATGTCAGTCTTATTTTGAGGGAAAATAAGAGTTTCATAAGGGTGCTAAATGTGATTGTCAATATATTTTATGACAACAGTAACAACAAACATGGGTGTGTGATGATTTCTTGAATATTGTTAATAAAATAGACAATAGTGAAAACTTTTATAATGTGTACTTAATTTTCTTTTTTAATATACATTTTCAGGTTGGTGCTTATTAATATGTATAAAATGTTTATGTTTGGATTCATACGTTGCATTTAGTAATTTCAATATCTGACCATTTAACAAAAATAGACAAGAAATCTATCTGACACATATATATATATATATATATATGATACAGATCCGAAACATATGATCCGAGACAATTGGGGCTCCCCAGAGCGAACCTTAGTGTCTCTAAATCTATAGTGTCTCAGTCCATCCATCAGGGAACAGAGGTCACATATGTAACTGAGACGTTTTGTTTTTCATTTAAAAAGGAAGCTCATATGTGTATTTCCCATGAAAGGAAATAAATTATTATCAAATAGACCAATAAATTATAAAGTTAATTAGTTTTGTTCCTTTTTCAGCCTTTTTTAAATATTTATTGGGAATAATTAACTATGTTTAAAAATGTTAATGACCCATAATGTAATTTTCTTTATGGTTGAATGCACAATTAAACTTTTCCCATCATTAACATCTTTGTGCTGAAACAATGATTCATTTTGAGTTTTTGTATAAAACATCTGTCATCTGTCATACTGTTATTATGCTGAATAGAAAGATAATAAACCATGAGCTTCCATGAAGTTCCATCATTACCTTTATTAAAACTGATAAGAAGATACAGAAGATACCAAAGATGAAACTGAGAGAATCAAATGTAAAATATCAGTTTAAAAGCTACAGCTACAGTGTGCATGCACTTCTCCTGATAAGGTTTATGGCATTATTTATGGCATATTCTTAATAACAAACAATAATTCAATCATAAGTTTCTATTTTCGTTAAGTCAGTTGCATGTTTTATACACTACAACAGTGAGAATAGCAATTATGTACAATATTCACTCAGAATTTGGCAGAATTTAAGACTAACATACAGGGAAAAATGTGAGCAGAACACATACAAACTTATTGTCACATATTGTTTCATGAAAAAAACTCATTTATCATAAGTTATGTTAACTCATTTATACATGTATGGCACCTCTTTTAAATTTAACTAAGTTAACTTTAAATAAACTTAACTTGAGGAAAAAATTATTATTATTTATTATTATTATATTGCTAGTTGTATGTAAACACTGTTAGTTATATTTTGAAAGGTGACACAATTCTGCACCAGTCTCTCAAATAAGTAAAGCAGACACCCATCCACCAGTTTAAAGAGACAGTTCACACAAAAATGATAATTCTGTCATCATTTACTCACTCTTACTTTGTTCAAAACCTGTATGACTTTCTTTCCTCTGACCTCAGAAGGAGATCATTTGAATATCCGGCTGGGTGGGTTTAATACAATGTACATTATACTCACTGTAATGCTAAATAGGTGTGGATTACTTGGAGTGTACTGTGATAAATCAGTGGATTTAAGTTAGTAGATCTCAACTTTTTTGACTTTAAGGCCCCTTCATTGTCCACAACAATATTTGAAGGCCTCCTTAGTCACAGTTTCTACCCATAACAATATTCTAGAGCTTGGCCTAGAGTATATTCAGTATAAAATTATTCATTGATTTTTTTGTTGTTTTAGCTTTTTAAAATGCTTGTTTTGTTAAACAATTTTAACTCATTGGAAGTTATTTGAGACCCCCAGTGGGCTCCGCTCCCCTGGTTGAGAAACACTGGTTTATGTGAAAAAATCATTCCAATCTCCTTTTGTGTTCCAAAGAAGAAGGGAAATCATTACCAGTAAATGATGACAGATTTTCGTTTTTGGATGAATTATTCCATTAACTGTCTATTGCCTCTGAATATCTATTGAAATGTGAGAGGTACACACAACAAAACCAAACACAACATGCTTTTAAAGAGTAGAAACCATGTGATAGTTTGCTTGATAGGGGCTTATCAAAAATACACTTTTCTTATGATTCTCTACAATAGAAGAGAAAACATCCATAACTACATTTTGGGTTTTCCCCTTCCATTGCACCATCATAAAATATATTCAGTCATGTATTATATGCATTACTGTATATGTTATTTACATCCCCCACCCCCTCTGCAGGAGAAGATTGCTTTAACTTATGTATATAAATACTTTTATGTTTAATTTATGTATATAAATACAGGTCTGTATGCGGGTGGGCTGGACATTAGCTTCAGAGGCAGACCATGTTACTGTACAGCTGGCGTGATGTTCCACATGGATTTTTGACTGTGTTGATGTAGAAGACTTTGAGCGATATACTGTCATCCTGATACTCGTCTTACAGCTCCCATCACACCTCAATGATGTTGATAGATGGCACAGACTGGTGGAACTACAACAGACAGGAAGACAAACACAAGAGTGTGGGTTTCCTCTGAAGGGCCCGTTTCACGACAACTGCAGTTATTTGTGCAGCAGTCTGAGAGAGGATGCCTGATCAGATAGATGGATTGGCAGCTGGAGTGTAATGTATATATATGGCTATGCTCACATAACGAGAGATAATGTACATAATTTTTGTCTATAGCAGTGCAATATGTTTGAAATTGTAATCCAAGATACAGGAAAGGAAAGCCATTAAGCTTGTCATGCAGAGGGGTGACATCACGGCACGGCCTCGTCTTGATTTGATCATGTAAGTCTTTGATGTGTTATAGCACTAATGGTCACAGTGGGAAAAGTGAAATGGGAAGCATCTGTTTTTTTTATTGCTGCGTGTTGCTCGCAGGGAAAGAGCAAGTGGAGAGCTTCAGCTGGGGAGAGGGTGAAAATGAGGACCAGGAGATGATTTTCCTTCTGAAGATCTGTTTAAGAAGTAGGTCAGGAGCTCTGCTGTCTGTCTACTTTTCATTCTAAAATTAAGTGCCATGCTTATTTTTACCTTTCCTATGCAGTCTCTCTCTTCATACTACCTAAAACATATACAAAAAAAAATATTATTTTGGTTCTAATTCTTTTAGAACCAAACACTGTGTCTATACTGTGGCCGTCATTGTATTTAGTCTCATCCTACATTGCTGGCAGGTTTCATGAGACAAATAAAGAAAAGCATCAATCCGGGGTATTTGGCAGGTACTAGACAGACAATCCTTGGGGTTGATGGATAACTATCTATTTATCTTTTTTCACTTTCTGTCTTAGTTTTTTTGCAGGTTTTGAAAGGGATTGGTTTTGTTTTTTTCCTCTTCTGAGTGCTAAATGTTTGTGCTGCTCTGTTCATTATGAGCTCGGGGGAAGTACGAGAAATTTACAGAGGAAGACATTTCGTAATCTGTTGCTTTCAAAACGGGGGGAAAAGGGGGGGATGTACAAATCCTCAGCTGTTACAAAACGTGATATGTCTGATCTAATCTGACACAAATGATTTTGTTATAAAGAATCAGAGTTGACACAAAAGTCAAAAACAATTATGGCACATTCATGTACAGCCAGTC
This sequence comes from Chromobotia macracanthus, assembly GCA_036877525.1. Classification (NCBI taxonomy): domain Eukaryota; kingdom Metazoa; phylum Chordata; class Actinopteri; order Cypriniformes; family Botiidae; genus Chromobotia; species Chromobotia macracanthus. The sequence goes on from JAZGTH010000025.1 coordinate 2,979,727, forward strand.
TTGAACTTTACAGGTTTACAGATTCTCAGAGAGATTGTCTCAAGACGGAGAAAAATGTGGGAGGCAGGAGACATAAGCAAACGTCTACTTATTTGCCTCTTAATTTATCATATTGCACAACAAAAAATGAGATATTAAAAAGATCTCTTTTTTAAGTTTTCTTTTGTGTATACAGTGTTCTGCAAAACTTTGTTTATGATGATAAATGAAAATCCTGTCATTATTCACTTTCCCTCACATCTTTAAACACCAAAAACACTACACGTTTAGTTTTGTATGAATGCTCATTTTGGAGTGAACTGTCCCGTTAAGAGGAATGTCCCCTTGAGAAGGTCTGAAGAACTGCAGAAGAATTATTATTAGGAGATGTTAAGAATAAGGTACTTAGATTCAAAGATGTCCCACCTTACTGTGGAGCAAACCTCCACTGTGATGCTCTGGTGTGCTTCTCTCTGAAGATGGTTTTACCTTCTCTTTACTGTTGCTGGAATCATTGTCCTTTATTATTTCATACTGCCGGCAAAACAGGGCAATGACAGCTGCAGACACATACACGACATAATGTACATAATGTAAAACCTTTACAGAGATTCTGCAGCAACTGTTTGAAGGTCTGTACAGTCTGAGTCTGTCACTGAAGCATCCAACCCTACAGTGAGACGAATACTGAATAAAACACACAACTGTCCTCAGCTGACCTCCATTTCACCTCTATTTATAAAACAGATTATATTCTGATACATTAAAAGTCGTACAATGATCATAAACTTTCTTTATGAATGTAGCATGCCTATACTGTATGTTGCCTAGCAACTACATACAGCATCAACGTATATCCATCCATATTTTTACATCTTTTGGATTATCAGTAACTTGGTCTTTGATAGGATCTCTTCAAGTGCACAGTCAATATTGTTTCTTTTTTCTTAAATGGAAAAGTCAGAAGTGGGTGTATAGTGGGTTTTCTAATTAAATGTAAGCAGGCGTTCACTCAGAAGTTAATTATTTGGCAGAAATTCAATTTAATTGTGAACTGTTGCTCCACATATTGGAAATGGGTTTTCTTGACATCAAATACTCTTGTGTAGCAGAAATCTAATAGAATTGAGTACACTAATAAAATTAGTCGTGTCTAACTAACCCACTGAATCTCTTGCAGATGACTTATATTGAGCAATACAGCATGTGACTGTAGCAGACTGAATATAACTCTTATTATACAGTATAAATTGCAGATTACTGCATTCCTAAATTCCGACATATAAGAAGTTTCCCCCCTTTTTATTCAGACCTTCCCTTTTCATCTTGCCCAAAAACACATAAAATAACAGTTTAATAACTACATGGATTAAGTACCTTCTGTTACATACATTTAAATGAATCACATGTAATGTAAATTAAGCTGCGACACATTAGCAGTGACAAATTAAAAAATGATTTAAATGGTTTAAATATTTAATGCTGAAGTTGCATGAAAAGGTTATTTGACTTTCCACTCAACTTTAATTCAATTTATGTTTTATAAGAACCAGCTCTTAGTTAAAGGAGAGATGCTAAGCCGCTTGTAAATGTTTGATTGTCAGGATGTGGGGCTGTCCCTGCTCTTCATGTCGGACACGTTCGGCATTCTCTGCACTGAGAGATGCAGATGGAATTTCTTTCAGTAGTCGAGTCAAGCCGGGTGAAGACATTCCCTGTTTGTTGAAGTGGCAGTTGCAGCTGAGTGCATGAAATAATTTGTGACAGGAAGGCGGCCGGTTAAGTGTCTTACATTAGGAGAGAAACGCTTCTTTATTCTCATGCGCTGCTCAGTTTATTTCATGTTTTTCATGCATTTCAGAGTTCACATGTAAAGTGGGATTTTAAGAACTGCTCACCTCAAGTGATTTTTAAATCATTCAGGTGAAAAATTAATAACCATTAACAGAACTATGGTTATTATTAAGATTATCTCTCTCATTCCGAGTTTTCCCTTCTTCCTTCCCTCTCTCTCTCTCTCTCTCTCTCTCTCTCTCTCTGTCTCTCAGTGGTAATTACTGATGAGGTCATTTCATGTTTTTAAGAAGGAATAAACAGGCTTCAGTGTTCCAGGACTAACACATGGAGATGAACTGATTTCTTTCAGATTTCTCACCTGCCCACATGAGAAGCACCACCACAATGATGATCATCTCGCCCGTCTGTAGATGTCTAGCTTTATCCAGGCCTTGTACAGTTGGGTCATCTAAGAGAAATGAAATGGGACATGGGTTATCTGTCAGTGATTATATTGATAAACAATTGATTATAGCTGATACAGGCTGTGTTCCATTTCATTTTAAATGTACACTCACTACAGCAACTTCCGTGAGCACCTTCCCTCAGTAGTCTTCATTTTCTAAGTGCTTTTCACTTTTGTTTTGTGGGCACATTTATGTTGTTTTTTATTTAAGTAAAATGTTGTTGATCTCTGGTCTGCAGATTATAGGAGGTTGTACATGTCTGAGGATGAGTAAATGATGACAGAACTTTCATTTTTGAGTCGCCCTTTTAAGGGTAAAGTGTGTAATTTCTACATCACTAGCAATATTAAACAGAAGCAGGCCATTGGTTGTCAAACAGATGGCTCCGCCCCAAACTCAGCCCACTGTGTTGGGCTGTTCACGATGCTCACGCAGCATTACTTTTCAGATGCTCACGCAGCATTACTTTTAACTGTATGTTAAGCAACACTGAGCGCCAAACAGTCACAACATTTACATTTACACTTATCTGGACAAATCAGCTTGTGCATATGAAGTATTTACACAGCAGAAAAAGACACTTTACACACTTTCCTTTAATGCAAAAAGTTTTTTAGTGTTTTCCAAAAAAGCATGACCTCACAGCAAACACAAACACAATTTATGTCATGCTCTCAGAATGTGACCAGATGCTAATGTGATTCATTTTGGTTTAGAATGGCCTTAGGCATGTAGCCCAAAACTGGCCAATTACCCAGAATTCCAATCACCATCTCCATCCAACCACAGCGGAGAGGAAGTGCTGCTCTAACCAGCCATCTGTCTTCATCATTAATCCAGTGTTAAAAGGATTGACTGCGGGCTCATTTCCTCCTCCAAATATCTTTTACCTGTGCGTGGAGTTGTTCCAGAGCACCACTCTTCCCAATTGATATTTCTTTCAGCCTGAAAGCAGTACTGGCACTGAGACACCAGCTGTCATAGCTGGCATTTTGGGGCTTGTGCCCAGCCAGCCAATTACTGGAGAGATCACCCTATCACAGAGTATTCCGGTTGCAGTCTGGCATTGACATCAGCACTCTTCTTCCGTTCCTGATCTCCGCCACTATAGAGTGGGATTGGAAGGCAGGCAAATCGTCCAGTCATCAGCTCAATGATTGTGCCCCACGATGGGAAATTGTTAAGCAGGTTTGACGCACCCTTGCCCCATACTGGGAGCTTTTAAAAGCCCTTTAAAGGGAGCTGGTGCATGCATGGATCATGAGGAGAACATGCAGAGGATGTGCGAGACATCTGCTTATTAGTTCCACTCTCATACAGTCGGTTCAGAAACAGTGTTGCACGTGTACAGTATGGATCACCAACCTTCCCATGAAGAACACAAAGAGAATCACTGCAGTCACACCAAACAAAACACATGCCAACACAATCTTTGTAAAAACAGATGTATGCTGACTATTACAGAAGGAGCATTGTGAACACATGCTGTAAGTTGTGTACTGTTTTACCCCTGTACAGTGCATTGAAGTGACTTACTGTACTGTTCAAGCTATACTTTTATCTGTATGGGTATTTGTTGAGATTTGAACACACACCTTTGTGCTGCTAACACAAAGCTCTACCAACTGGGCTATAATAAACACACTTTGTGTCTGAACTCATAATTGTGATGGGTTTTTCCTCATTACAATGCTCAGGTTTTATTTGTTTGTTCGAGCTGCAGGACCAGGTCTTTGATTTTGACTCTTCGACGCGCCTGCAGACTGAATCCTTTGAAGCATCACAGTAATTGAGTCCAAAGGGAATCATCTTCAGCTCGGTCTTACAACACATGAGGAGGTATCGGCCAAAAATATCTCAGCAACACAGAGATGCAGGTGAAACTGTCTGGAGTCGGAAAACAAGACAGATTCCTCAGGCAATTACAGCTGACTGAGTGTTTGAAAGTTGTAAAAACGCGCTCTGAACTGAACTGCGTCTCCTGTCTTTAAGCAGATGACAAATTCTCACTGTCATAGATCATTTCTTCATTTATTTATTGGACCAGATGATGTATTGAAGATTCTTCTCATTGATTTCCGCACTTACTGGAATGTCTTTGAATGCAAAGTTAATCGCTGGACTGTGATTGTGCTCGAGTGTAACATAAACATTTGGATGGATGATTGTCAAATCACAGATATTTGAATGCTACTCAAACTCTAGGAAAGAAATAAATTGTTGCTCTGAAAGAATGTTTAGAATATCAACTGGCTTGGCATAAAAAAGCCTTTGCATATTTCATTATATGTCAGCTGTGTTTGTAATTCAAAACATTTCTTATCACCAAATTGTGCCATTTATGCCAAACAATTCCAGTCTTTCAGCATGTCATTTGAAGAGGTTACTGCTGAATTGTACAAAAAATATATTTTTATACACAAAAGTACCAAACCTGCACCATAAAGGGACATGCCCCAATCTTCAAATTAGTGTTCAACAAACATGGGTGTATCAGTCTGTTTCAGTTACTCTCAGTCCTGAATAAGAATAAGATACATTTTAGAACCTCAGATGTGAGGTAAATTTGATAAAAATTGGCTTTGGACAATGCTGTGCATGTTGAAAAATATCTTATTTTCAAAGATGAGCTCAGAAACTGAGTGGGAGTTGACAGTACCTCTCTTTATTGTGAAAATCTTTTCATACCTCACTGTGTCTCCGGCCAGGCGATTCAGATGACAGACCTTTTATTCTTTGTTTGGATGGATTTAGAATTCCGACTTACATGCCAAGATGAAGCTTAAAGGGAGCGTTCCATTCTGTCACATCATTTTACTCCAAATCTGTACGAATTTCTTAAAAAAAGATGCAGAACATCTTTGTGTTGTAATTGTAATCTAATCTGAAAAAGAATTGTAATGGTTATTTAAAGTTTAAAGTTAGTATTGTCTGAATGGATGCAAAAGCACCACATTCTTTTGAGCACAACAGTGAATCAGTTAATCTAGTGAAAAATGAATCTAGTATCTCTTGAAATGTAGTGCACAAATCATATACTTTTATAATACTTTTATGGTGTTTTTCTGTTTCATTTAAAGCTACAAAACATCAGTATGATGAACGTATGATGAATCAATTTCAATGACTTTTTTGTGTTCCATGAGAGACAAAATTTGGAACAACAAGAAAGGGTTAATTACTCCCTCAGCATTTATAAAAACAACCATGAATAAAACACTGTGTTTAATCAGACAGAACCTTTGGAAATCATTCTAAATGCAGCTGTAAAAAAAGTTTTGTATTAACTTTTTTTTAATTGCATGCTTTCTGTACCAGTGAGAGTCATATGCAGTCTTCAAATGAAATGCAAAGATTTTTCCTAGTGCTTTGAGTATCTCATTTTAGTTCAATACAGGAGACATTTGGAGCACAGTTTTAAACCGTGTTTGTCTTTGAATGATCTGATGATTAATGTCGAGCACTCCATCTGTGGTAGCGCCTACACGCCTGAATATTTTTTGTTTTTAACATGGCTGGCAAAAATAGCTTCTCTGACTGAAGCGACCTTTTTTATCTGGTTTTCGGTGTGCTGCAGGTTTTTATAGACTAGACAGCAGAGGAAATCTTTTAGAAAATATTCAGCATCTAAAAACATCCCAACAGCACAACACTGAAAAGAATTAATAATCCACAAATTACACCGCTATTAGGGTCCATCAGTCAGCAGTGCACCAATATCCAGCAGATTCCCCTGAGAGGCAGCCAGCGGATTATAAATTGGATCTGAAAGCAGAAGCAGTAACAAGGTCTACGTGCATCCATGCATGAAGAGTTTATCAATAGTTAATTGGGTTGCAGGAACGAGAACTGTCAAACGCAACAGCACAATTCACTGAGCATTGAAACAGCCATTGCGCTGTGGCGGGATGAACATGCACGTGTCATATGCAAACGATTAAGCAATGACGAACTGCATCTTCAGAATGAACCTTAAAGATCAGAAGAATCAGAATGTTTAGGAGTGTTTTGGTACCTTGGTTTGAACTGTTTGAGGAGAAGCGGTCTGTTTTCTTGAGGGTTCTGAAGTGGACCCGTTTGCTGGCTTGACTCTCGCCGTACAGGCCGATGGATTGCACCTGAATGATGTAATCGGTCTCTTCCTCCAGGTCCCACAGCACACAGGATCTGCTGGTGGTGTTCACCTCCCTGATAAACCGCTGCATTTTGCCGTCCATTCTCTGAAAGAGATAATGACCTAATGTGATGCAAACTAGAGATCTGAGGTTCTTAATCCATGTAAATATATGCACATATCTTGTTAAAACATAATTTAACTCTGGGAGCAAAAATTTTGGTGATTCATTTTGCACTCCACAGATTTTTGTCTAATCAAATGTCTGCTAGAAAGAGAATGTCCCTCCCCTAATACATTCTGCAACAAACTAACTAAAAAACAGTTCACAACTGTATAGTAACTAAAGTGTATTGAATATTTTAAAAAGGGCAACGGTGGTTCAACATGCTGTAATTCTGCACACTTAGTTCTGCATTTAACTGCAGCTCTGTTACTATTCACAGTCTGCAGACAGATGCAGAGCACTTTTCGCTGCCCTTGGGCTGTGCGGCAATCTGCTGTAGGTGTGGGAGTGTCTGATGGAAGTTCTTGGCTAAATGAATAATACATTCATCTGTGAACGTTGCTTTCACAAGCCATTACAGACGTGCAGACAACGCATTGCGTAACATGATTGACAGATATATTTGTAACAACTTGAATGTGAAATGAGGTCAGCCGCAACGTGAAATAACTTGGGAGTAATTTCAGTAAATAACAATGTAATCTTTAATAAGGGTCTGACTGATTTCACATCTACATTTACATAAATCTTATTCAGTCTACTAGCATATAGCATAACTGCTGACAATATTATTATACAAAGGTAGGACTGAGAAATAAAGGTCATAAACCATGTCTGGAGCAATTGTAAAATGGCTATAACCGCACATCTGTGTGAATTTTACAATACGTGAAATTGTTACAATGCTAATTTTATCGGGGGAAGAATTGTTTCTAATAATTGTCATTTGCAAATTTAACCTATTATTTGAGTCTAAAATAAGTAGAACAATTTGATGAAAACAACGCTATGCTTTTACAAAAAATTAAAGAAGAAAAAGGAAACAATTAAATATGTTTAAAGTGGTTTACTTGTTGGGAGATGGAGAAGCCGATGATGATGTCTCCCTCAGGTACCTCCCAGGACACAGTTGCTGAATCAGCTCTCAGGTGCATGACTGACACATTCACTGGAGCAGGTGGACGGTCTAGAGACACAATACAGATAAATACTGATTGACTTTGAACCTTAAAGCCAATACATAGTGAGAAGTTAAAGATAGCACCATTTTCTCTAACAAGTGAAGTATAATATCTAATAATGATTATCTTGTGGTAGTAATGTTACGAACAGCAGCTATGCTGATTATTTTTTTATGTGTCTCCCGAAACTCTCTATTCTGTCTCTGTCTTATCAAAACACCTGTACGACAATTCACAAAAACTTTCATTTTGTGTAAAGCAGCTTTGAAACCACGTGTTGTGAAAAGTGCTATACAAAATAAATGTGCACTGAATTGAATTATACCATATGGAGACTACCGTACCATTTAACGACCAAGACAAACGTTCTAAAAATGTTCTACTGCTAAAGCATTGACCTGGCAAGATTAAACAGAATTCCATGCACAAGCTACGGAAAAGCTATTACATTCCCGTGAAAACCCACCAGGATCCACAGGTCTAAAATATAAGTTGCTACACTCTGTTTATTCTTGTTTTTGTTTTACAGACTGTCTGAGCTGCTTGCCAAGAAAGATTTCCAATCTGACCAATCAGATTTGGACTGTAAAACACCTCCATCTACAGCTTGATGTCTCTGGTTAGTTATCTAAGGGTCTACAGCTCTCTCTTAAAGCACCCAGAGATGTTGAATGCAAAGGTCAATTCATTTTCCTTAATGCTAATACACACACCTGAGCAACATGCTTGAGTGGGGATCTTAAAAAGCAGTCAGAAAATGTTGGGGGCATTATGCCGTTTGATGTACTACCAGCTTTTCACTTTTTCAGTGATGAAATCAGTCACCATACAAATAAAAAAGGGACAAAGTAAATGTGAAATTCTCTGTGTTGAGGTTTAGCTGGTCACATGACTGTAATGTATTTGATTTTGTTGCTCTAATGTTGCAGTTAAGGGAAAATGTTTTCGTGTACAAAACATATAATGAAATCAAATCAGCAATCAGACTGAATCAAAATCTGCTTTTCAAACAGTGGTAGACATCATTATGGATTTAATTTACATATTAAAAATCACCACCAAAAACAACAACAATAATAATAACGAATATTACTTATTTCATAATAAAAAATATTAAATAACAATTATTACAAAGCACAAAGACCTGAAATGCTCTCTTCATCACTACATTGTTTTGGTATTAATTATCTTATATGGTTTTTATGTGGGTCTTTTCTTACATTCAGCTCAGCTGTAGGGCACTCAGTCATGATTTAGGAAGTAATAGACAAGCTAATTAGCCTCACAAAAAGCAGAGAGCACAGAGACCGATCCAATACTCCAGCACATGCCTCTGTCACTGGAGAAAATCGAAAAGCTCAAATGGATTGAACTGCAGAAGCGTTTTGCCACATCTCCTGGAGCGGCTCTCTTATGGACTTTATCTGTTTGTGTGGGCAATTGCAAATAGGGGAAGGGTACTTTCTGTTCCTGTACCCAAACCCATCCAAAACAAACCATAACAAACCCAAGCCTTAGCTATTAAGCCTTAGTTACATAACAGCTGCTTTAAAATCAATTTGTGCTTGTCGCACAATGATTTCATTATGAGGTAACACTTTATAATGTTGTATTTGTTAACATTAGTTATTGCATAAACTAACAATAAACAATACTTCTACAGCATATATTGATCTCATGCTATTTACATTAATAATCTTACAGCTCTATAAGCTTACAATGTCAACAGTTGTCTCATGTGGGTCTGTTTTTATTTCTCTAATGAAAGTTAAGCAGAAACATCTAATACAACACTGACTTAAATGGGACATGAGTGAGAACTCCATTAAGTCTCGTGAGCAATGAAAGAACAAAGAACAGATTTGTTTTTCTGAGGGAATACACCACATTTGTGTAGTAATGGTGAGGCCACATTAGTTTATCACATTGCTGATATAATGTTGTTTTTTATGACAGATTTTTATAAACTCATATTGCAGAAGAACATCTGCAGGCATCACATTAGGTGCATTTGCCTGTAATGTGTTTGTCATTTAAATTACCTCTCATCATGATTACAATTGTGATTTATCACATGAGAATAAAACGAAATGTTACTCTGTCTAAACATAATATCACAGTCTCAGTGACGAATAATTCATTATGCTAACAGCACAGACTGATGCAAATAAATGTACAGAAGGTGCTAATCACACATAATGCATTGCCAAGCATCACATTAAGGAACACACACATATATTACACACACACACACCTAAAGCCACAGATAAAACAGCAGACAATATGTTATTACCTTTAAGATTTTTATTCTCTGTTGTTATTTCTGTCATCCCTCAACAACTGAAGCACAAGTCAGACTCACTCAAAGCTGTTACATAACAGAGAGAAGAGCTCGGGTCACTCTGGGTAACACTGAGCGTACGTGTAAAAAGCAGGAGGCCACACAGCACCCCGACTCCTGTCAGAGTAACTCACAGGAAACTGACACTTCATGATCTACCCTGAGAGCAGATATTGTACTGGCACGTCCAAAAGCTCTCAGAGACCTTCAACATGTCAGGCAATTCAACTACAATCCACCACAATATCAGAAAAAGTGACGTGCATTTAAATTCTGTCACAACACAATTTCAAGTCAAGTCAAGATTTATTTGTCACATACAAGTTATATAGAATACAGCAAGTAGTGAAATGTGTGTTTCAATTTCACTTTCGCTTTCAATGTGCTAGCTAAAATAAATATTTCAGTGCGTTTTTGCTGTTTTTCCTACATGAAGTATTCACAACGGGGAATAAATAACCATTTGGTGAATGCAATAAAGAGAACACAAGCCAAAGTCATTTGTCTTCACAGTTTCCCTCACACACCACCATGTCTTTATCTCATGTTCTGAGGGCCTGAAGACATCATCTCAGGGTAGATAACGCACTCACAGATGCTGCTGCAGAACGTTCTATCAACACAAAGCCGCAGACGGAACATTGAACTTTCCAGAACAAGGAATCACTGTGACTCCTAAGCACCTCACACTGCCCTTTAGAAGTTATTTGTGTGTAGCCCGCAAAGTTTCCAAGCTGGAGATTTTAAGCCCAGCATTAAAGTTACTTTATACTGTAGGGGACAGATGCACGGCCCTTCAAACAGAAGAAATGAGACATTATACTGCATTCTATAGAACTGAAAATAATACCATCACATTTGATGTTTCTTTCTAATCGCTTATGGATTAGTATGTGCAGTATGATTAAACCTGTACAGAGTGAAGCTATTTTCCACACCAATCAGGCCCTGAAGGGATTTTCTGACAGATCTTGTTGCTATATGCGTATTTCAAAGCTTTTCAAAGACACAATAAAAGATTCAAACACACAAACAAAACTGAATCTCTGGAGTCTTTCAGGACTGGAAAACTGAAAAAATGTATAGTGTGTATGAGTGTGCATGTGTGTGGCGGGGGTTACTTAACCATATATTGGTGACAAGTTTGTACCCAAAAATGAACAAAATCTGACAAATCCGAGCAAAACCTCATTTTGGGGATGTCCTCAATTGCAAAACAGTATAAAACAATAGGAAACAAAGTTATTTTTAACTTTAAAATGCAGAGTGAAACTCTGTAAGGGTTAGAATTAGATTGTGGGTTACAGTACGTTTATAACTAGCTGTTTCAAAAACAATAGATGTCTGTGGAACGTCCTTATAGAGATAGATAAGTAATGTGAGTGTGCCGTCATAATGGCTATCATGCATTAATGTATGTCATGCTCTACTGTATCACGTCCACAAATGGGACCTCATTTTCTGCCAACAAAGACATCTCGGCTATGTAAACTCACTTGAGTGGTTTGAGTCTGCTCTGACAGTGACCCATGAACACTTCACCTTTTTGGCTCCACAGGAGAGAGAATAAAACCATGTTACAGTTTACGGTTAATGTAACTGGTGACCAGACAACACCAAGTCTGGCCTGTAAACATATTTTTCCTATTACCTCACTGCTGGCCAGACAAGGTGTAGAATGACTGACAATTGCCTAAATCCTCTCGATATACACTACAGTATGACCAAAAATATGCAGGACACCACTATACTTGAAAACCATCCATATGTGTGTTGAGCGTTTAATGCCCATCGAACAAATGCCTCCCTTGGGAATTCTGACAGCTTTTACTCTTCTGGGAAGCTTTTCACAAGATGTCGCAACATGGCTGATGGGAATCGTTTCTGTTCAGACACAAGAGCATCAGTGAGGTCAGACACTGATGTTGGGTGACGGAGTCTGGCTTGGAATCAGCGACACAATTCATCCCAAAGGTGTTTAATGGGGCTTTGTGCAAACATATTCCTTTACACCAGATGCTATTTAAATATTTGACTGGTGGGATTCAGTTTTTGGTATTCCCTATTGTGATGGACTGCAGACCGTACGCTTGTTTAAATATATCTGTTTGCAATGGGTGTAATGGAAATAGACAAACCCATTCATTTAAAAAGTGTGTCCACATACTATGTAGTGTACAATATTCTGTCCAGTGTCAAGCTCAGTCTTGATCTGAAGCGAGTTTAAACAAACATGTGGTTTTACTGTAGCATTATGAGCTGAACTCACTTCAGGTGTCTGGTGTCAGGGTACAGAAACAAAGATGAATTTAAATGATTCACCAATCATAAATCTCAGTCTTTGCGGATGTACCTGCTACTTCAGTTCACATGATCATTAGGAAGACTTCATTTCTCACGCAGATTTAATTCAGTACATCTTGCTGAGTAGCAGCATCAGACATGCTGTAACCCTACAGCTTGCATCCATCACAGTACGAGATTCTACTCTTATGTCAAACTCATGACTGGGGAGTGATAAATATAATGATTGTTAGTGTTGCATGCAGTCATTTATCACAATTACTATGCAGTTAATGAGACGTATGCAGCTGTACGGTTATATTTTGCTTTCTCTGACAGCTCTAATCTATTCTGCTCTGTTCTGATTTTTGAAGAGAGCTCAGCAACTCTCAAGCAGAGGAAGGGTTCGTACTTCAAAAAGACTCGCTGTGCTGGTGAGAACATGAGCTCCAGATAGCACCTTATCAAAGCCACCACAAAATCCCAGATGACTCAATCAGAAGAAAGAAAGGAAAGAGAACAACACAGAAAATGACTTCTACAGGCTGGATGAAAATTCCCCAAAAACCCAACTGAGCGAGCTACAATTTGAAAACAGATACTACAAGATTTAACAGCAATATCTTAACAAACTAAAAATACAACAATATTTCACTGCATTAAAGTGTAAACATTTAAATGGTTGTTTTTCATTTAAATGCGCCATCATGACAGTGTGATAAAGCATGCCGTTATCTCACTCATACAGGATTTAGAAATTGAACGTAATAAATAAAAGTGACCTGATTATATTAAAAAAACTCATTTTTAATCTCAGTGCAGTCTCAGTCAAAGATGAGATTTTTGCTTTTGCTAGTTTGCAAAAAAAAAAAGCAGGTAAAATACTGGAGGATGAAAGATTTGAGTCCTCCTGTGTTGAATTTAATAGTGATGATGATTATTGTGTGACATTGCTCATAGATTTACATCCATTTAATTCACAACATCCAATCAATACAAGACTGAAGACTGAACACTGAACACACTGAACGCTGAACACTGAACACTGATAACACTGAACACTGATAACACTAATAACACTGATAACACTGAACACTGATAACACTGATAACACTGATAACACTAATAACACTGATAACACTGAACACACTGAACGCTGAACACTGAACACTGATAACACTGAACACTGATAACACTAATAACACTGATAACACTGAACACTGATAACACTGAACACTGATAACACTAATAACACTGATAACACTGAACACACTGAACACTGATAACACTAATAACACTGATAACACTGAACACTGATAACACTGAACACTGATAACACTGAACACACTGAACGCTGAACACTGAACACTGATAACACTGAACACTGATAACACTAATAACACTGAACACTGATAACACTGATAACACTGATAACACTGATCACTGAACACACTGAACGCTGAACACTGAACACTGATAACACTGAACACTGATAACACTGAACACTGATAACACTGATAACACTGAACACTGATAACACTAATAACACTGATAACACTGAACACTGATAACACTGATAACACTGATAACACTGATAACACTGAACACTGATAACACTGAACACTGATAACACTGATAACACTGATAACACTGATAACACTGAACACTGATAACACTGAACACTGATAACACTGAAACTAACACTGATAACACTGAACACTGATAACACTGATAACACTGATAACACTGATAACACTATAACACTGAAACACTGAACACTGATAACACTGATAACACTGATAACACTGATAACACTGAACACACTGATAACACTGAACACTGATAACACTGATAACACTGATAACACTGAACACTTAACACTGAACACTGATAACACTGAACACTGATAACACTGAACACTGATAACACTGAACACTGATAACACTGATAACACTGATAACACTGATAACACTAATAACTGAACACTGAGAACACTGATAACACTGATAACACTGAACACTGATAACACTGAACACTGATAACACTAATAACACTGAACACTGATAACACTAATAACACTGAACACTAATAACACTGATAACACTGATAACACTGATAACACTGATAACACTGAACACTGATAACACTGATAACACTGAACACTGATAACACTAATAACACTGAACACTGATAACACTGAACACTGATAACACTGATAACACTGATAAACACTGAACACTGATAACACTGATAACACTGATAACACTGATAACACTGATAACACTAATAACACTGAACACTGATAACACTAATAACACTGATAACACTGATAACACTGATAACACTGAACACTGATAACACTGAACACTGATAACACTAATAACACTGAACACTGATAACACTAATAACACTGAACACTGATAACACTGAACACTGATAACACTGAACACTGATAACACTGAACACTGATAACACTGAACACACTGAACACTGATAACACTGAACACACTGAACACTGATAACACTGAACACTGATAACACTGATAACACTGATAACACTGATAACACTGATAACACTGAACACTGATAACACTGAACACTGAACACTGATAACACTGATAACACTGATAACACTGAACACTGATAACACTGAACACTGATAACACTGAACACTGATAACACTGAACACTGATAACACTGAACACTGATAACACTGATAACACTGATAACACTGATAACACTGAACACTGATAACACTGAACACACTGAACACTGAACACACTGAACACTGATAACACTGATAACACTGAACACTGAACACTGAACACTGATAACACTGAACACTGATAACACTGAACACTGATAACACTGATAACACTGAACACTGATAACACTGATAACACTGAACACTGATAACACTGAACACTGATAACACTGATAACACTGAACACTGATAACACTGAACACTGATAACACTGAACACTGATAACACTGAACACTGATAACACTGAACACTGATAACACTGAACACTGAACACTGAACACACTGAACACACTGAACACTGATAACACTGATAACACTGAACACTGATAACACTGAACACACTGAACACTGATAACACTGAACACTGAACACTGATAACACTAATA
Source organism: Chromobotia macracanthus (assembly GCA_036877525.1). Lineage (NCBI taxonomy): Eukaryota > Metazoa > Chordata > Actinopteri > Cypriniformes > Botiidae > Chromobotia > Chromobotia macracanthus. Next base: position 2,995,025 of record JAZGTH010000025.1, read on the forward strand.
ACACTGAACACTGATAACACTGATAACACTATAACACTGATAACATGAACAATAACACTGATAACACTGATAACACTGATAACACTGTGAACACTGATAACACTGAACACTGATAACACTGAACACTGATAACACTGATGAACACTGATAACACTGATAACACTGAAACACTGATAACACTGATAACACTGATAACACTGATAACACTGAACACTGAACACTGATAACACTGAACACTGATAACACTGATAACACTGAACACTGATAACACTGAACACTGATAACACTGAACACTGATAACACTAATAACACTGAACACTAATAACACTGAAACACTGATAACACTGATAACACTGATAACACTGATAACACTGAACACTGATAACACTGAAACACTGAACACTGAACACTGATAACACTGATAACACTGATAACACTGATAACACTGATAACACTGATAACACTGAACACTGATAACACTAATAACACTGAACACTGATAACACTGATAACACTGATAACACTGAACACTGAACACACTGAACACTGATAACACTGATAACACTGAACACTGATAACACTGATAACACTGAACACTGATAACACTAATAACACTGATAACACTGAACACACTGAACACTGATAACACTGAACACTGATAACACTGAACACTGATAACACTGATAACACTGAACACTGATAACACTGAACACTGATAACACTGAACACTGATAACACTGATAAAACTGATAACACTAATAACACTGAACACTAATAACACTAAACACTGATAACACTGATAACACTGAACTGAACACTAATAACACTGATAACACTGAACATAACACTGATAACACTGATAACACTGATAACACTGATAACACTGAACACTGATAACACTGATAACACTGATAACACTAATAACACTGAAACACTGAACACTGATAACACTGAACACTGATAACACTGATAACACTGAACACTGATAACACTAATAACACTGAACACTGATAACACTGATAACACTGAACACTGATAACACTGAACACTGATAACACTGAAACTGATAACACTGAAACACTGAACACTGATAACACTGAACACTGATAACACTGAACACTGATAACACTGAACACTGATAACACTGATAACACTGATAACACTGATAACACTGATAACACTGAACACTGATAACACTGATAACACTGAACACTGATAACACTGAACACTGATAACACTGATAACACTGAACACTGATAACACTGATAACACTGAACACTGATAACACTGAACACTGATAACACTAATAACACTGAACACTGATAACACTGAACACTGATAACACTGAACACACTGAACACTGATAACACTGAACACACTGAACACACTGAACACTGATAACACTGAACACTGATAACACTGAACACTGAAACACGTGAACACTGATAACACTGATAACACTGAAATAACACTGAACACTGATAACACTGATAACACTGAACACACTGAACACTGATAACACTGAACACTGATAACACTGAACACTGAACACTGATAACACTGAACACTGAACACTGATAACATTGAACACTGATAACACTGAACACACTGAACACTGAACACTAAGAACACTGAACACTGATAACACTGATAACACTGAACACTGAACACTGATAACACTGAACACTGAACACTGATAACACTGAACACTGAACACTGAACACTGATAACACTGAACACTGATAACACTGATAACACTGAACACTGATAACACTGATAACACTGAACACTGATAACACTGATAACACTGAACACTAACACTGATAACACTGTACAAACACTGATAACACTGATAACACTGAACACTGATAACACTGAACACTGATAACACTGAACACTGATAACACTGAACACTGATAACACTGAACACTGATAACACTGATAACACTGAACACTGATAACACTGAACACTGATAACACTGATAACACTGATAACACTGATAACACTGATAACACTGATAACACTGAACACTGAACACTGATAACACTGATAACACTGATAACACTGAAACACTGAACACTGATAACACTGAACACTGATAACACTGAACACTGATAACACTGATAACACTGAACACTGATAACACTGAACACTGATAACACTGATAACACTAATAACACTGATAACACTGATAACACTGATAACACTGATAACACTGAACACTGATAACACTAAACACTGATCAACACTGATAACACTGTAAATAACACTGATAACACTGAACACTGAACACTGATAACACTGAACACTGATAACACTGATAACACTGAACACTGATAACACTGATAACACTGATAACACTGAACACTGATAACACTGATAACACTGATAACACTGAACACTGATAACACTGAACACACTGAACACTGAACACTGATAACACTGAACACTGATAACACTGAACACTGATAACACTAATAACACTGAACACTGAACACTGAACACTGATAACACTGAAAACACTGAACACACTGAACACTGATAACACTGATAACACTGATAACACTGATAACACTGAACACTGATAACACTGAACACACTGAACACTGATAACACTGAACACTGATAACACTGAACACTGATAACACTGAACACTGATAACACTGAACACTGATAACACTGAACACTGATAACACTGAACACTGAACACTGATAACACTGATAACACTGAACACTGATAACACTGATAACACTGATAACACTGATAACACTGATAACACTGAACACTGATAACACTGATAACACTGAACACTGATAACACTGAACACTGATAACACTGATAACACTGAACACACTGAACACTGATAACACTGAACAACACTGAACACTGATAACACTGAACACTGATAACACTGAACACTGATAACACTGATAACACTGAACACTGAACACTGATAACACTGAACACTGATAACACTGAACACTGAAACACTGAACACTGATAACACTGATAACACTGAACACTGATAACACTGATAACACTGATAACACTGATAACACTGATAACACTGATAACACTGATAACACTGAACACTGATAACACTGATAACACTGAACACTGATAACACTGATAACACTGAACACTGATAACACTGAACACACTGAACACTGAACACACTGAACACTGATAACACTGAAACACTGAACACTGATAACACTGAACACTGATAACACTGAACACTGATAACACTGATAACACTGAACACTGATAACACTGAACACGATAAACTGATAACACTGATAACACTGATAACACTGATAACACTGAAACACTGATAACACTGAAACACTTGAACACTGATAACACTGAACACTGATAACACTGATAACACTGAAACACTGATAACACTGAACACTGATAACACTGATAACACTGAACACTGATAACACTGATAACACTGATAACACTGATAACACTGATAACACTGATAACACTGATAACACTGATAACACTGATAACACTGAACACTGATAACACTGATAACACTGATAACACTGAACACTGATAACACTGATAACACTGATAACACTGAAACACTGATAACACTGATAACACTGAACACTGATAACACTAATAACACTGAACACTGAACACTGATAACACTGAACACTGAACACTGATAACACTGAACACTGAACACACTGATAACACTGAACACTGAACACTGATAACACTGAACACTAACATGACACTAATAACACTGAACACTGATAACACTGATAACACTGATAACACTGATAACACTGATAACACTGAACACTGATAACACTGATAACACTGAACACTGATAACACTGAACACTGATAACACTGAACACACTGAACACTGATAACACTGAACACTGATAACACTGAACACTGATAACACTGATAACACACTGAACACTGATAACACTGAACACTGATAACACTGATAACACTGATAACACTGAACACTGATAACACTGAACACTGATAACACTGAACACTGATAACACTGAACACTGATAACACTGATAACACTGAACACTGATAACACTGAACACTGATAACACTGAACACTGATAACACTGAACACTGATAACACTGATAACACTGATAACACTGAACACTGATAACACTGATAACACTGAACACTGATAACACTGAACACTGATAACACTGTAACACTGAACACTGATAACACTGAACACTGATAACACTGATAACACTGAACACTGATAACACTGATAACACTGAACACTGATAACACTGATAACACTGAACACTGATAACACTGATAACACTGAACACACTGAACACTGATAACACTGATAACACTGAACACACTGAACACTGAACACTGATAACACTGAACACTGATAACACTGAACACACTGAACACTGATAACACTGATAACACTGAACACTGATAACACTGATAACACTGAACACTGATAACACTGATAACACTGAACACTGATAACACTGATAACACTGAACACTGATAACACTGATAACACTGAACACTGATAACACTGAACACTGATAACACTGATAACACTGAACACTGATAACACTGAACACTGATAACACTGAACACTGATAACACTGATAACACTGAACACTGATAACACTGATAACACTGATAACACTGAACACTGATAACACTGAACACTGATAACACTGAACACTGATAACACTGAACACTGATAAACAAACGTGACATTGTAAGAAATGAACTTACTTGCTCCCACCAGAAACATTTCCCTGCAGAAGAGCAACAGCCCCACAGAGTTAACAAAGACAAGAAGAGGAGCCATGTCTCAACCTGAGCTGGTTTATCTCCTGTTAAACTGTCACTGGATCCGGACACAGATCAGATATAAAACAGTCCTCGAGTTGCAGTTGTCTTCTTTAGCTTCGGCAGGGTTTTGTTCATAACATGATCACGAATAATCACGTTTTCATGCAGAAACACATCACAGTAAGTACAGAAGCTGCAGGAATCCGAGCATGTGCATGACTGTATGAAACACACGTAAATATCAGCAGCAGATCTAACACTGACTTAAAAAATGCAGTTTTAACTTTTCTCTGTCTCAGGCTAAAACTGTCCGACCATTCTCAGATCCATGTCTGATCTCTCCAGGTTTGCTCAGGTTGTGATGGGAGGTGTTCAGATCTCAGGGTGATGAGCGAGCAGCGCCGCGGCTGACTGATGCTTCTTCAGCAGCAGCATGTGGAGATCCAGCATCCCTCCAACACCAGAACATCATGAGCTACAAAACTCATCAGTATCACTTTCAGGAGATGAATTGCCTTCTGGACAAAGACTGTCGTCACCCCAAACATTTACGAAGAAAGTTACACACAAAATGATCAATATTCAGAGACAAATACAGACTGTGTGCTGTATTGTGCACGAATGATGTTGCAGTTTAAGTGACACAGTTTGACAATTTTATCACTTTATACACAATCAAATTGTGTTTTTCTTCTTCTTCTGTTATCCACATTATTACTGTGTCATTAACATTTTGCTCAGTGTTTTCACTGAACCTATAACTGAATATAAACATCATCATCATCATCATTTAAAACGTATTATAACCACATCAGTTTGCATTATCTGGCCTGTAGTTTGGTACTCATGTAGTTTTAAATAAAAAAGTGTGAATGGAGGCAAAACAATTTGAAATATTCTGCAAAGTTTTTATCACAACACAAACCTTTCAAATGTTAAACGTGACTGTTTAACCTATATATATATATATATATATATATATATATATATATATATAGATAGATGATATATATATATATAGATATATAGATATAGATATATATACCCAGACTGATCACTGATCACCTGCAAACAATTAGGGCGGGGTGACACTAAAGACTACAAAAACCAGAGACATGAACTACAAAACTAGATTTCAAAATAAAAGACACGACCAAAACAGACACCCAACACATATTAAAGCACCTACACATACAGAAATGTGAAGCTTTTCTTTAAAGAGCGATGTGACATTATTCTGCTGCATAATTCTTGGTGCATAATATGTAATGTAATGTATAATGTAATGTAATACATTTCAGACTGTATATGTGACTGTTTTAGATTTGTCATGTATTATATTTTATATTTCTTATATTTCACAAGTTCATTAAAACAGGTTGTACCTGTATGATAAAGTTATAATGAGTAATTAAGGCAGTAATATGAGTAATAATAATTAAAGGGCAGGCAAGTCACTAAAAAAGCCACTTCTATTTCCTCTTCTCTGTGAATTGTAAAGAATGAAACCTGGAATTAGTAATAGTGAATATTAGTAATATTAGTAATATTAGTAATAGTGAATAATAGTAATATTAGTAATAGTGAATTTCATCAGGTGTTTTCCCAGAACGGAAGACAGAAACAAATTACTGCAGAGCAAAATGGCATTCAATATACAGTATAAGACTGAACATCAGATCTTCTTCAACATGAATCTACACACCATCTCTTTCCAAATGAACCAGAAGACATCAGCTCTGAAGTGTCTATCACATCTGAAGATGTCATTGAATGGGGTCAAATAATCACAGTTACACACTGACTGTATACTCATTTTATTTTATGCAATAATAAAAGTTCTTAGTGGAAAAACAATCACGTTTGTCCTGAAACCTTTAATGCCGCTCTGTGACAAATAATTCATCATTTTTGTACTTTGAACCAGAGGGAATAACAAAGTAATTGCCCCATCGTTCAGAACTGTACAGTATGAGCAAAATAAAGTCCACTGAAGCCTTTGCTATAGAAATGTTCAGTTTAAAGCTGAAAACTCATGTACTTACCTTCACAAAAGCTGTAGAAATATCAGTTCCAGTTAAAATTAAGTTTACAAAATTAAAGCAAGAAATGCTGAGAAAGTGAATTCTCACCATGAAAGAAGAGTTTCACAATAGTCTTCTCTGTTTGTTTGGTAAAAATAAATAAGTACAGCTATTGATTTTAGCTGCAACATTCTCTCTAGAGCTTTCTCATTGTTTCTGCAAGAGGCAGAAGGAGATGCATGGTCAATTTCATCAGAAGAAACAGCATTCAAGGGCACAGAAACACAATATTAACAATATTTAAACTATACTGTAAATGCTTCTGCTAGGAATTAACATCAGTCATTCACATTTATGGCTCTTGGATTGCTCAGGTTTAAGCTCCAGGGACATAGTACAATTTAACCACTGGGAATACAATTCTTTGTACATATATCACGTTTACCTGAATGGAGCCGCCCGGCTCACAGTCCGTGATGTAATAGAAAGGGTGATTTTACTAAACAAATCATAGATTTGTGATTTGATATATATATATCAAAATAGCTGAATGCTCTAAACTGTGCTTGACTGCCCCCTAGTGGAGAGAGAGAGAGAGAGAGAGAGAGAGAGAGAGAGAGAGAGAGAGAGAGAGAGAGAGAGAGAGAGAGATTATGCATTTTATAATACACTTTTGTAATGTAATGTCATGTCATGTATTTTATTTGCAACAACAATGTGCAGGATTTTCCTGTTTTTCCCCATTATCAAAAACATTTCAAATGTAAGGGGTTCGTTCACACTCTTTAATGACCCCTCCTTGCTAAAAGCATTTAAAACTGCTGGGGATGAGAGTAAAACATGCTTTTTATATTTTATCACACAGCTTACCAGCTTTAACAGTTAACAGTTAACTGTTGACTTCATATGACTTCACATTCTATATAACACGGCCCTGTTTTTCCTCATTTTTTTGGCTGGTCATGAAAGGCTGAATATCAGACAGTTTTCTTCTGCCAGGAAGTGATGCAGAGCAAATGGAAGGAAAAGAAGATTTCGTAGCCAGACGGCACAGTGCCAGCCTGGATGTTTAAATCAAAGAGCTTCTCATTGTATATTTTCTGCCTCTCTGTAATCTTTTTAATGGTCTGTAGTTTTTGCAAATAAGCAATTTGTGATTTTGCATTAGTATAATTGGTGTTCTGTACGTAAATCACACTAGTATAGGGTAGGGAGCTGGCCAAAATGGAGAGCTTGCTGACTACAAAGTCTAACCCTTCTGTTTGGGTTAAAAAATGAAGACAAAACGGACAGATGTGCAAACTCTCACATTCATTTCTCCACAAATGTAATGACGTGTCTATCTATTCAGTAAAAACTAGATAAAGCGGCTTTATTACCAAGTATGACAATGAAAGGCACTTTAGATAATGATAGATTTTCACTGATTTTCAGCCTCCAGCTGCTGCAGTCACAGAGAACAAGTCTTACTATAGCTGATGAGCCAGTTACTTCATTAGCCTCTGTTGATTCCCTTCTGTCAAAGAAAAGTGACTTAATATCTGAAAAGATAACAGTATGACTGGAGGGAAGATGCAAATATATAACGAATATGATGAAATGGCCATTCATTTCTACACTAAATATAAATCCGATCACAGAATAAATCCAATGTCCTGCATCATTTATAAAACATCTTTGTAGCATCATCGTGACTCAGTCATTTACGCATTTGGGCAGACACTTTAATTCATAGTGACTTTCAGTACACATATTCCTATTGAATTCACGTGTCCTGTGGAACTGAACTCATGATCTTAGCATCGCTAGCGCCATGCTCTACCAGCTACAGGAACTCAGAACTAGGTTTCAGCATGCACTTGCCTGATAAACATGGCATTTTGCCTAACTGAACACATTTGATTTTTCTGTGAATGCAGAGGAAAACTTCTGCAGCATGTTTGGAATTCCGAGCCACAGAATGATAATCGTGAGAGGAATGCTGACTCACGACTTCCTGTTTCCACTGCAGACTGGCAGGCCGGAAACCATTGAAGCAGCTCTTGGGTGTTGGTTGCATTCTCACTCAATTATCCCCAAACATGTAAAAGCCCCAGGGGTGAGTTTAGAGCGGACGGGGGGCTGTGTGTGTGCTCTGCACATTTATTTAAGCAAACAGATTTCCCCCACAGCATTTGAACTTAAGAGTATGCTATATAAAATATTAATTCAGTTATAATTAAAAGTCATTCAAGTGGTTGATTTAAAAAACATGCCTTTTATATAACTTTCATGAATGGTTTGGATAGTTAAAATGTTCAAAACAGCAATAATAAGGGTGACAATGTTCCAAAGGATGGGGACATTTAATTACATGAAGATACTAATGTTATGTTCGTATGTGAGTGTATAATTGCCATCTGCTATCAGTTTATTCTAAATTTATTCCTGATAAACAGAACATTTAGTCAGTATTTCATCTAATAAGGTGTGAATAATCATTATGTTCACATTATAGTTTCCTGCATGAAACCTTCCTGAAAACACATGAAAATCGGATTATGTCCGCCGTAAAATGTAATTCTTTTGTGAACATATCATGTTTTACTGCTTTAAACACATTCACTTCAGTTGAGCGCACAGGAACCACACTACATGCAATAACAAACGCAAAAACGTCAGAGTAAAGTATAAGATTTTGTTTACCGGATGTTACAGACAGAACCAGAAGGTTCTCGTAGGTTAGTTTTCAAAAAGCTGTATCAGAGATTTAAAGATGAAGTGTGTAATGGTGCGTAATCTACACCACCAAAATAAATTGCAAAAATAATGATTTTCAACAGGTTTTCCAAACAATCCCCTATCTGCCATTGGTCAGCAAACGGCTCCCAAAAATTGACACCATTAGTTGAGCCAATACTGCTTTGCCAGGCCAATCAAAATGCTCAAAATAACAGAGCAGCGTTTAAACAGCATCACAGAGCCATCCAGTTATATATTTCAGTATAATTCATCAATGGCTGCCTCATAGATGTACCTGCATATTAAGCTGTGAAGTATTTTAACATATGAAAACACCTTAAAAACTGTAAAATAGGCTAAGACCATTCATTATAGGAATACATTAAACCATAAGAACACGTTTTTTACGCATGTAAAAAAACATTCGCCATAATCCATCTTTTGGAACAGGTCTTAGTCCACATTCATTCCATGTTTATACTGTATGTCTCAGTCCATCTACAGTATACATTCATATTCATTCAGTGAAGGTGTGACCAGCTATGGCTGCATCTCATACTGGCCCTCAGTGGCAATGAAGAAGTCATTGAGTACATCCTGCAGGTGATCAAAGGTGGGTCTGTTCTCCGCTCGCTCATTCCAGCACTTCACCATGATGTCATAGAGCTCCTCTGGACAGCTGTCTGGACACGGCATCCGGTAGTTCCTGTCAAGGTTACGGATCACCTCCGGATTCGTCATGCCTAAATTAACACAGTGTGAAGAGCACAGGCAGGTTGTTCAAAGTTCAAAATTTGGAGGATCTACCCATCTAAACCCATCCAAGGGTTTATAGTTTGGCTATACTGTATATTATGGTATATATGGCATGTATGTATATGTATGACCATACAGTATATAAATGTGGCATAAATTTATACTGTATATTACATTTGGATATATTATGTATTATATATTACAGTAAATAACATGACCTGCTAAATGGCTACTGAAGCCCAAGAGAGAGAAACACATTACCTGGATAGGGGACTCGGCCGTATGTGACAATCTCCGTCAAAAGAATACCAAAGGACCACACATCTGACTTAATAGTGAAGGTGCCAAAATTGATGGCCTCAGGAGCTGTCCACTTAATAGGGAATTTTGCACCTTATGATTGGAAAAGGTGGCAATGGGAAATCAAAGTGAGAGAGACTATATAACTATATAGATGTGACTATAAACTATTCCACACCACTTCATATGAATGGTGTGGAATAGTGATATACAGCATGCATGAGAAAGCAGTGGAAAATGTTTTTCAGTATCAGCTAAACTGATGTTAATAAACCCACATGGAAAGGAAATTCTACCCTAAAGTGGTAAAGTGGTTCACTTTACATCAGACAGATACATCAGTACAGAGAGTATCTTTAGCTTCTGTCTTATAATTTGTATATCAGAAACTGGTACCCACCCTTAAAGGTCAGATATGTTACACACTTCATATCAGATGTCAGCACAGACTGGTGCCGGTTAATATGTGTCATGGGAAGAAATCAGTGTACTTACCTTCCTGTGCCGTGTATTCAGACTCTATTATCCTGGCAAGGCCAAAATCTGCTATTTTGCAGTGCAGAGTCTCAGAAACTAGAATATTAGCAGCCCGCAGGTCTCTGTGAATGTAGTTCTTCCTCTCTATGTAAGCCATGCCCTCCGCGATCTGTAAAACAGGTGAAGTGAAATGGGACTGACTTAATAATATATGTTAAAGTTAAATATTTCAGTCGACTAGTTCCAAAAAACAACCAATGATACATTCAAATTGTCTGGAAATTTAGGTGGAATATATAACAGGTTATATATAAATACACTATATGAATACACTTTTGCATTCAATTCAATTAACTAAATTTACTTTATTAAATATTGTTCACTGAAGCATTGTTCTAATGGTCTAATTAAAAAAATGATATTATTCAAATATTAAAATAAAAGTTGATGTGGTGTTGCTTCTCAAATTACAAAAGCAAGCGCTGAATTTTCAGCAAACAGCATATTTCAATGTTCTGTAATAAAAACTATCCTGTTGTTAATAACTAAAAATAGGATTGAGGTTAGAATTAAATATTTCCAAAGATTTAAGTCAGAGCCTGCTCAAGTTGTCTCATCCTGCAGTCATACAGTATGTTTTTCATCAACCATTTGAAAGGCAGATTATAAGAAACAGTGTGCAGTCGACACAGTGGTCTCTAACAGGAAGCCGCTTTCTCAAAAAGAGAGAGAACACAGTCTTTCATGGGTGAGGGTTCTGGGTGATGGAAAATTTGACGTAAGTTCCTGCCCGGAAGTTAAAAGTCTAATTTTGGGAGGTTGTTAAAAGCAGTTCTGAACACATTTAGACCATAAGCTTTGAAAACTGAAAGCAGTTTCCTGTATATTAACAAAAAACACTTCCTCAATATGACCAGAGTCTCTGGTGTGAGACAACGGTTCCTGAAATAGTACAAATTCATCTTTACCTAAAATAACCTTGAATTAACCCTGAATTAACCTAGTTAATATTAACCTAACGGTAATGTATTGTGCTGCATGAACATGCACACTGTTTCTGGGATACAGTACAATAAACAACGTCTCGACTTTCAAATATGCATTGCCATTAAAATCTGAATTAACTGCTAATAGGTAAGTGTTGACAACAGACACCAAACGTAATCTACATCCAGAAAAATGCTTAAATTATTCATACTTGAGCTGCCATGTCAATCAGCTTGGGAAGCTTTAATTTATGGCCGTCATCTGTTTTCAGAAAGTCCAGCAAACTTCCTTGAAAAGCAAAAAGAAACATCATGTATCATCAAAACAGTTTTGAAACAGCAAGAATTCTGTGTGAGGGCTAATTAAGAATGTTCTGGAAGTACTAACCGTGTGCCATGTATTCTGTGACGATTAGGATGGGTTCCTTGGTGACCACCGCATACAGCTTGACCAGTCTCTCATGCTGCAGCTGCTTCATCAGGTTGGCCTCCTGCAGAAAAGCCCCTGGCTCCATGCTGCCTTCCTTCAGAGTCTTAATGGCCACTTTCTGTCTGTTTTTATAGTAACCTACAAACAAGAGCCACAGGCTTGTGCAGTGATGTGAGATGAGGCTCAGTGCAGAAATCTGCATTTGAACCTCTGCAGCATAAATTACATTATTTCAACACTGATATATGATATGAACGACCACTAAAAATACCATTTATTACATTTTCGACATTAAAAGAAAGTTTTAAAAAGAAATATGCTTAAGTATATATTCTTGCATACCCCTTGTAGAATGATTAGCATTGAAAATATTGTTTCTTTTAATAAGTAATGCTCTGATTAAGCTTTCTCACATAACAGTTATTTACATATATTTCACAGGACATAATGAGAACTGAATGTACACAAATGATCCTGTTCTGCAGTTTACATGCTTGGTTTTCATGTAGTATCGTGTGCTTATGTTAGAAACACACAGTGGGACAAATGTGGTCAGAGGTCTTTGTTTTTCTCAATATATGTCAGATGGTCAAAGTCAAAGCCGAGTATGTGCTGTTGCCTTACAATAAAGCCACATGACACGTGGGTACATAACCATTGAACATAGCCGGGGCCAGTAAAACAAGACAGTAAACCAAAGTTAACTTGGGTAGAACCTTCTCAGTTTCTTACCCATCCACACTTCTCCAAACTGGCCAGCACCAAGTTTCTTCTCAAACTTTAGAGTCTGCCTGGGAATCTCCCACTCATCTTGGGCCCAGGGCCTCTGAGGGGCGGCGGACTTACAGGGACTTCCTAATCTCTGGCACAAACCATCCGAAGTCCCTATAAAGAATAATAAAAAGGTTGGGGTACAAAATACTAATGTCCAGAGGAAAGAATGCAGTCAAAAACCGATGAGCAATGTAAAATGTGTTTGACATAAATAAAAACATGATTACGTAACGCTGATAAACAAGATGTGGCAAAACCAGAATATGGAAAAAGGAAGAAAAAGAGGCTTCTGTGAAACAGTTCTATAAAAATACAAGCTAACCTAATTGTATTGTGGATGCAGAACATGAGCAGAAACTAAAGTTGACCTGTAAATTTGGCGGTGAGGACAAATGTTTATCACGTTCACAGTTACAACCACAATGAGCATACACTGGGGCAGAGAGAAGGGCTGTGGTACAGTAAAAAAAACTCGCTAAAACTTTCTTCCTTTGTAGTTGGTGTTCAGTATATGCAGCAGTTCTATGGAATAGCTGACTACACTTTGTGACACTACAGACTTTTTTACAGAAGTGAGGTTTACAGACAGCTGTAGACAGAACCGCTGCTAAATATACATTTGTAGATGTAGTTACTGCGTTTTGGCTCTGTATGGCAGTATTGCATGTGCAGGTTTACAGCCAATCAAATAATCAGTTAATAATGTACAAAGCTGTAGATGCAAATAATGTAAAAATGTAGATTTTTAAAACAGGCAATAAGTACAGTACTTTTCATCAGAAGCTTGTAGATAACTGCCCAGCTAACAGAAAGCGTTCTCAGAACATTTGCTAATGTTTTCTAAATGTTCTCTTAAAGTTATCAAAAACATTTTGCAGTAATGCAAAATGTAGTTTTCTAATGTTATATATATTGTATCTATCATTGTATTCTTAAGTAGTTAGTGAAGCATTTTAAAAATGTTACAGAATTAAAGAAGAAGATTCCTAAAATTGTTAAAATAACGTTTTAAACAGTTTTTGTTACTTAATAGAAATGTTATGGAAACATTCTTACAACCTAAAATTGTTAGCTGGGTTTTTCAGAAAAGTAACCTAAAGGTACTGTAAATTATGAGTAGCTTGTAGTTTTACTAGCTACAGTACACAAGCTCAGAGGACGACCGAAATCGCTTCCATAACACTCATACACAGAAATCTGTCTGTAACATATTCTTGTGTCACAATTAAACAGATTTCATGTCATGTTTTCTAATATTTTTCTAAAAAAATATTAAGTTTTCTAAACTTTATAATAAGTTTGACGAGTATGTTAACAAATTTAATAAACTTACAAATTTATCTCATTAAACCTGTTGATGAATTCCTAAAGTCGCATAAAGGTTCCTAAATGTACCTCAGAATAATTTAACGTGCATGTCTGCTTTACTTACTACAGTAATGCTTCACAAGTTCCTGTAGGGAAGAAAAGGTTGTGGAGGGAGAGATGTAATATCCGCCGTTATCAAGCGCACGGATCTTATAATGCTTGACCACATCTCCCTGCTCGGGGCTGGAATCTCTTACAGACAGAGAGAAAGCACCTGCAGACAACATTCACAAACACATACTGATACTCAACTGCACTTATAAACATCAGCACCTGACAGAACCAGCCAATGTCTGCATGAACAAAGCAGCTTATAAATGTGATTAAAAAGAAAAACAAATAACATGAAAATGGCATAAATTAATGAATTAATAGGTACTTTATATTATGTACAAACCTTTATTGTATTTACTGTATGTCTTCTTCTGGTTTATTGTTAGTTAAACCATATGGGGGAAAACTTTTTCTAAGTTTCATCTCTATGATCTCTGTTGTAAAGGTCACATCTCTGAAGATTTTCTCCAAAAAACTATGAAGTCTCGTTAAGAGCATCACCTTGACATTTAACTGATAACTTAATACTAATATTAGGTGTTAATATAATGAACTGAATCTGTCCCAACAAAGCAACATCATTACCTACAGTGAAGTATTTTTATTACAGTCCTTTCCTACAGTTACAATTAGAGATACATATAACTAAAAGTTCCCTTTTAGAGTAGCTTCTGCTGTTTTACTTCTCTACAAGTGAATAAAAGAAACCAGCAAGACTCATGATATCTCCACTTGTTCTCAGAGCAAAAGCTCATGCGTGTCTCTGTAAATGACCTGGTTTATAGTTCTGTGGTCTTTCAGTTCTCTGCATGTTGAAAATTAGATAAAAGGGCAGTAGATGCGACTATAAACTTTTACAAAAGTTCTGGTATGCACACTTTGATAAAAGCTCGGTAAGAAGTTTGATCAATATCAAATACCAGCAGAGTTTTGGGGCTGTAAATCCAGTAATACTTTAAATACACAGACGATTTATTTGTGTTTGAATGGTATGAGTGAAAACAAACACCTGAAAATATTATGACAGCATATTCCACTCACAACAATTATTCTGTATTTGTATGGCAATTTAAATAGTACTAAGTAACTATAAACTGGGATAGGTCATAGTTACATCTTCCTGAACAATAATGGTGAACTGCCCTACCCATTTTGACAACAAAAAACTGCTATACTGAAAGGAACCAGTGAGGGCCCATGGGTAATTTCTAAAGTTCTGCTACTGAAAGTAAGCCAGTCAGCTGCTGATGTAATTACGTTCAGTGACCATGTGACACATACTAAAGGGAACTTCAAGAGTTCTTGGTATCTGACCTTTGGTTGTCTCACTTTCTCGCACAAGAAATGATCCAGGCTTGTTTCCTGGAGCCAATAAAAGACGCTCTGTGTCTCTGCGGCTCATATTCTTGAAAAACCATCTGGAAGAGAAAACAGAGACAGTGTTTGCACATTATAAAACATGCTTAAGTCTGCTTGTGTTAAGAGTGCTGGTATTTCGTATAACAGCACTGGAAATGTTTGCTGTTTGTATCGCTCTGTTTTCCTGTGTTAACTGCTAAACAGAATTCCTCTGGTTGACTTTGCTTTAGCTTCTCAACAGCATACCTCTCCACTTCCAATGTTTCTGCCTTTGCCACGTATGTACTGGGAATATATCCCTCAGTGCCTGTGACCAAAGATTTTGCCAACCACCACTCCCCAGATCTGAAGAAAAATGTGAATAGTTAGTTGTATGTTTTACTTATTTCACTATTTTAATTCATCCTTTTAGCTTTAAGATTTAAAGTAATTTACAGCAAGCTATAGCAAGTACAAGAAAAGAGAATCTTTTGCACCATAATCAAACAATTTAGCCATTAGCCAAAGCGACATTGTAACAGTTTGTGCTTTCCTCTGGGAATCAAACTCTTGATTTTTGGTTGTTAGTGCATTGCTTTACCAGTCGGTCTACTGGAACTTTTATTTACTTTGTTTACAAATGGAGATCTTCTCCAGTGTTTGGAGTTCAATAAATTTATTATATTTATTATTGTATTAGCAAGAAAGTCTCAGCCAGGTTTACTCACTCCGTAATAATCTTGAGTCTGTCTCCTTTTTTGAACCCAAGATCACTATCGCTAGCCGGCTGAAAGTCATACTGAGCGATAGCGATGTCATCATCTAAAAAAGAAGATGAAATTTTGATGAAATAAAATAAATCACAATAACTTTTTAATGAATATTGTTTATAGGGTATTACGAACCCAATAACAGGCCGAACATCAGCATTATGATCATAATACATGTGATTCATGTCCTTCACAATTTTTGAATATGAAACATTTTGTGCTTTAAAAATTCTTGTTCCACACTGACAATCATTTAATATGACTTTGTATTGTTCAGATCCAAACAAAATGTATTTAAGTATTACCTAGATTATTGTGCTTCCTGTGCTCTCCTGATAACTGGAAAAAATAATGAATTTATTTTTTGAATGAATGATTGACACATGAAAAAAATAACTTAGCTGAATTTTTATTACAGTTCAACAGAATCAGCAACAGACAGTCCAACCAACTAAACTTGTAACTGGAGGTCAAAAGGCACATTACAATTCTCTCAAAAAAATAAAGCTTGTCATAATTACAAATTAATATTTAATTACTAAAATTAGCAATACTTACACGAGAGCTGTTAGAATTTGTTGAATTGAAATGTTCCTTTCCTTTATTTTTTGAGTCTTTGCGATTTTTCTGGTCGCTACATGTACAGCCCATCCTTATGGTGAAATATCATGTCATCATCAACGGTCAGTCATCTTTATTCTTTATTTGGTAAAAATCTCATCTATTAATCCCACTTATGTTCATTGCTGTCAGATTCCCCTGTTCTCAACTCTGATAGTCCAGAAGATAATTTGAAACATCCTGCTGGGGGCTGAAAAACAAAACATATTTTTTCACCCAAATTCTATATTAATAAAAACCACAAATGTGTGGTGCACTTTTATAAAATAAAGAGAGAAAGACCTGCAGGATAACAGAGTTTTTAATTTTGTAAACTGAAGACAGTAGAGTAAGCAATTTATCGAGGTTAAGAAATGTTTCCAGATCAATAGTCTGTTCATATTCAGCTTTTTTAAAACAACAATTTCAGTCACTGCATACATGCATTAATACAGGAATCATCTTAAATATAAATAAAGACATCAGAACATCAACTAAGAAAATATTCAAACAAAACACAAAATATAATTAAAAAGATAAGATGACATTTTTAAAAATGCAGGTCTGGACAATGAAAATCTAGAAGAGCAACATCTACAGTATCGAACCATAAATATCTAAATATGAAGTGTAGAAGTTTGTACTTACTACAAAACACAATCCAGTGTCAGATTCTTCATTAGTAAATGTTCTGTTTAGCCACACATACTCAAACACACACACAGACATACATACAGCAGGCAGACGTTTGAGCTTGAGGCCCAGCATGTGCCCCGCGAGACCACATTAGCTGAAGGAGATAAACAGACAGCACTGGTTGTGTTTATTTAGCCTACGCCTCCCTCCTTTTCCTCTGCCAGATCTTAATTCACAAACCCAGAGTTCAGCACACATATGATGAGCATGTGATGTCAGACATTACAGTCGTGGACAACAGCATGTTGAGCATCCTCATTCTCAGAAACAAATGTATGACTTGAATGTGTTATTTTGCCTTGAGGCTTGAAAATGTCCCAGAAATACAAAAATAACTTCATCATTTCATTAAAAAATGTGTTTAAGAAAACAGAACATTTTAGTTTTCTTGAAAGTCATATTGAACATAGGGAAGGTCCCAGTTTCTGTACCGAAGTCATCCTTCATACAATTCATCTTGATCAAAATCTTAGAGAGACTGTTGAGTAAGAAAAAGCTAGAGAGATACTGCAGCTCCGAGCAGCTTCGTGACAGGATGTTGTTCACTAGTCCATACAAACATGTTTCCCTTTTAGACATTGTGGTTTTCTTCAGTTAAACTGCACATAATCTGATCTCTGCACTTTCCCTATGTACTTGTACTATAATATAACATATTATATTTTTATTTATTATTGATTATAATTGATATAAATGTTTTATATCAATTATATATAAAACATTTATATATATATATATATATATATATATATATATATATATAGTATTGTATGTTTGGTAATGTTTAGTATTAGTATTAGTTTATTAGTAATAAATAATGTGTTCATTAAGGTTAAACTTTACTATTATTATGTTTGTATTTGGATATTACTATGTAATTTTTCCCTTACAAAACGGAAAGCTCGTTTTGTTTCGGTCATGATGTATGCATGGTGTCGGTTTGATGTAAGTATATAAATAAAATAATAAAATAATACAATATAAGTACAGCGCATGATACTCGTCTGGATACTGGGCGACTCGAGTGATTGTATATATTACACATTACTGCCATCTAGTGGTCAAAACATTAAGCGCTTTTAATTCATCAGTAACTAGATGAAGCAGTTAAAGCTATTCACATGCTTTATTATTGTGAGTGTACTCACTAAAATAATATAAATGAACCTGCTGTTGGGTTTCACATATGATTTTAAACAGCTGCACTAGTCACATGCCAAATGAATGAAATGAGTGTAGCATATGCATAACATCACAGAGATCATGAAAACAGAAGGTTTGTCTTCAGTTTTATCATCTTCACACTTTTATTAACAGACACATTACCTGTATTCATACTCTTGTGTGCACTTTTACTCCAGACCATAACTTGTCTTATGGATTACATCCGGAGGCATCACTGTGCCCTGGCATCAGTGTTATTAATAAACACTGAATCTCCATATTTAGCTAAGTAACAACCTTACTGCACCTCTGGTCTATTTTTCACTTGCAAATATAAAACTAATGCCATTTGAAACGTCCACTAGAGGGCAGAAAAGCTTATTTTTCAGACTGTATAAGGCCTTCAGCTGGGTTGTGTTGTCACAGTGTATGTTGCATGTACTTTACTGCTGTTGAACTCTATGGAAAACAGTTGTTCAGTACTCAGAGAAACTGTGTTGAGGTTATGTTATCTTATTCTTATCCTGGTGATGACTGCGTTTGATTCAAGAGATGGGGATTGAAAATAAGTGTTGTCTTATTTTCTTTCTCTGCTTCATCATTACATTTCACCTTATGTTTTACACTTACACGTTACCTTGGTAATGGATTGCTTTTTTGTAGCTTTGTCAATAATGTTAAATGTACTGAAAAGGTGAAAATGATTTTATCTCTATTAAATGAAATAGTGTATCAGAAAGTTTGAAGATGACATCATTTCACTTGATGCATTTCCTGCTGAAACATTTGAAGAATTTTATTCTTCAAATATTCTTCAGAATTTTATTCTTCAAATGTCACTAAGGAAGTGAACAATCATAAGCATCAAACAATAGGTTGTTGATTAATCGTTTAATTCTTAGTGAAGTTCGCTTTCCCATATAATCAGGAAGACATTTATCATATTAATACGAGAGCTATAAAAACATTTATAGCAAGGAAGTACAGTAAGCTTCAGATCACTCCAAAATCATTTCCTTATGGGAATTACTTTTTGATGGTGCAAAAACAAAGAGTAACAATGTCACTGTGGCCGGGAACTTTTAGGTTTTTTGTGGACCACCTGTGTCTGTGATGTGGAGTCTGAGGGGCCCCTCTGCAGTGCAGTGCAGGTGTGAGATGGGAGCTTTGTTGAGGGTGTCCTGGTAGCGCATTTATCTTTCTCGCACTCTGGTTTTCCCAGGGATTGCGGATACTGCGTCCCCACAAGCCAGGTCCCCAGACACTGCATCCTGTCCACCAATATAACCTGAATAACAGGAGAAACGAAGCACAGTGAGAGAGTCTGTGGCAGTGGAGAACCTCTGTGCTACCTCCGAACCGCACTGTCGGCAATGTGCTAACCCTGCAAAATTTCTCATTGTTTGGTGTGTTTATAAATATATTACACTGACATGTGTGTATTATTTGTTATACATACACACCATGAGCCGATCATGATGTCACACTATATGTGTACATCACACTCTATTTGTTCTTATATATAATTATAGTTATATAATTATAGTGTTCCTGTTGCTCAGTTGGTAGAGTATTGTGTTAGCAGGTCAAAGGTTATAGGTTCAAATCCCAGGAAACTCACATGCTGATTAAAAATATATACAATAACGCACTATAAGTTGCTTTGGATAAAAGCGTTTGCCAAGTTCAGAAGACTTGAACAAAATTATGCTACTTTACAATAATTATGTATTCAATATGAAAACCCTACTCAAGAAAGTAAGCATTTGTGTAACTTTTGACTACAAACCTTACAGTTGCTAAGATATAGACCCTGTGTATAAAACAACAGGTGGGTAAATAAAGGTTGTTTATTCTCACAGTGTTTGCGTGCACCCAGTTTTAAGCGTGCCAATCAGCACCTGAGGACAAAAGAAAATGAAGCCCCTATTCAGAGCCGTGCGGGGGGCTTCCTCAATGACGGGGGAAAGCAACATACTGTGAGAACATTTCTCTCTTCCTCTCACCGTGTGGGAAAACCGCTCGGCTCCTCTCACACATCAGTCCGGACAGGGACTCACTCATTTATTCGGCCTTTATTAAACGAGACCATGGACACATCAGTCACAATAACAATAAACTCAACAATGCTCTTCAGGGCTGCCAGCGCTGCTTTATACACGGCACTTCCTCTGTGGAGTCACTGTCTGTCAGGAGATGGTGGTCTGAGGAGCGCCTGGCACTCGACTCATATCCCAGAGTGAACAGACATGCCAGGACTGATATAATGATCAATAATTCTCAGGAAAACGTGTTCCCGGGAATTGCTTATGATATACCTGCAATTATCAGGAAAAAATACTTCAGTGATATATTAACTCTGTTTTAATAGTAATACAATTTTAATATTGTTATGTTTTAATGGTAGTGACCCTCCACCCTGTGACGTTTAGATTATTTTAAACTTGTTTTGAAATAGAAACGTCATTGTTATTCATTTTTCATTATAATGTTTATTTTAATAGAAGGTATACCAATACTGAGGGACATTTATATACTGATACAGTGACTATACTGTTTTCTATTCTTAACCACATTCAGTCCTGGATTTAGATTTAGGTTTAAAGCAGTCCAGCAGTAACATTTTCAATTAAAAATGAAAAGAGAATAACTATAGTTACAGTATGTACACATACATACACTACAGTATGTACAGTATGTACAAGTGTACAAATGTAAACTTGTTGTCAAAGCATTCTTTTTGTAAACAATTTAGATTCATCAGAAATGATTTTGTTTTGTGAATAATTGGTCGGAATGTTTGGAGCTATAATGTAATACTAACAAAGGAAAGTGTGCTTTGTTATACTGTAATTGACATCCACCTGTGTAGAGACTGAGGCAGGAAGTCCTGGCACACACGTCTCTTCTGCTGACCGGCAGGCTGGCACACTTGTTTTTCCTGGAAGCATGGGAGTGTGAAGCTGCAGTTTGCAGCTGGCTATGGGCATAATACTCAAAAGTAAACAGGGAAAACAGGGAAAACCCCTTGCATTATGCTCTGGAATAGATGCCTATATCTCACAGTGTTGGGGGGAACAGCCCCAGGTGCTTCCTCTAGCCGTCTTATTTATCCACGTTTACATCCATGTTTGGGCAGCCGTGAACTCCAGCTGAAGTTTAAGCACAAATACCAACAACAGTCATTCTTTATCTTCATGTTTACTGTCATTACTGAGGAATGTTTTAGTCTAATTAGATAAAATTAGAGCTCAAAGGTTTGGATCACTGCAGGAAGTGAACCATGAGCTGTTAGCACAGAGACACACAGGTTGTCATCACTCTTTTATTATGATGAATTAAATATTATTATTATCATATTACTGCCTTTTAAACTTCAAAACACCTTAAAGTTCAATTTCAGTGACATTTATGCATGCTAAACCTCTTTCTGCATATAACGGTACAATTATTTAAAATCTGTTATTGTTGCATGGGGCAGTATATCAATAATGAAATTACAAGGCCTTTAAATGATTATAGTATTATTATAAATAAGGCAATAATTCTAACCCGCAACCTAACATTACTGTAAACACTATTGTTCAATACTTAAGTTAACAATTCACTTCAGTTTTATACTTTCAAGTTAGTGCAAGAATGGAATGAACTAATACAAATGGATGGTTTGACAGTAGAGATCATCAATATTATATTTTAACAATATACATTAAAATAAATACAGAGCCCAACATAATAAAGCCTAATATGTTTTATTTGACAAAAACTCTAGTAAAATACTCCCAGATTAATCCCAGATTACTTCTGTATTCTCTGTACCTGTATGCATACAAAATGACTATATGTATTTTCTTCCATATCTCTGTTTAGCCACATGTAACACATGCGGCCTCATCCTTCATCTCTCTGTATGGAGATTGAAGGCACTCTGGGATATTGTGAGAACTGAGATTGGACGGCTGTGTTTTGTCAGCTGCTTCAACCCCACCTTCGAATGTGGCGCTCGGTCGATGAGAGTGACACCAATTATTTATGTCACATTCCCTCCGGAAGCAGAGGATGGAAACTCGTTGAGAGAGGACCATCCATCAGACTTGTCCGATGGGGCTGTATACCTGTGACTCCAGCACTGCATAGGCAGGGAATGAAGTCTCTGAGGACAGTTTCAGATAACCAGCCACTTACCATGTCAGAAGCAGACGGTAATTAAATGTCTGAGAGCATATGCCTGCAAATCTCTGTTCTGTAATAATATATTTAAAAGTAAATGATTCTCAGGTTCTGCCCCTGTTTAGTAAACTGGCCAACCTGTTAAAACACAGTAAAGCTGTGGAGCAAAAACAAAGCCCAGCTTTGTTTCAGATGTCTCAGAGGTTGGGATTGACTCTTAACTAGGTGGCTGGGTTGAGATGGGTCAGGTTATTAATAGTTTGCCGATTTTCACCTTCAGTATTTTCAGGGGACATTTTTTTGTGTCATGAATGTCACAGTATGATCTATTGAAGGTCCCTGGAAATAATTTCTCTCATTCAGAATTTCTGAAAGACACACTGACCGAAGCAACAGGGGTGTTTCTATACAAGTGGGCAGCAGAGTAATATATTGGCAGGTGTCATGCTTAGGTTATGATTATGGCACATATAGTGTGATATATGTAGTGACTACAGAAAGACATTATTGCTTATGGCTAATGCTTCAGAGTGACTTTTGGTCTTAAATAACATTGACTCTGTAATTCAATCAAGCAGCTTCCTTCTGTGATAATTCTGCAGTATGTGTAAACCTGTACAGAACATCCTTAAAGTGATTTAAACCAATAGCTGTAATAGCTAGTAATAGCTGTCTATACGGACCCTACCATCCTGAGAACAAATCTGCATCTTTATCTTTTTATCTTTAATATAGCAATGTAAAGAACTTCACCTAAAACAGATTTCAAAGCAGATTTTAAAAAGTACAAATTTCTTTATCATAGATAATCTCAGACCCAAATTGAATACTATGTAGAATACTGTGCTGTGTTATTGTTTTGACTAGTGATGGGATACATGAGGCTTCCAGATTGCCGCAGTTAATGCGCTCTCTAGACTGACTCTACATGCAGATAACACGTCAGAGATAACTGCAGATATGCAATCCTTGGTTCAGCTTCCAGGATAACACAGCAGCGTGGCCTTTCCTTGGCACCAAGGCCCTACCTAGGTAACATTGTACTTGGGAACTTTGCATTGTTCTTAGATAAAACTCTTGTTTTGTTGATGTATTTGTGTAAATACCAGTCCCACACATACTTAATTATATTAAATCCTAAAACACCAAAAACGTGGTGAAACATTTTACATTAAATATATTTATTGGTTCATTCAAGTTACACCAAAACTTTCCTGTCAGTCAATAACCAGAATCATTTGGGCAGCAGAAATGAAAATGAAGGTACAACAGCCCCACATTTACATCTGAATTTGATTTCAGAGTGTTGTATGTACAAAACATGAAGCAAACCCTTCACATGTACATTATTTATGATGCCATGTTATTGTGATTTTGCAATAATCCTAATTCATACTTGTGGAAACCAAATAATTATAATTATCATGATTTAATTCTGTTGAGTTGTTTTGAAATACACTATCAACACATTTGGAAAACTAAGGCATGCCTCAATATTTGCAGCTCAGTCCTTATAAGAGGAATCTGGGGACTTTGAAATCACATTAAAGACACTTTCAAGTTCCTGTCCAAAGACACATTTATTCTAATGCACTCATTCTTGTGACACAAATGTCAGGCCTTCTGATTACCATTACGTGTTGGTAAGATATGAGATTGTTTTATATGAATATATTAAAAGCGCCATTGTTATATATTTATCAGTATACATATACAGGAAACGATAGCTGTGATATATTATTATCCCTTTGTCAGCAGTCCCTTACATACCTGGCTACTGACTGTATTATACAAATAAATAACATTCATTTAATATGTTTTAACAAATAAAACCTTTGCTAAAACTCTAAACTTTGTGCTTTCCATCAAGCTAGGAGAGTGTTCTAGCTGTTCAAGTTTCATAAATTCCCTTTACAGTACCTGAGTATTAATACTGTGCATTTACATTTATAATGTGCATATATAAGCAGTAAAGTGCAAGTTACTGTTTGGTAAATAAAATAAGTGACCCAACAGGTAACTTTTTAAAACCGATGAGCCTTGATGAGCTTCACCTTAGGTTTACTGGATTTCTAAGGTCTACGGTAGCATGCGATCTGCAACCTCTAAACATTTCACATTCGTTAGAACGTCTTGTGGAGGAATCTTACCGTTTATCTTTAACTGTTACATGATTTGAACCTTTCTGACTTTTTTCTGATCATCGTGAACCTCATCAAAGGAACCAGGCTGAGATTCCAGGGATGACTTTGTGAACTGTTTTTCCAAGACGTTTTCAGATGATTCCCATTCACTGTCCTCAGAATAACCTTTGATTGTGTTGCCTGTCTCATTTTGCTGGTCCTCTTCTTCTGCTGTATCCTCTGTAATATCTGAGAGTTTCCCCTTCTGCTTTCCATCCGCATCTTCACACTCATCTTTCTCCACACAAGAACCATCTGCACTATCACTCCCCTCTGGGGTCTCTTCGTGTTCATCTTCATCATCTCCATCTTCCTCTTCTCTCACTTTTGGTCGTTCAGTGGTTGTGTATTTTAGGAAAGCCAGTATGTGAATGAGTGTCTTGAAGATTTTACGTGCAGTCTTCTTATGTGGCTTGCTCTCGCATTCAGAACTCAGATCTTGCACCTGGTTGTGTACCTCTGTTTCTGAGTCTTCTACATCAGCATCATACACTGAATTGTTATTTGCCACAGCATCTAATAAAATGACTGTTGTCTTATCTAGTTGGTCATCTTCTTGCTTTAGCTGTAAAGGAGGCTGTAATGTCTTAACTTTTCCATAATGCTCCCTTTCATCTATCTCCATATCTGGCTCAGTATCATCTTCAGCTTCATCTCCCCCTTCAGCTGATTCACCAATGTCTGCAAAATGATGACCTTCATCTCCCAGAATCTCTTCAATATCATCTTCTCTGCCACTTTCTTTACCTTTGTCTTCAACACTATCTATGACAACATCACCCTCATTCTTCAAGGGAGTTTCCTTTTCAGCCACCTCCTCATCTGGTTTTAGTTCAATTACATCATCACACCCAGTGTCCTCAGGATTTGGAAGAACGTCATGACCACCAGTTTCCTCAAGTTCTGATCCGCCCTCATCTGTCTCTTTTTCAGCTGTCCTATTATCAGAAGCTTTCCTTTGTTGTGCCAACTGTTCTTCAGCATTCTTCTCATTTATTGTAAGGTCTCCCTCTGCTGTGGTGGTGGCATCTTCAACAGTAGCTTTCTCTTCTGACATTTCAGCTCCAGTGGTCTCCTCATCAACTGTTTCTGCTTCAGAGGTCTGTTTATCTTCAGCTGACATGCCTTCTGCAGTTTCTGTATCATATTTGTGATCTCCAGCCACATCTCTGTCAGTATCAGTCTCTGCCTCATCTCCATCTGCTCTTTCTTCATCAGCTGTTTCTTCTACTAAATCTTCATTTTCAGAGCTATTTGTATGCCCATCTATAGTTTCACTCTGAGCATTATCTTTCTCTACTGCTGTCTCCTCATCAGCTGTCTCACTCTCTTCTGTTTGTCCTTCTACAGCTTCATCTTCAGCTGTCTCACCCTCCTCTGCAGTGTCATTATCAGCAGTCTCACCCTCTTCTGCAGCAGCTTCAGCATTATGTTCATCCTCTGCTGTTTCATCATCAGCTGTCTTACTGTCTTCAGCAGATTCTCTTTCAGCAGACTCCCCATCTGTTGCAGTTTCATCTTCATCTGTCTCACGTCCTCTTGCAGTTTCAGCATGTTTTGCCTCTTCTACAGGTTCTTTTACAGATGTCTCAAACTCTTCTGCAGTGTCATCATTAACTGTCTCTCCTTCAGTTTCTTCTTCAGTTTGTCCATCTTCTGCAGGGTCATCATTAGCTGTTTCTGCAGTTTCAACAACTGTCTCAATTTCTTCTGCATTTTCATCCTCAGCTATCTCAGCCTCTCCAGCAGTTTCTGTATCTTCTGAAGTTTTATTTTTAGCTGTCATACCTTCTTCTGTGTATTCTGTATTAGCAGCCTTACCCTCTGCAATGTTGTCATTGGCTGTCTCACTCTCTCTTGCAGTTCCCTGAGTATTCTGCTCATCTTCTGATGTTTTATCATTAGATGTCTCACCCTCTTCAATAGTGTCATCCTCATCATTAGGAGTCTCACCAGCAGCCTCAGCAGCCCCTTCATCTACTGTCTCGTCCTCTTCAGTGGATTCTGATTTAGCTGTAACCTTATCCTCTTCATTTTCATTTTTAGTTCTCTCACCCTCTTCTGCAGTTTCATCTCCAGCTGTCTCACACTCTTCTGCAGTTTCATCTCCAGCTGTCTCACATTCTTCTGCAGTTTCAGCTTCAGCAGTCTGCCCTTCATCTGCAGTTTGATCTTCAGCTGTCTCATCTTCTTCAGCAGTTTTATCTTGAGCTGTATCACTTTCCTCTGCAGTTTCATCTGCAGCTGCCTCACCCTCTTCTGCTATTTTATCTTCAGCTGTCTCACTCACCTCAGCTGTTTCATTTTCAGCTGTCTCACTCTCCTCTTCAGTTTTATCTTCAGCTGTCTCACTCTCCTCTGCTATTTTATCTTCAGCTGTCTCACATTCTTCTGCAGTTTCATCTCCAGCTGTCTCACATTCTTCTGCAGTTTCAGCTTCAGCAGTCTGCCCTTCATCTGCAGTTTGACCTTCAGCTGTCTCATCTTCTTCAGCAGTTTTATCTTCAGCTGTCTCACTCTCCTCTGCAGTTTTATCTTCAGCTGTATCACTCTCCTCTGCAGTTTTATCTTCTGCTGTCTCACTCTCCTCTGCAGTTTCAGCTTCAGCAGTCTGCCCTTCATCTGCAGTTTGACCTTCAGCTGTCTCATCTTCTTCAGCAGTTTTATCTTCAGCTGTCTCACTCTCCTCTGCAGTTTTATCTTCAGCTGTATCACTCTCCTCTGCAGTTTTATCTTCTGCTGTCTCACTCTCCTCTGCAGTTTCAGCTTCAGCAGTCTGCCCTTCATCTGCAGTTTGACCTTCAGCTGTCTCATCTTCTTCAGCAGTTTTATCTTCAGCTGTCTCACTCTCCTCTGCAGTTTTATCTTCAGCTGTATCACTCTCCTCTGCAGTTTGAGCTTCAGCTGTATGGTCAACTTCTACAGTTTCACTTTCATGCTCTTCTGCAGTGTCATCATTAGCTGTCTCACCCTCTTCGGCAGTTACTGCTTTAGCATTTTGCCCTTTCCATGCAATTTCACCTTCAACTGTCTCACCCTCCTCATCTGATTCATCTACAGTATTTCTGTCTTCCTCAGTGTGTCCTTCACTTGCCTTGTCTTTTGCTTTTTCTCTTTTAGTTTCAACCTGCATTATATCACCAGCATCTTCACTAATGTTATCTGATTCTTCATTGATCTTAAAGGCAGATGAACTTTCATTAACAGATGCTACCTCAGAATCAGCCTCATCATCATCCTTTTCCTCTTTTTCTTCAACATTTTCAGCTTCCTTGTTTTGTTCAGCCATCTTGTTATCAGATATCTCAGCAATTTCTTCAACTTCAACCACCTCTGTGCTGGAAATTTCTTCCAATTCTCCATTCATATCCTTCTTCACATGTCCAGCTTTATCTGATTGTTTCTCTGAAGCATCATCTTCACAAGTACTGGAGGCATTCTCATCCTTCTCACCGTCCTCACTTTCTCTAGATTTCCTAAGATTTTCTTTCCCCTCCATCTCATCTTCCTCCTTGACAACCTCAAGAGCCACATTTTCTTCGAGATCCTCTATTTTATCAACTTTGCATTCACTGGCAATCTCCTCAATCCTTTCATTGTTTGGAACAGATTTTTTAATCTGGAGAATTCTTCTTAAATCAAAGTCCATCATCACAGGTGCAGAATTGAACATTTCTGCAGGTAAAACAGGCACTGATGCCATTTTCTTTTTCACACATGTGTCACAAGGGCAATATTCATCATCACTGCGTTGATCACTAAAATCTGTTCCTGTCACTGTATAATCATCATCACTTTTTTGAGGCTGTGGGTCAACTGACTGGTTGCGCATTACTTTCAGACGCCTCCGTCTTTGCTCAGTTTGAACAGTTGATTCACGAGACATTGCCTCTCTTGGTGGTCTGGGTCTTCCTGCTCTGCCTTGAATTTTCTTTAGCTCCCTGTGTATGCTGGATTGTATGCGCCTGTGAACCTCATGTTGTAATTCACATATCATGATGTCAAGCTGTTCGTTGTCATCCAGATTCCAGCGGACTTTGAACTCATCCATTGCATTGACATAATGTTTCATAAACTGCTTTTCTAATTTATTAAGTAGGTTTAGCACCCATACAGGATCAGGATCTTGTGAAACCCTTTTTGATAATTGAGTTCTTTGTGGTGCTGGAGGGCTGCCTGAACTTGTATCCTCTTGATGGTCAGTTTCATATTCCTTATTTTTTGGATTATTTCCAGAGCTTATGTTTGATGAGGGAGGTGTTTCCATGAGTTCTCTTGGACTATCATTATTCCTGATTGTCTCATCAGAACCTGGGACATCATCTTTTGGATTCTCTTCAGCTGTGCTCTTTATCCCGGCCTCAGGGCTCCACTGAGCTCGACTTGCTGTATCAGGAGTGACTGAATCACATTTTGATTCTGGGGTTTCTAAAGCTTCCACTGTTTCATCAACTTCCTGTACTTTTGTTAGTGTATCAGGGCCTTCACATTCTGTGTTGGTCTGGGCTTGGGTGGCATCCAAAATGCTACTTTTCCCTGAGCTTCTTGAGCCACTGTTAACATCTACCCCTGAGGATGACCTAGCTTTGAATTCCTCATCCTGGGGCTGTTGATTATTAGATTTTCTTTTTTCAGGAATGTTTTCTCTCACTTTTGGGTCACAAAGCCAAAGAGACTTAAGCATGTTCATGAGCTCTTGGTATTTTGCTTTTTTCCCATTTTCATCAGTAGGACCAAAGTCTAACAACTGCAGTTTTGCCAGACAATCTAGAAGACCTTGTGCTGATGTGCTGAGTTTACGTCCATATACAGGAGACACCTCTGGTAAGCTGTGACATCTGTCAAGTTTGGGGCTCAACAAGACTTTCATTACCAGAACTGAGGAATCCAAAATCTTTGGTTCATCTACTGCTTGAGGGCGAATGCATTGGCGATCATCTTCACTAGGTTTATGATTCTCTTGAGATTTTTCATCAATAGCTCCTTCTTCACTTGTCAGATGATCGTCTTCCACCTTGTCATGTTTTTCAAGTTTGGTCACATTATATTCCTCCTTACTTTCATGTTCAATTTCTCCTGGCACATGTGATGTGCAAAGTGGCTCTATTGCATCAAAGTTGTCATGAAATTCATCCCCCAGATCACATAAAGCAGAGTCTGATGGGATTTTCCTCAGCCACTCATTCACTACCTCAGTTGGAGAGGCATTTGGCAAGCAAGAAGGACTCATCTCAGATATGTCATCATTCATCTTCTGACATGAAGAGGTGCTTTCTATTCTTTTTCTACATTTGCTACTTTTCTCACTCTTGTTGTCACTGACATTTTGTAATGTTGTTTCAAGTGGGCCACTGTGTGTCCTGTCTGGTCTATTAGATTTATGTTCTTCTGTATTCAGATTGTCAGCATTTTCTTCTCTTGTGTCAGGAACAGGGACAGTCTGAGATAACACGCTATCGTTATCGTTCGAGCCTTGAAGTAGCATAACACTTTTTTTTGATTTTTTGGGTGATTTTGGTGGGTTGGGACTAAGTCGGTTCCCTGAGGTAACTGACAGAGTTGAACTCATAAAAATGACTTCCTCATTTTTATGTGTAGATTTGTTGCATGATTTATTGCTTTTTACTGAATGCCCGTCCTCATCGCTGACTGTGGCTTTCACCTTAATCTTTTGATCATGTACTCTCAAATGAGATGATGAATTTGAAATATTACTATTTGGCCTGTCAATCATTTCCACAGTATTACTGGCTTTGTTTCTAGATTTTTTTGAGTCCAAAGTGGCTGCGGCACTTGAAACAGGTGAAACAGGTGCGACTGGCCCTGTGGACATTGTTCCTCTATTTTGTGTAGAGCTGCATTTTGAACAGATACTCTGAGATTTATGGGTAACATCTGGACTTTCAGCTGCCCCTTGACCTGTTACTGCAGTGTTTCCTGTTGAAATCCCTTCACAAGAGTGCACAGATACATTGGAGGCTTTACTGGATGACCGAATTTCTTGTGTTGGAGAGCTTTGCCTCACTGAACCGTTGGCTGATGGGTGGCTATCAGATAACGTCATTAAATTCTTTGTTTTGGAAGACACAATGCTTGTTACTTCATCACTCTCATTTGTGTCTAGAGCTGTGCCAGTGGGCAATGTAGAGCTGCAATGAGAGCATTTTGATTTGGATTTATCAGAGATATTTGACTTAGCCGATGTGAAGCTTTCAGATCTTTCCTGTGGTGGCTGTATTGCTCTCTCATTCGTCATTTGTACTGGAGACTCTAATAAACCGCTGTCAGATTTAGCGCACATTTCTGACTGTGATGATGCAGATGTTCTTGAGTTCACTCCACCCTCATCTATTTTCTCAACATCATCAGTGTCACAGTCATCTATAATTCCAATAGAAACGGAGGTGCTCGTTGGTGTTAAAACTCTGTCAGAAGTTAAACTTATTTTGGACTTTGTGGACAGGGGACTTGCAGGTATCTCTTCATGGTCAGAATCTTTTTCAGATGATACCATTGGACTTAATGACTTGTTAACTGCTCCACAAACACATTTATTTGAGTTGACTGCTTGAGATACTTTTGAATGACCTGCCACTGAACTCTTAACTTTGGTAAATTCTAAATTTATGTTATCTGTAGGAGCATTTCTCTGGTCCTCAGCCTCAGAAACTTTTGACTTCTTTGACTTTGCAGATACATTTGACTTTGCAGATGACAACTGGCTTGGTGATCTAGTCGATTTTTTCTCCACATCAGTCTTAGACACTTGAGATGCTGCAGATGCACTGGACATCACACTTGTTGATCTTTTGTCAGGCTCCTCAGTTTCTGAGAAGAGGGAGTTTTTAGACTTTGTGGAAGCATTTGATTTGGCGAGCACATTGCTTGACTTAACAGATTCTTCAACTTCTCCATTACCTGTGTTTTTAGGTTTGTCAGGAGCAACATCTGAAATGTTTGACCGTTTAGATTGTGCAGATGTCACTGATGCTTTACTTGGTGCTCTCTCCTCTACATTAGACCCTGTTACATCAGGTGCACCAGTGACATTTGATTTGTTAGATCTTTCAGAGACATCAGATTTTAATGATCTAGAACTTGATGCCCTCTCCACTTTTTGTTGATTTGGTTCATCTATCATTATTTCTGAAACTTTTGATGTCCTGGTTCTTACAGAGGAAGTTGATTTTGCAGACATTGCACTCAGAGCTCTTTCTTTGATTTCTTCAGCTTCAGATATCATTGATCTAGATTTTGTAGAGTAAGATGAAATTGCACTTGGAGGTCTGTCTTTGTTGTGTACTTCAGCAGGGTCACCATACACAAGTTCTGAATGCATTGACTTTATACTGGATTTAGTGGACATGACATCTGATGCATTTTCTTTATGTGCTTCATCATCTGGCTCTTGGGGAGATACTTCTGAGATTCTTGAGGCCTTTGACTTTGCGGAAATAGTAGATCTTGTAGAAATATGAGATTTTCCTGACATAGCACTTGGTGCTCTGTCAACTTTTTCCGTGTCTTCGGCTTCGACAGCTGCAGTTGCAGAAGCATTTGTTTTTTTTGACTTTGCAGAAATATTGGATTTTGCAGACGAAGCACTCTGAGATCGTTCCTCTGTTTGGTGTTCTGCTCCCTGAGGCAAACATTCTGCTTTTGAAGTATTTGATGTTCTTGATCTTTCAGATGCATTAGATCTAGCTGACATGATGCTCTGAGCTCCATCTTCTGCAACATCAACTTCATCAGTCACATTTTCTGAAAATTCAGACTGATTGGATTTCACAGACAATGCACTCTGAGCTCTGCCTTCATTTTGATCCTCTGTTTCTACAGGTTCTTCTATGACTAATTCTGAGGCCTCTGATTTTACTGGTTTTGTCGACACATTCGATCTTGAGGACGCTGCACTTACAGATCTTAAATCAGCTCTATGTTCCTGAGCCACAGTGTCAACAGTTGCTAAATCTGATGTTTGAGATTTCTCTGATTTAACAGAGGTATGAGATTTTGTGGACAATGCACTTGATGTCCTTTCCTCTTTCTCCTCAACATCTGCACCACATTCATTTGATGTAGTCAATGTTTCAGAAGTATGTGATACTGCAGACAGCTGCTCATCGTCTTGGTCTTGTAATTGTGTATGCTCAACTCCTGCATCCTCTGAAAGTTTTGACCTCTTAGATGTTGCAGAAAGATTTGATTTAGCTGATATTGCACTTGATGCTCTTTGTTCTAGTTGCTCTACATCTGTGGAGACTTCAGATTTAGCAGACGTAGCACTGCAGGCTCTTTCTTCTGTTTCCTCCCCATCCATGTGGTCTTCAGGGGCTTCAGATGACACCTTGGACTTATTTGACTTCAGTGAAGCTTTTGATTTGTGTGACATAGCGCTTGAAGCTCGTTCCTTACTTTCCTCTCCTGATCTTTCAACAGCTGTTGGTGTAGCCTCAGATTTTCTTGATTTTGAAGATGTAGAAGATTTTGCAGAAATCGCACTTGATGCTCTTTCCTGCATTTCCTCTTTGTCCTGTGCTTTGATCTGTTCTTGGTCTCCTTCTGAAATTTGGGATGCTGTAGAAACATTTGACTTAGACATGGAGCTCAGGCATCTCTCACCCGGCAGTTCATTATCCACTTGAGGAGCTTCAGGTTCATCTAATTTGACAGAAACATTAGAATTTGTAGACATGGCACTCAGTGCTCTTTCTTTTTCCTCCCCATCATGTGGTTGCATAGTCATTGCTGGCAGAACATCTGAAAGTGTTGATTTGAAAGTGGCTGATATGCCACTTGCAGTTTGATCTTGCAACTCTTCTTCTTCTCCCCCTTCTTGGAAAGAAGCTGCTTCTGAAATCTCAGACTTGGATTTTTGTGAAACAGATGATTTAACAAAAACTCTGCTGGAAGCTCTGTCTTGCTTGTACTCCTCAAGCCCCTCAAGAACTTTGAATTCATCATTTGTCAGCTCTTTAATTCCAGACCTGTTTGAGGTTGTGGATTTAACACTTGAAGCTCTTTCTTCTATTTGCTCCTCTGCTCCTTCGGCTTCCTCAGGCTGTGGCTCTTTAGACAGACTTGATTTTGCAGACATATTTGATTTACCTGACATGGCACTTGCTGTCCTCTCTTCAACATTGTCCTGTAATTTAGCAAGCTGATCAGAGCCATTTTCTGATAGTTTTGATGTTTTGGATCTCGCAGATGTATTTGATTTAACAGACATGGGACTTGATGTCCTTACTTCAGTCTCCTGGTCCTCAGGTAAATGTTCTGACATTTCAGATACTGAGTTCTCAGATTTCTGAGACTTTATTGATATGGCACTGGGTGCTCTTCTATCCTGTATAGCTGAATGTTCCTGCTCAAGTACTTCTGTAATATTGGATTTGTTTGATTTTCCAGATGTATTTGATTTAATGGACATAGCACTTGATGATCGCTCCTCTGTTATGTTGTTGTATTCTTCAGCACTCTCAGCAGCAATATTATCTTGAGAACAGGCTGATGACTTGCATTTTGTAGACATTTTCGATTTGGCTGACATCTCATTTGGTGCACTCTCTTTTGTTCCTGGTTGACTATTTTCTAAAGCCACTGGGGCTACTGTGTCCAGGCATTTACTCTTTTTGGATCCAGACAGTGCTTTGGACAGAGCAGATTCTGCACTGCCCGGCCTGAAATTTTGATCATCCATTTCTGTAGGGGTAAGTTTTCGGCACGTTTTGGACCGTCCCAATGATGATGGTTTGCTTGGTGGTCTTGGTGATAAATGTGTCATAGATGCAGGAGATCTACAGGGTGTATCAGAACATGGGTTTGATTCAGCACCTTTACTGTGCTCATCCTCTTGTTGGTCATTATCATGGGATGCTCTTGAGATACTTGGAAGGTCTAAATCTTCCTCATCTTGATCTTCCTTTAGTGATGCTAAAATCTGTGATGAAGAGCTTACAGTGGATACAGGCCTCTCATCTTCCACTACGGGTTGAGTGATCTGTACATATAATTGCTCTTTTTGTGACTCTTTGGTGTTATCAGGTCTACCCTCATCATAATCAGATGCCTGAGTCTTCTCAGTCATCCCACATTTTTCTTCTGCAGATCCTGTGGTCTTTATTTTTGAGGACACTGAACATATTTCACTTCGCCTGCAGCAACAGTTGATGGTACAGTGTTTAAGTGTGGTGTCGCCCTGCTGCCCGAAGGTCTGTTCAATGCAAGTTGCTCTTTCCACCACATGTTCTGTGTACTCCTCACTGGACATTGTATGCATGCTGTCAGAAGATGCCTTTTTGCGGACTATTCTGTGTGAAGATGCACTGGAGCTTGAGGATCTGATGTGCCTCACGGCTGTTTGGTCAGGAAGGATGGGATTCTTCCAGATGTCGTACTCTTTGGATTGAGTGCAATGAGGTTCTTCAAAATGTCTTTGGTAATGTTTGGCGTTGTATGTTTCTTCCACCTCGCCGGCAGAGAGAGACTCTGCTTCTGAGCAGCTCTCTGCACTGCCGTGGGAAATGCAACATGCATCATCGTGTGCTGAATGGGATTCGTTTAAAGTGCTTGTTGACTTTTTGACTTCTGTGGACCAGTGCAATGTCTCATCGTGTAACAGTCGAAAGCGCACTTTCATCTCCATTGACAGGCTTCCGTCTTTGTTAACTAAAACTCGCTTTTCAATGTCATCATCCATCGAACCTTCTCTGGTGTGAGGATAAGCACCTGTGTGTCCTGGTGGCAATGAGTTCAGTCCGTTTGAAAATGACTTGTTGCTTGAATCGCATCTTGGATGAAAGACGCTTCGCTTTGTTTCAAGTCCAAAGTTTACTACAAGTAATAAAGTAAACAAAGTTAAGTAAATAAATAATACAAGTAACAGTAATGGGCACTTTCCACAAATATGGTACTTTACACTTTTGTTTTTAAAAAGTATATATGTACAAATTCTTGTTTTGTTTGTGAGAACTATTGGATATTATAGATGGTGACTTTTTTTTGGGCCTATCCCATTTTTGAGGGCTTGACCTTCTAGAATGTATTCATTAACTATACTACAATGTCCTGTTTAAAATTGTTTGTTAAATAATATTCAATTCATTAAGGAAAACAAACATTTTTATTATTATCAACTCAATTTACTTTCCATAACTGTCCAACATGACACAGTGAATTACCATTTTTCTTGGCTGTCTTCTCATCACTGCCGACACTAGAGCGTGACTTTAGGTTCAGCTTTGGGAGTTTGTCATGAGAGTTTTTTCTGAAGCTGTCCAGCAGAAGTGGGTGGAAGTGCTCACGTCCCACACAGACCAAAATACCGGAGCACTGCAGCAGACTTTGTACACTGTCGACCTGAAAAACAGCCACAGTCTGTTAGAAAAACTGCAGCGCTTGTAGATTACAATATCAGAATCCAGTTGATCAATATCAGCAATATCTGACTGGAAAGATATCAGCTGGAAATTTATTACAACTGCCAAGTTCTGATGAGGAAATGTGTTATGATGGATTGAAGCCATTCCAATTAAAGGTTAATGACTATAGGAAGTGTAACCATCTGGTTTAGACATTTTCCCACAATACTTTTAATCATTAAAACAGTGAACAGCAAATGTGTGTGATCCATTATACAGCGTGAGTCCGAGCGTGTGGGTCAGCACAAATAGCGTGCAAACAAAAATACAAACAAGCAGGTCATAGGTCAACTCAAAAGGTTTTCCTGTTTCTATAAAAATAGGGGGGAAAAAATCTAAATTTGCAAATACACAGTAAATCAAACAGTTTGACCTCTCCACTTCTTCATGTTAGGTATTGTGGGTATTATAAGTACTGAAGTACTGGTTATCGCTCAATCACCTGAGATGACAAAGCATTCTGTATCACAACACAATGCGTGAAGCTCAAGCATGACTTTGAGGTTCTCTTGTTTTGGACACCATCTTTATTTCTGGGAAAAAGTCCTTTTTGTATTCAAGGGTGTTTGTTCTAAGAGGCTTGTTTAAAGGTATTTCTATAGCTTAAAAGAACGATGTTCTTTAACCACAGTGATAACAGGTTCTGTTCACATGACTCGCAGTAGGTCATCCAGTCATGGATATTGTGAAGCTGCATTTGGAACTTGTAGGTTCAATGAAGGAAATGATGCTGTTAACAATCCTTTAACTATAGTAATTCAACATTTCAGTCACACATTGAGAATAAAAGTAAACACATCCACATTACATTTCACTCTGTACCACCATTCCTATTTTATGCTATATCTGCATGCTTTGCAGTTTCGTATCTTCAAAACATTTCAATTTTTCCAGTGGGTTTGAAGATAATTAATTGAAACTGTAGAGGATGCAAGTATCTCAAACCGCATGTTTTCATAGCATTGACCTGCTTCTGTTGGTTCAAAATAGCTCTGATTTGAGCAAGATTAATAGTTATTCTCTGGATGTTGGTATATCTCTGCTGTGCAGAAATACCAGTGAAGGAATATTCCTCCAACGAGAAGAACAGGAAACAATAATTCAGAGATTGAAATAAGTTTTATTTGATAAAGTTTTAAGACAAATAAAAATGTAAAACCTAAGGCTGTAATTTTAATTCTAACGGAGTCTTAATTCTGAGAAATTAAGCCAAAAATAAACTAATTGTGGAAAAATAGTCTAAAGGCAGCATGGAAATACTAAGCAATGTTACATCCAGTTTAACACAGGTAGAGCTCATAGAACAACACACACTATATTTGTAATTATAAATAATGTTGCTGAGGCATTTGTCTTGCCCAAATATCTGCATTACGTCTTAAGTGAAGGGCAAAAATTTATATCTTTAACATGATACCTTTATGCTGGATTCTGTGAAAGTTTCCTCATAGTACATGTTCAACTTTTCAACCAATGACATATAAACCTCTACCCTTGTAGATTTATTTCTGGCATTGTCTCAGTGACATTCGTAATGATATCTGTGTATCAGTCAGGCCCCTGTGGAGTGGTGTGTGCTGTTTTACAGCATGTTTTCTAAAGGAAAGTACATGCTTGCGGTAGAACTAATAGGATGTGCCTGCTGTATCCCCACAGAGGACCAGCAGCGCTGATCAGAGTCAGCAGTGACCAGCGAGTCCAGCTCTCATAGACGGGAAATGCTGGATCAACTCCAAACATTCTGTGCATTCTTAGTTTAGAAACTGTCCTCTTTTAAAGGGGCAGTGCTTTCTGTGAGCACATGAGACATGTCTTGATTTTGTAGGCTCAGGGCTACATAAACTTCTCACCTTTTATCAGGGCTGCCATAGCTCATTCCCAGAGGGACTATTTCTTACACTGCCCTGTCCCCCCGTCCACCTCTTATCTGACCAAAGCACCTGCAGACTGTAATTCTTTATTTTTTCCTCTTCCATGGTCTGTGGCATATGCCCTTAAGCACTAGTAGCAGATTTGAGATCCTGTAGCTTTGAGACCTTCCGCTGTCATGTGTGGAGTTACACATACCAAACTTCCTGTTAGCATGTTCTCATTAAAGACAAACTTATAGTTGATACATTTGCTAACCTACTCTTCTAACGTGTTTATATCAGATATTTTCCAGTTTCACCCACTAGAGGCCTCTGTGTCCTTAAAACATTTGTCTCTTTGGAAACCAGCAGCTGGTCTTTCTTCATAGCAAAATTTAAAATTTAACTCGATTACACACTTCAGTCATTCAACAAAAATATTATATTACTTATGTTTGGGCCCTTAGAGATAACAAATAAATAAATGCTATGACATTTCGTTTTCAAAGGTTTTTGATTATTAGACATGAGTCTCACCTTGTGGCCATCCAGTGTGTAGAGCTTCCTGATGAGACATTGCATGAGCTCAGAAACCTCCTCCATGAAGAGTCCTAAACTCCGCAAACTCCTGCGGTGCAGCACGATGGTCCTCTGGACCGCTGGGTCACTGTTCTTCACCAGCACAATTCTCCTGGAGTGCCTGTGATGATGGTGATCTTCAACTTCTCCAAGAGCTTCCTCTGGTCGAGTGGGCCTTCTGGTCATGTATTGATGAGCATGTGGATGTGTCTGGTAATTATACCACGGGGCTGAGTAAGTTCCCGAGGCCTCTGAGGTCATTGTCATAGCCTGCTGGTGATCAGCACACAGGTAGCACCCACGATCCTCCGGCAGTCTGTTCAGACTAGGAAAGCCCGTGTGTGATGCCGCAGACCAGTGTCCATAAGACAAAGAAGGCTTGAAGGATGGTTCATCCAAGATGGCGTCAAAGCATTGAAAGCTTCGCTTGTGGGAACCCATTGTAACTTCATCCAGCGGCTGGAGGCAGCTGTCAGGTTTCAATCAGAGGATAAGATGACCACAGGAGCACACAGCAGCGCTATATGCTGTCTGGCCCAGCAGTCCACATCATCCCCTCCCTGTTCATACCACTCTGCAGAAAGGTTATACATACCCAGGTTATAATCACAAACCGAGAAGGGCTATTAGGCCAACAAATTTGTCTATGGGAATAACGGTGATGCACATGGGACAGCAATATGCAATTGTGTTGTCATAAAAAATGCAATATAAAAAAACAATTTTGCAGGCATGCACCAAACTTTATGCAAGGATGCAGGCATATTATGAGTGTATTTGTGTGCACATGCCTGCAGGTTGCACACAGGCTGTTCTCAAGCATAATGAACTGATTCCAATACTAATTAAATGCAATCAGAAACAAAGTCTGAGTAAGGTGTTTCCTCATGAAATCAAGTATGTTTAGATGAATTGATACCTTACAGCATTTTTTTAAATATAAATCCAATACACAGATCCAGTGGTTTTCTACTTTCTCACATATAGGAATCTCATTAAATTTTCTCTCAATTCAGCAATTTATTACACAACTCAGTTTAGTCTTAAACAGTATTTACATACATACTTTACACAATGTGTATGTAAGTTTGTACATCATATATGTACAACGACACAGAGCCCAAATGCTTTTTGACCACTGTAACAGTCCAAAACAAAAGTTAGTATACCTGTAATGTTGATGTCTAACCATAAATCTGCAGGAAGCCCAATGGTAAATCGTGACAGCACATTTGAGTCTGGCAAGCTCTGTGTCAGGATGCATTATAGAGCCAGAGAAAAATGATGGACAGATATCACAGACTAAGCCAGGATGAAAAGAGCAGACATGGAAGACAAGGTCCACCAGAATTAGACTAAAGAGCTTATCTACAAGCGCAGGGAGAAAGTGGAAGCAACATGTGACAGGTAAGACTGAAGTAGAAGCTTATTGTTATTTTTGCTCCAAGTACAAATGTGAAAATTAAGCACTACCAGTTTATGTAATTTAAGAAAGCAAAGGGAAAGGGTGAGAATTAGAGTTCACAAAAAACTGTACATAATCAGAATAACAATTCTGATTTCTTAAAGGTCACTCAATATACGGCCTGATATTCTGATCCAACTATTCAATGTGGGAATTAAAGGCAGAAAAGACCATATTTTGATTGTTATCAGAACAATAACAGAGGAATGAAACAGCCTGAAGTCCATTGCATAACAGGACCAAATCAGACTCTCTTGCAAAGCGAGTTATAATAGTTCATAATAAATAACTGAAACAAAACAGGTTAACAAAACACCAGGACAAGATGAGAAAACAGATGTGCAAAACACTCTGACATTACAAGAAAAATTAAAACTGATAATGTCACAACAAATGAGAAAATGTGGAAATTGTCTCATGGTCATAATGTCTGTGACTTTAATTGGTTACTTTTGAGATGTTTGATTCCTCAAAAGAATTTTGAAATTTGGTTACCTAATCTCACCTCAGGGCTTAATGATTGCCAGATTACAGAATTAGAAAATCCAGAACTGTATCTTCCTGTCTGGCAACAAAAAAACATTCAGATCAATTCCAAACCCCAGAGGCCTGTTTCAATATCTGCTTTTCATGTAAGCATTTGAAGAAAACATAATTATATCATTCATATGACATCAATTATGTTTCACAAAACATGTAAATTCCTGCATTGCTGGTGATCTGTAAGGCCAAAACAGCATTGAGCAAACCTGAGGTAAGAACAGCGCGGTGCTGCGAGCCTCATGGAAAGTGTGTTTGGAAAATGTACCGAAGTTTTGAGTAGCAGTAACTCTGACTGGCACAATCCTATTCATATCTATTACAGACAATTACGCTGATGTTTCTGATTATTTTATTGCATTCACCTGTTTTGATATTCCTAATTTGATATTAACTTAATTCTTAAAAGTCCATCAGAAACATCTGCTGCATAACAAAAAATGGAAAGATTCCTGCTTGCTCTCCTTTAAGAAAATAAAATGAATGTTTACATTTTATTTTCCTAAAGAAAGAGTGGCAGGATAATGACTGTGGAAGGATCAGTAATAGTCTTAATTACAGTATGCATTAACTGCAGTTCAAATCAAACTAAAGCTTTCATTTGGATTGAAGCTTTTGACTGTACAACAGAAATTGTCCAGCCTGTGTCCTGTCTCATATCCCATTCCTTCTCTCTCACTTTCCTTTCTGCCTCCGTCATCTAAATAAATGCAAAAGGGGAAATAACACAAAATAACTCACCGAGATGGGAAGCATGTTCTTACTGCTGAGAACACTATCCTTATAGAGTTTCTCCGTTTTTCTTTCTACACAATGAGAGTTTAGGAGGGGAGCTGCTATGAAGTGCTCCCCTGTGAAGCTCTGAGAAGCTCTGCTCCCAATGTGGACATGCCTGCTAATCGGTCCATGAGATGCTAAAGATAGAATGAAAAGCCTTCCTAATCACCCTGAGACTACTTCAAAATCTGCTGAGGCTTTGGACACGAGTAGAACTTGGCCACTGCATGAAAGAGCGCACAAACTTAGAGCATTGTTACAATATTGTGCAGGGGATCTTTAAAAAGTCAACAAAAATTAGGTAA
The DNA here is from genome assembly GCA_036877525.1 of Chromobotia macracanthus. NCBI lineage: Eukaryota > Metazoa > Chordata > Actinopteri > Cypriniformes > Botiidae > Chromobotia > Chromobotia macracanthus. The sequence goes on from JAZGTH010000025.1 coordinate 3,037,597, forward strand.
CCAATTTTCAAGCTTTAGTGTGTCATGGACAATCCAATAGTTCTAAAGCGATTATGTATTTTATGGTATATTTTACCCAGAATTGAAAATTGTTGACATAAATAATCTAGATTACTGCAGTTGTTCAACAAGAGTGGAGATAAAACAATCATAAAGATGTGGGCTACTAAAACAACAATTGCAGCCTCGGTCCAGGAGGAGGGATGTGGGGAACTGAAGGTCTGCTCTGTCACATCTGTGAGTTTAAGTCAGGCTCATAAACCCAGTGTTGTACTGTCCATCAAACAGCACAACACAAGGTACTCGGTAAGAAGACTGAGCTGAGAGCAGTGCTAATGAGGGTGTCTGGGATGATCCAGTTAACTTAATGTGTGGCCCAGATGGAAATGGATTAATGGCTCTTATTCAGCTGTAATTAGAATAATACATATCACACTGCTGCCCAGAGGTAGCAGTTCAGGTCGGAACCAACACTGTTTTCATTAGACCCAGCCAGCAATGAAATATTCAATTTATCATATGTACAGCAAAAATCTGATACTGAAAGCATTACATGTGAATGCCACGTCCATGAAAATGTCTCTCTGCACAGTGCTGTTTCAAGCCAACTGGCATGTGAAGAGCAACCGCTCACAAGTAAGAATAAAACAATTAAATCAATGTTTATAAAGTGTGTGACTCAATTATTTCTTTAAGCACAGAAGGGCTCTGTGGTTGCCCTGGTGAATTTATTTTATCCTATGTACCCCTTTACCCTCATCAGTAAGGCTCAACTACCCCCTGTGGTACGTGTATGTCTGGTTGGGAATCACTGATATATATCACAAACACTTCTGGGAATCAACATATACAAACATCACATTAAATCAGCAGGAAACAGCTTATATACAGGCAGAATATACTCAATGTTAGTTGCTAATGACTCTCTTATCAGAAACTGCACCTTGTAAACACATCCCAAACCTGTTACCACAAACACTCCAGTAAATACAGAGGTAAAATGCTTATACACCAGAGACCATGTCTTCCTGCAGATACTGTACACTCACACACTGTAAAGGTGAGCCTGCCTTTCCAGCCATCTGTCTGTGTGTCATAAGAAGCTTGGCCGAGCGGATGGGTGAGTGAGGACAGAGGATTTTTATCTCCTGAGTCATGTGCTGTAGGACCCCTGTGAGGCTCTACCCCTGAGTCAGTCAATCAGGAACTGATGCTCGCCTCCCCGCCTCATATTCACTGTTGACTCCCTTTACTCCGCCCACTGGGTCTTTCCTGAATTAAGGAAACTCCCATTCGACCATTTAAAAATATATTTAAATTGTAAAGCACTGCAAGAATTCTGAGGACGTCACATGGTGAAGAAAAGACAGAATGGAAGATAAATACACTGTGAATTGCACAATATATTAAGGTTGTATAAACTGATCATGTCCGACATTACTTTTAGTTCTTTGTCCATGTTTATTTGGCCCACACGTGAGTTCTGACACCTGAGCTCCAGCATCCACGTCAGAACTAATTACTGCAGAAGCTGCTCTGCTACAAGCTGCAGCTGCATATGTGTTGTTTTTCAAGCAGTGTCATAAAATATGATGTATATTATTAAAAAGAAGAATATTTACTAACATTTCTCAAAATATTGAAACCATGAACAGTGAAAACATTCACTCATATTCGCCTGTTAATATATATAGGTCTGTCATACTGTAACACTGATATCTACAGTATTACCTGTATTCTTAGGCAACAGAACCATTTATTAGGCGAAACAATAGTAGTTTTTGGTATTTTTGTAGGTTGTTTTGTGAGCTAAGAGTGTGTATCTTGTGTGTGTGTGTGTGTGTGTGTGTGTGTGTGTGTGTGTGTGTGTGTGTGTGTGTGTGTGTGTGTAGAGAGAGAGAGAGAGCGAGAGAGAGAGAGCACAGAGGAAGGTGAGTATCACCTGAGGTCTTTGTGAACATCAGACACTTTATCAAATGCTAATTTCAGAATTTTTCCATAATCAACTTTACCTGCATAAAAAGCAGCTGAATTAATTCTGATGCATTTGCAAGGTTGCATTTACACTCATGCATTTATGAACACATCCTGCAGTGTATTTATTGTACCACCCTGTCACATGACTCTTCAGTGTGCTGCTCATTCTAACTCTACAGTTTATTTTTCACTTTATGCTTGGAAAGAAAGGAATATCTGGGCATCATCATTTTTTCTTACTGCTGGCTGTCATTGTGTTGTTTATATTTAATAATTATAGTTCCTGGAGTTGTAATTTTATATTTTTCCAAATTTTCCCCTCATTACCACTTTAATTTGAGTCAAAGAACTTGACAAATTTTGAGATAGAAAATGAGCATCTCACAACTTTTCACAAAGTTTCTCTGTGTTCTTCAAACACATTCATCAGAAGAGGGACTCTGAGTACAGCAATTGAAAGATATTGACATACCTGCGTTATTATGGTATGTTAAAGACCACCGTACCTGTAGTAAATAAAGAGAAATTCTGTGTGCCCTGAAAATATTACTGTTTATCATCTATGCAACATAATCTTACTTGTGGGTTCTTCTAATCCCAACACTTGAACATAAGAGACTTTTAGATTTCGTCCTTCAATCTACACACACCATAGTTAATGTCCCGTTATACACCTATCAAGATGTATCATGACGAACTGTCAGACATCAGGGGTACTGTGACTCACTTCCATGATGTTCGTTTGAAGTCAGGTCTTAAGGAAACAGATCAGATCATCCACCAAAAGATTTCCAAACTCATGAACAACATCACCCTATAATGTCTGCCCACATGTGGGGAAATATTACTTTGTGCAGTGCCCAAGGTCAGCTGCTACTGATCCTCCCTCTGTTATCACACTGTAAACACACAGGATCAAGGCGTCGGAAATTCTTTTTTGCCAAAATAAAACGATGATTTTTACATGGATGAAGAGAGGTGCTGTGTAGTCAACTTTAAATGTGTTTGATGAAGTTTGATCAATTCAACACTTCCCTAGTCTTCACATGCAAGTCTTTGGTTAATAACTCTGATCATAGACACATTCTTACTCGTGTGATTTGTCTACACAGCAGGTATAAAGTCCACAGCAGCCGTAACAGGATGAAACTGTTTAAAGCATCACTCATCATAATCATTACTGTGGTTTCAGGAAATTAGTTGAGTAAACACAGACACAATAGTTATGGACTTCAAGCAAGATTTTGGTGGCAGAGCCTCCATGATCTCAAGAGAAACATTGTTAAAACTGATAAACATGTGCAAGTACAGAGGGAATGTGGTTTGTTCATTACACCTCACAGACTGAGAATTATAATTGTGTCTGAAAATACTCCTCAAAATGAAATGGCTGAAAACATTTGTGCAGTTCAAATAGGTCGCAGATCACTGGAACAAAAAATTCCTGAGTGTTTTGCTGTCACCAAAAACTGCTGCCAGGAGCAGGACAGGAAATGACGTCACTTTTTACACAGACTAAATGAAAGATCCACATTGCAATTAGGAAGCACAATAGGAACATCCTTCTCCACATTGGGGTTAAGAGTTATGACACTCCTGGGAGCTCCTGTGCTTTACAAAAACAAGCCTGTAGTTTCTGCAGTCCACTCGCACTGACCCTGGTAGGATGTACACAACATCATTCTCTGCCTCAGCACAAGAACGTGTGAGCTGTGAATCTACATGTCAGCTTCTAATGGGTATTGTAGGCCACAAGTGAGGAAGTTCCTGACACAAATGTCACGTAAATTGCTTAGAAGACGCTATTCTTAGCTTTAAAAGTGTTATGTCAGAATCCGTTCCTTTTACGTTCCATGTTGTCAAAGTCACAAATCACAGTTTCATGATTTAGAGATTTTTACATGCTAGCGCTGAATTTGTTTCATAGAGTACTCGTGAAATACACAGAAACATTTCACAATTAGCACATATGATGAACATATCCTGACAATACTGAGCAGTTGGAGACAAAGCATAAAATACTGATATTGGAATCCTTTCACTCAAAAAAAAAGGAAATGAGGAGCTGTTTTCTCTCTCATGGTTGGCAGTCAAACTCCAGCCTCATTTTCTCAGTTAATGGCACCAGTATCTGCAGTAAACAGGTGCTGGACACAACACGTCTGGCGTATTCACATGCAGGTATAGGTGGGTGGCCGTTGGCTGCTTGCACCGTCCCTCAAGTTCTCAGGGGTTCCCATCTGTACCCATGCGCTGGCTCCACCACATGGCACAGGGCCCCGGGCCGGGTCTGCTCCATTCTTTAGTTGGCCTTGTACAGCACCTGCACCACATCTGCTTGCCGAGTCTGTTGTTCTACCACAATAAGCAGGAATGCAGGGTAACAGCTAGACCTATAATCCCCAGCCACTGGTAATAGATGCCAAATATGAATGGTAAGCAGGGTATTATTCTGCTGGATTCACATGCTGGTATGAGCAATGACCAAATTGACAGACACAGAGTCTTATTCTGTTTAAAAGGCTGGCCATGAGGATGTGGCACACTGGAGTGATCAGGCAGACGGCTTTTTACGGTTCTATTTAAATTCACCGTTTTTACACTGATGAGGACAATTTTAAAACTGTTGAAAAGAGTTGTGTGCGACACATTTATACAATTAGTTCTGGTCCTCTAATTTTGATTGGCCAAGCAGCGCTTCAAGCGTGATATTTAAAACAACAACCGTTAGAGGTAACACATTCTGCTTCTATGATATCTACATAAATATCTATCGAAAATAATGTCATGACACATTATTATTATTACTGCAATAGCCAACCCAACATATGTCAGTGTAGCAGGTGAACTGAACACATGAGGTGGAAGCAAGACTGTTTTGCTTTGCAGGGCAGTTTTCTGTGTTTTCTCTCGCTCCAGTTCTTTGTATAAAAGCATCACAGTTATGCTGCTATGCTGATTGTCATGGCTTTGATTACCTGCAGCTTTATAATAACTGTGCTGGTATTGTGTACGTAAGCACTCTTGCTGTTGTGATATTGATTAAAGATTCATTTGAATTCATGATGATGGTTACGTTAATTTGATGAATCATTTCTCGTTGTTCGCAAGTACGCTGTCTGGCCTGGGGATGCTGTAAGCTAATAAGCAAACCCAAGTTTATTTGAAGAATACAATAGAAGAAGATTTGTAAGAACATATAGGATATTCCAGGCTACTTTTACAATAATATTTGCTGCTATGTTTATTTTTGATACAATTCTAATGAATTACAACGAAATAAAAAGCATGTGAGTCAGAGACACAGTGAACAGGGCCAGGAAATGACTGTGACGTAGCAGCATTATGCTTAAGAATGATTAACTGTGTCTGCATTACAGTAATCTCCTGTATGTGTCAGGATTAACCGTAATAGTCACACATCTACAGTACATTTTAACTTCAGTTCCCAGCATGCATTGCAGCATGAATAAATTTAGCAGCTGGGTTTTTTTGGAAAAAAATTCTTGGTTTATTTGGAAAACTATTATTTTTAAATGGGACACTAATTAATATATTTGTAACTTTAACTGAACCATGTTACAGTTATGTCACAATGCAGGACAATATGATTATTTTTATTGTTTTGTAGTAATTTGTTGTATGGTCAAAAATGCTTAAGCCTACACTGGCACTGCAATTTTATTGTCTTTTTAATGTATGCAGTTTCCAATAGTTCATAGTATATGCCGTGTAACATACCTTTTCAGGGCTGACATTATAATGGTTTTTGTCCACACCCATCAGGGCTTACGATGGGAGCCCGAGCCAGTATGTCTCCGACAGGGGTGTCAATAAGCCTGACCCCCCCTCCCTCAGGACACTTAATACTTTACCCAGATGTTTTCAGCAAGGTCGTCCACATACTGTCACACCATCAGATACCCGCTGTAAGGAAGATGGCGCGTGCTGCAACTCTCTCTCGCATATTTGCCCAGTGATGTGACGTCACTGCTGGGGAAACAGGAAGCAGCTGAGACTACCTGACATCCACGTTCCACAGGGCTGACCTGAGAATGGAGCCGATCCAGGGAGCAATCAGGAAGAAAAAACAAGAAAAGCCCATTAAAGACGGGAAATTTGTTTATTCAAACTTTTGTAAGGGTGATTCCCTGGTATAGCAAAAAATAAAGAAGTTTAACAGTGTAGAATTCAATTTTTTATATTGTGTTTTCTCATTTTGTCAAGAGTGTCAAAAAGTTAGATTTGCCTGAATGATCTTTTCCAAAGAATTACAAAATTTCAATAAATGAAATAATTTAATATTATATTCAGTTTGTAAATATTTAAAACAAAGAATTGCTGTCCTTAATACGGCTGTCATTCCCAAGCATTTTACAGTACAAATGTTTAAATTATATTTGGGTTATAATACAAATGAGAAGCGTGACAGTTTGAAAATTAAAAATGTATTTCATTTTAAGAACTTAAAACTTATACCAAATTGTTTAGCATAAGTACAAAGTTAATTGACTATGACCTCTAATTGAAGAATAACTGATAAATATCTTAATATTTTACAGAAAAACATGCTACATAATAATAAATAGCTCACAATACAGAGCAGCCAGCACTCCAGCCTATTTAAAGAACATGGAAACGGCCATTCTGTGTGTGACATGGAGTGCAGTGTATTCTTAGTGTGCTGCTGGAGAATTATTCAGGTTTCACACAGGAAAAGATTGTAGCAGATGAGCTGATTGTTTGGCCCGGCTTCCTGAAAGTCAGCAGTCTCCACAGTGACTACGATGGGTTGTGGTGTTTATGAGTACTATATAGAATAATAATATAGAATAGGCCAGTATTTTGGTTAAAACATTTGTAAAGCTGTTAGAATATACTTCGAGTCATACACATTGTACACTTTTGTTGCATTTGAATGGTTGATGTATTCTGAGAAATATTTTATAAATACTGGTTGAAATGTTTCGATATAGACAAAGGACACAGTGGCCTTCCTTCAGGGCAATGGAAAAGGTTGTATTGGGGCCAGTAACCCCAACCCCAGGGGTGCCTGGGTCATAAGTCAAAAGTCAGGCCTCGGCCTACGGCTGGTGGCCACATTCCCTCCTTCTCCCAAGCACATTGTGTCATAACATATGATGAACGTGCCACGACTAAAATGTTTCCTAAAAATTAACGCAATGACTTGTTTCGCAGCTCACATCATGACCATGAGCTGCTTCCACTTGTCTTTGTAGGTAGTGACAGAGACAGATTAGGAAAATCTGTGCTGAGCCCGGTGTGTGGTCAGACCAGAGGAGGGTCAAATTGAAGCCCTAAAAAAACCACGGTGTGAGATATTAATCAACAAGAGCCATGTTTCCTCCCTGTTCAAATGAACAGCAGGTCCCCTTCCCTCAGTACGGGCTCTTTTAATGCAGGGACCGGCCGGGGCCCAAACATCCTGACAGAGAGAGGCTTTACTCTTATCAGGCAGGAAACACTGCCTCTCCGCTACATCCTCTTTACAAGAAACACGACTCAACCGTTCCCAAAAAATGCAGGAAGACCGAGCCAGACTCCAGGATTTGTCAAACACCCACCACTGTGCCCCCCATCCCCCACTTCAGATTCCTTTTATCAATAAACAGAAGGAATTTTAAAATAGAGAGAGAGACGGAGGGAGAGAAATAAAACGATGAACGTGTAAAACAGTCGACGGGGACGAGGTGTATTTATTTATTTTGCAGCGATTATGAAAGCCTGCTTCAGCAAGATAGGACAGGCAGGAGAGGGGTGAGGGTAGGAGGAGAGTTCCAACAGACACGCACCCAGAATAAGACGGAGAAACAAAAGGCCCGTAGAGATGGAGGCGGAGAAAAAACAGCAGAGCCTGTTTTACACTAATCCACTGATCCGCAGAGGAGTGAAACTGAGTGCATAATGGGTGTTGGTGATAGCAAACTGGGAACACAGGGTGGTTACCGCGGGTTTCCAGTACCGTGGCTATAGCAACGGACTGCCGCACACAACAAAATTTCATAGGTCAGGTTCTGAATGAGATGAGAAAAAAGTGTAAAATTAACATAAATGTATTATTATTCTGTAACTTTGCATAAAGCAATGATACTTTTTAAGAGTAATAGTCTGAATGTAATTAAACTGCTTAAAGAGCAAAAATGTCATCCATTTAAAAGTCAAAGTCTGGCCAATGAATAATTACACAAGCACAAGTCTTTTGGCCTGTATTTATATTGTTTTTTTTATTTGGCTGAGTCTAGTTCAGAAGGGACCTCAGAACATTTATTTTTAATATTTACAAAATGAACAAGAGTGTCTAAAACTTTTTGGTCCTGATCTACAGACAGAACCACTTTTCTATATTTATATGAGCATACACAATGCAATTCATCATAAAATCGGCTACCTCCAACGTCAATCAGAAAGGGGTTCAACAGACAACATTGAAAGAACATTGTTTCAGCACTCGGTTCCGCCGCCTCATTTTGACATCTGTGAGGACATCAGAATGCTAAATGTATAAACTCAACATTTTATTTGAATTAAATTAATGACAAACTTAAACTGGCATACAATAATATTCATTATTATTTTTTAACTGTTATGGGTACATGTTTTTGAAATGAATGTGAAGGAAAAAATGGATAAATTTCCTTCAAAATGATCTCCTGTAAAGCCAGCCTCACTTAAATAATTCTTGAGGTAAAACAAATGAGGTTTGGGAAAATATAAGGAATATATCTGGACTATAAAAGCAATACAATAAGCTTTAATGCAAAGCAATTAGATATATAAATAAGTTTTATAGCATATGTACATGCTTCTGTGGCAAGATGAGAGCATTTCTGTTTGTCCATTTTTTTAACTTCCGTTCTTCTTTTGGAAACAAAGATGGGAATGAACTTCAGTTTTTTTATCTGTGCATCCCTGAGGTGTGCATTGACTTCCTGTAGCTTCTCTTTTCCTCTTCCTCCATTGCGCCTCTTTTGTTTACCTGTCAGTCACAATACTGACCATGAAAAGCACACAGTATCTGTCTGTGTCAATTGTCTTGTTTTTTGTTGTTGTTTATGAAATGCTATAGTTGTTGTAATAGGCTGCCGTGGCATCAGCCAGTACAGAGATGAGGCTGGTTTCCGTAGTGCTGCTGGAGCAGACGGATGCCGGCGTTACCTGGATGTGTCCCGTGACTGTCATCCCGCCCTGCTCGGGGTGATAACTTGTGGAATTTAGGTACTGGTCAAATTCATCTCTGTCTACCTCACCCAGCAATTCAGCCTGGCTCAGTTGGTCCAAGCTCTCCAGGTGTCCCTGCTCTGGAGGAGGCGACAGCTGACCCAGATGCCCCTGATGCCCATGGTGAATCGGAACTTGGGGAAATGATGGGCTGTAATAGGAAAGTGGAGGCGCACGTATAAGGGTCGTCCCGCTTCCCTGGTGAGACATCGGGATGTGGCCAAGATGTGAGCTTCCACAGTGCAGAGTCACCTGTTGGGGGTAATCGGTGTGGTAAGGAGGTGGACTGCTCATGTGGGCTGGGGTGGGATGCCTGTCTTCCGGGCAAGAGTTGGAGGATGAGCAAGAGCTGGTGGAAACGGAGCTGGAGGACGAGTAGTAGGATTGGTGTTCATGGTCAACGGCATCCAGAGGTGACATCTCGGGTGGTGTAGGCAAGCCGTACGGGTAGGTATCAAAGCTGCTGTTGGAATTTGCAGGATCTCTGAAGATCCTCACACCAGGCAGAGTTGCATTGGGAGAATTGAAACCACCACTGCCGCTTATTCCACTCTCATCATCTTTGTCGAGGGGGTGACAGCAACCTCGGGGGTCTGGTAAGGAATTCTGGTCTGGACCGAGAGTGGTGAGGAGGAAACCAGGGTCCACGCGCTTACAGATGCGTTTTAACTGCTTCTTCCTGCGAGGACGGTATTTATAATTGGGGTAGTCCTGCATGTGCTGTACCCTCAGCCGTTCAGCTTCCTCCACGTACGGTCTCTTCTGCGGTGGAGTTAAAGCTTTCCATGACTTTCCTGTTTAGGTGGGAAAAATAACAGAGGTATGAGAGATTGTATTTAATTTGAAACGATAGTCTTTAAAGAGAAAAAGGGTTATTGAAGAAGAGGTAAAGTAACATTAACCTTTAACAATCACAATATATAATATAATGCCAGCAAAATGTAATTTAACAGTTCATTATAAACATAGATAAAGATACTGCTGGCTGAGATCCTCAGCTTGTTTAAATATTATAGGCATTAGATATGTTTTATATTATAATAAAATAACTAAAAATACAATCACATATAATAAACAGTATTATTGCTTATGATTAACTTAAAATGTGTGCTCAAACGTTTTGTTTTTACAGATGAAATAATGTTTTATTTGACTTGATCTTTGCTGTTCTTCGGCTGTTTTTACAGCGTTTGTTTTACTGTTTTAAACACGCCCGAAAAGTTTGTATTGAAGCAGCGGCTTCAGAAAAGTTGAACTGCTTAAAGCCAGACCTACAAACCTTATAAAATACTCTAAATATAATAATCAGAAATAGTTTCAACATAAGAATAATCATTTCACATTTAATAATACGTTTTTAAAGCTACTTTTTAAACAAACCTGAGGGTCAGGCTTTATAAATTCACATATTAAAGACGAAAGTGTGCTTGTAATTGAACAAATGCGAATTAAACGCGACATTAAAGTTTTAAAGATGTTTCGGCTCACATTGTTAATTGAAATCTACATTGTTGGGAAAAGTTTGCTCTCTGTCACCCTTTACAATTCATTTAGAAATCATTTCACACATCGGTTTCGGCAATAATGAGTCCAGGAAATACAGGACAACATAAAAACGTGTGTAACAGCAGAAGACGTGTTATGAAAGCATATGAATACTTACGATAATAATCATCATGCATTAATAAATATGATGCATTGGTCTTACCCAGCATCTTGCTCAGCTCCGCGTTGTGGAGATCCGGGTTTTGGACCGCCAGTCTCTTGCGCTCATCTTTGGCCCAAACCATGAACGCGTTCATGGGTCTCCTGATGCGCGGCTCCGACAGCTTGTCTGCGGGAGCTCTGTGGGAGGCGTGCCCGTCAGGTGCGTCCCCGTTTCCCGCAGGACCCTCAAAGCTCTCCGGCCAGGAGGAGTACGCGCTGATCAGGGCAGCCATGAGCGCAAACTTCTGCCTCCCTGTTTATCAAACTTTGTTTCTGGAGTTTTACTTTCGTTGTTTAATCTAAAGAGCCGCGATAACGCAGTAGGAGGTGATGTGAAATGAGGAGGTGGTGGAGGAGAGCCCGCTGGTTTCGGTGAGACTGATTCACTGTTTCCTCCGGCATGAGGAACCGCTTTATATGAGGAGCGGCTCCAGCGCAGGCCCACGGGAGGACCTCAGCTCCTCCTCGACTGCAACCTGAGCTCCACGACAGAGAAGAGATTTCAGCTCCACTTCCTTTAACCTGACTTACATTTACTCTAAAACCAGCTGTTGGGTGTTTTAAATGTTTTAAATGTTGTATTTATTTTAACCCATATAGCGACCAAGACGTCCTATAAAGACAATTATTAAAAAAAAAACCAACAACAATTAAATGTATGGAAAGTTTGTTCTTAAACGCGAATCAAGTTGTTTGTTTACTTCAATTAATAATATAAATATAATAAAAATATAAATATCTCATTAACAAATGTTTTGTACAGTTGTAAATATGTCTAAATGCTATTTAAAGAAAACATCTTTTGTTCTGTACATTTTAACTTTTAATAACCTGAAGAGGACGGCTGTTTTTAGTCGGGGCCCGCCCGCGTCCCCTGATGACGTCACGTGCCCTCTGCAGGACAGACGACTCTCCTGTTATTCATTTAGCTGTAATGCAGATGAACGTTTCTTTGGTTTCCGTCGAGAGTGACACCAAAGAATCTTCCCCACAAAGGACCGGCATCACTTACTCATCAAAACCGGTCTTACACACAATGATTCACATCTCAAGAGCTCAGAGCCTCCGTTCCTTCAGGAGCACCACACTGTGACATGATCAGACACTTCAGAGCATTTATCTGATGAAACCGTTCTTCTGATGTACTGTGTAAACTTGGTCTGGTCAGCACAGAAAGAGGAAAAATGTGATTTCTTCACCATATTGATTGTTCCCCCCCAGTCAGCAGACTGGAGACCACCAGACAAGAAGTTCCTGTTGACAGTTTTACTGATGGCTCCTCATGAAAGCTGCAGGAAAGACAGGAAGACTTCAGGATAAACCAATGCTCCACTCAAGAGAATATGAACAGAGCAATCGTCCCATAACTGAGTTCAATGACGTTCAATCTGTTAGAGAATCATTCTGTGACTGACCTGAATTTACTTTCTGCTGTTAGATGTTCAGAAGTTCCTGTGCAATTAGGGATGAGCAGAGCCAGAGGATGGACACCATTAAAACCTGAGATTCATTATTTGCAGGAACAGGAAGAGCGTTTTGATGCCCCAGATTGCAAAAATATGCCACAGAATGACACTTCATTTCCTTTTCTTTGCCCTACCTGCAATAACTTGGGTGTGATGAACTGGAGATGACAAATTATGTTCAATCATTTGTGTGGAAAGACAGAAACTTATGATCTCATAACAAACAAAACTTTCTGGTTCTGCATTTTTTGTGGCATGGTTTTTTTCATTTATTATTGGGAATATGCAGACCTACTTTATTAATGTTTGTTTATCTATTTTGCAGTTAATGTAATAAGTGTACAATTATATCTATAATGTAATGTACAGTATAGGGCAAATAATGTGATTGTTTGCATACTGTCTACCTGTTTTCAAGCAAATATCTCTGGACAAGTGTGAGAGCGGTCAAATAAGGTATAGCAGGATTTGATGAAGTGACTACAATAAAAATGTTATTTTTGAGGAAACAATTGAAATCTTTAGGTGTTTTAGGTAATCTGGGTAAGCAAAAAGAAATGTCCCCTTGTAATTCTGGACATAAACCGTGGGAGTAAGTGGGATGTAGCTATTTCATCACAAATGGGTTAGATGATGCTTTCAGATTTATTCTCAGAAGCAAATACCATTTTTAGTGGCAATCATAAGTAAACAGGCTAAGCCGTTGCCATGTGGCAGATTGTTCAGTTATTGTTCCGAGTAACATAAGCCCTTTCCTTTTCCCTCTTTTGCTACATACACCCACTCATAATCCAAGCAAGATTATCTTATTGGGGTTTCTGATGTCCTCTCAAAATGGCTACACTTGAAAACGTTCCCCTATTTAAGCTGTAGACAACCGTTCCTTTTCCATGAATTCTCAACAGATGCCCACAAAGGTGAACAAAGAGCGCAAGAGAACGTCAGCCCCCTGGATTTGATTAATCTCATAAAACAGGACATCCTCTGCTGTTGCAGATTTCCAGACGATCAATATTGACCATGTGACAAAGTCATTAGGATTTTTAACAAAGGCATTATATTTGTTGCCAGTTACTCTTCACCGACTCAAGACTTCAGACATATATACTTAACATACATTAGGTAAGCTAAACCCAATGCATAACATTATCATTAGGATAAACACACTAGTGCAACAAAGAAAAGCAGGGTTACATTAAGCGCTTTATCAATCAATCACACACTGAAAATGAAAGCGTATTTATATAGCGTCATTGCTGAAGATACGTGCATAATAGGTGAGATTAAAATTAAGCCCTGTGCTCCATGTTCTAAAACTGTCTATAAATCACATTGACTGTAAATACTGCTGACATTCTGGGTCATGGGCAAACGGTGGATTTTTAACTCTGTTCCTCAAGTTAAAAAAGTGTAAATGCTGGACAAAAACTTACTTTTTACTTGTTAACTGGATCAGTTGCCTGTACCACACTTATGGTTTCATCACTGATATCCTGCTCTTACATCATTATTTGATGCAGATGTTTTAAAAGACAAAAGGAGAAAAATGGCAAACAGGTTAACAATTTATACATCCAATATTCATAGAGCATCGAGTCTGTCAGCATTACACAAATTATGCCCGTGATAAATGACATTCCAGTGTAATGGAGCATGAGATGGTCACACACTAATTTCACAACACGGGGAATGAACCATTTTAACAGCAACACCTTTTAATTCTTCAACATATCGCGAATTTGTCAAAATTATAACTCCTATCAGATTTCTGTTTTTCAACTATTGCAGTATAGATTATTATATTTAATACATTTAGGATTTGGAAAGGATACAAGGCCAAACAACTGAGCAATACTGTAGTAATAATAAAAATTTTATAAGGGGAAAATTCAGAATTAATCATCTTTTTTGACTCACGTGAATTAGAAGACTGTAATGCATATGGCAACGCCCCTCACAGCCTGAGGAATTTACTGAAAAGCAATTCATGGCAAAAACAACAGAGGAATTCCAGTAATCCAACTTAAGTTTTGTGGCAAACTGTAATTACATAATTGATAATTATGTCTTTTTATTCTCTGATATGTTATGTAGAACTCATTTTTCTCATGACATGCTTTCAGCTTTCTCTGAAGTTTTCTATCAAAATGATTAACTGCCAAAATTGCATTTACTTTTAGACAAATGCAAACAATTATTTACAGCAGAATATGAGTTTACTGCATGTACTGATGTCTGGCTCAATACATAGACAGCATCAATGTGTATTAATTAATGGAAAAACTGCAGGAATGAAAAATGTAGGGACAATGCAGAATGCAGGAAAGAAATGTATAAATACACAACTGCACAGTTTCTGTCATTTTATTAATGTTTTGGTGTGTAATTTAAATACAGAGATACAAACCAATTCAAGTAATTCATAGGTTCATTTTGGTGATCTCATTTCATATTAAAATGATCAAGATATCTAAAAGTCCATTTCAATCAGTTCTAAAAATCAGTCACGTTTTCTCTTCTTTTTCTTGTCTTTTTTTATCATTTCCTCTGTCACTTCATCCTGCTCGGTCTGCTTCCGCTTTTTCTTTTTTTTCTTTTTTTCTGAAACTTCAGGGTCCATGTTCTCAAGTTCGACCGTTTGTTTATTAGCCATCTCTGTGTGAGTCTCTAGAGATGCTTTCTTTCTCTTCCCTGGGACTGAAGACTCATTCTCAGTGGTATCCTCCATTACTGCAGGAGCCCTGCACTCCTCAGGCACACCCTCGCCCCTCTCCTCTTGTTTCCTCCTCTTCTTTTTCTGCTTTTTCTTTGAATGCCTCTCCTCTTCAACGCTCTCTTCTCTCACTGAGGTCAATGCCCCACCATCTACCTTGACCTCCGTGTCACCTCCATCGTTCTCCTGCTTTGCTTTTTTTTCTTCTTCTTCTTCTTCTTGGACTGTTCCATATCACTGGTGTTTGTGGAGTCCTCAGTGGAGGCAGGTGGAGATGGTGCACTGCTGCTGACCTCAGGTGAACACGCAGCAGAGCAGTTTCCCGTCTGCGCTCTCTTGAGCTGCGCCATGCGCTTGGCGAAGTACTCTTGCATGGTTAGCGTGCTGGTCGGTGCTGGTGTTCAGTTGTGGGTCGGGGTTATTTTCTGTGTTGCTGTCATCCTCCCTCTCTTCCTGAGAGTCAGGTTCACTGCTTCCCTAAATAAAATGAGAAATGGGCAAATGTGAGAACAATGAGATGTTATGAGAACATAAAATAGAATTCTACCAATTTCTTTTATATGATTTAATAACGGTCAAAAAAAGTTTTAGTTAAATTAACTGAGAAGAGTTGTGTAGCTCAAATGGTAGTACATGGCCAGCAGCACCAAGATCAGGGGTTCGATTTCCAGGTACAAAACAAGCTAATATAAGGTATAAAAGCATCTGCCAAATGTATAAATGTAGCTAAAACACAAACAGGCCAGGCACTCGATCCCACGCACACAACAAAGCTCCTCCCAGGGTGTGTGGGTCATTACATACTTGAACAGTAGCTGTCAGTCAACGTCCCGTCATGCTGAGACTTGCCCCATGTATCCGATGACATCACAAAACACAGTTTGGAATATTAGCTGCTAATCATACACTTACAAAGTACTCTTTATTTAAAAAACAAAAGTACATAAGCATTTTAGAGCACACAAATAGCTTTTTGTTATGTTTTCTGAGCTCTGACTTTTATTAATTTCTTCATAGATTTGTATATTGTGTTGTATACTATTGGTTGTCTCTATTAACTGAAGCTATGAAACAGGATACAGACCACAGATTCAGAAAGGGGACCGGTCTCTGCCAAGCAACTGTGTAAACGGCAGGATTAAACTGCGAAGTCCTGAAAAACTCGCTCGATGAGTGACTGTCACTGCTTGTGCCAGCCAAACTAAGACAGCATTAAGGGAGAGAAAGAACCTTCTAGCATAACGTACATCTTAATCACAGCAGGCCACAGCACTGCACAACACACTGACTATGTTGAAAGAGCGCAGAGGAACGCTTTACATTAACCGTCATCCTGCAGTGCTTTATCACAGCAGCTCTCTCCTCATTCATCTTCATTGTGCTAATGGCCTCCTCAATGTATAATGATCTGCAGTGAAGAATACCTGCACTAAACCACGCTGCTGCTCTACATTACGCCAGCCACGCTGGTGAAAACGGCATTTTTCAAAGGTGTATCAAGGGACTTAAGCGATGGAAAGACTTGCTATATTTTGGCTCAATTTCTAGAAAATATACACAGGTTGCAAGAGTTTCGTGCAATCATAGAATAAATACATTTTGCAACTCCCTGCAGAACAGCAGAGGTTAAAAAGTGTTCCATCATTCTAATAATTTTGTACTTTTCATCAATAGAGACAGTTAAGGAAGAACGCAAACGACAGGGAGAAAAATAGTAACATGACTGTGATGGGTCGCAGGTTGGACTCGAACCCTCATCTCAGAACCCACAGCATTGATTGAGACAATTCTGATGTACTGGTATATATATAGCCAGTGTTTACTTGTAGTGGTACACTTGAAGTCATCTTTGCATATTAAACTAGGATATGACAAACTTAGCTGGATATACAGTAGGACAGGAGAATTTTAAAGAAAACTTCAGCTTTAATATTTATAAGCTGCCCAATCTCTGCAATAGATACCCAGTTAACAAATCTGCTCGTTATTTCACAGTTATTTCACAGAGCAGAATGCATCTAGTTGGTCACCATGGCTATAACAAGCCTCCAATACAGTTGTGAAGATGCCCAGAGGAAAGCCCAGAGACCTGCAGGACTGCACATGTACTCATTTGAACACAAGTCTCACTTTTATTCAGCAGAATTCAGCAAGCCGTCTGGTTTGAGGAACTGGGAGAAGTGTTCAGAAGTCTCACGGCTGACGGCGCGCAGCAGAGAAGTGACTGGGGGGCATTTTAGAGTGAACTGTGAAATTACTCTCCGGAGAGAGAGAGAGCAAGGGAGTACGAGGAGGAAGAAGGATGAAGCAAGCGGGGAAATCCTCTTCATCAGAGAGGTGATGATAGTGTGTGTGTGGTGCGTTGTCTCGCCGCCTGGGGACCTCCATTAGGCTTATCTTTCTAATGTGCAGAGAGAAATGCTGCTAGAAGCAATCTCTCAACAATGCTGAGCAGGGATTGGGCCGTACCACACACATGCAGGCGCATGCATGCTCGCACAAACAAACAAGGCGAGCGGTAAAGCTGGCGCATACGTAACGTCTAGCCTTCACGACTGCTCTTGGACGTTCTAATAAGAGCATCATGTACAAGGGCACACACAAAACAGCCCTGATTTTCTCAAACTCTCTTTTCTACATTCTCTCCTCCTGGCAGATGGGAGGCCCCAGGAAGAGGATGCGTTCCCTTAACTGTGTGCAGCGCTCAGATAAGAGCCTTGCAGCAGCAGCTCCAGGCTCCTTCCTGCTCTGCTCTCCCCAGGCATGGCCGGTGTGAGCTGGGGGGTTTGGGTTGTAGGGTTGGGCCTGGGATATTCAAAAGGCTGAGGAAACTGAAGAATAAGACATCGGCACTGACGCCAAACACACCGCAGCAGACAGCCTGAACCAGCCGCGGGAGGTGAAAAATGTTTAAATTCCTTGAACAAAAAAAAAAAAAATCTTGACAACACTTTGGAATTTGTTGCTGAAAACTGCAACTAATTTGTCCCACTCTGTGCTACGTCAGATAGTCCCTAATTTATAACACAAAAGTAAGATCCTCACACAGGGCTCTGACTACGCTAGCTTAACATCACCAGTGCTGCCGTCAGCAGCCAGAACTTCTAGTGTCCAGGGATTAAAGACTGCAATATGGTACAATAATACAGTTCTATATATAAAGTTATGATTATTTCCAGTACAGACATTTTGCAATACTTAAACAACAATCGCAGCTGAGGGTGTTAAAAACATTAAAGACGTGTACGAGCACAACAAGCAGGGTAAGCAAAGACAACGCATGTCTCACATTTAGTAGCATGTTAACAGAACATTATGCAAGCACAAAAACCTGACACAAGATCCTTAAAACTGATAAAATGTCTCACCTGTCTTTTAAGCTCATCAAATTACGAAGCAAAAACATGAGAAATTTCAATCAGATCTTTCTCAGATACAGATCTTTAAATCACAAAGTTGTGCTAAACTGGATGGTCTGAAAATCTTGACTGAATGAATAACTGCTTCAGGTGTATGAGACATGAACTGTAGAAAACTGTACTAGACAAGCACCTATTCAAACATTGAAAGATGAAGTTAAAACAGATCAATCAAAAAAAACTCAAGAATGTTTTTTTTTAGGCCTGGAGCACTGAGGTTTCCCAGTTTAACTATATTTTAAACAAAACCCATCGGGCCTATTATGGCTGAAGGCCAATGGACATTATGGAGATGATATTGGGAAGAGGGTTGATTGTGCGAGGACCTTTTCATTGTCCTGCCACTATTATAAATTTGGTGGTGGCCTGGGCTTATGGATCGGGACCCACACTACCCCGTGGTCCCTCCCTGATGAGAAGGGACCCGTCGCGCCATCCTTCATATCGTTCACGTGGGCGGACAGCGAAACAAGCGGCACCCACGCAGTACCATGCTCTGTAAGTTTAATGAGCATTTTGACATGGTTCATAATATAAGACAAAACATAATCATAATGTAATGAAGAGGAACAAAGCATATAGACCAATTACAGGCAATCATTTGATTAATGTTAGTCAAATACTTCAAAAGTACGTTTAGCATAAAGCTCTCTTTTTATTATGGAAAGCAAGAGACTTTGTAAATTGTGTACAAAACTTTTGAGAAAGTTAGTTACTTTAATTTAGTAAACTAAATGGTGACCACAGCTGTCCCTGGTCCCGATCCACCTCACTTTATAGAAAAAAACAATGACCTTGACCAATTTCTGCTAAATATCTCCTTTCTTGTTCAATGTAAGATAGAAGGTTATACTGGACTGAATGGCATCACAATTTTATTTTTTCATCTTTTATATTTCAGTCAGTCAAGAGTTAAAAGACCCATCTGCAACAGTTTAACCGTTCACAAGGGAACAAAAGAATTCAGTACTAAAGAAACATCAATTAGACTGAAACAAAATTAATAAAATAGGTCAAGCTAAGGTGCTGCGGGAACATGAAGAGCTTTTGAATAACAAAGACATGCACTGAACACGAAAACACAGACCTCTCCACCAACCCGACTTCATTACTTATCACGAGTAACAAATGCAACAACACTCTGCACATGGCATCATCACTAAACTCTGCTTGCTTTACAATGTAAAGTGCTTGCCTCTCCGTGCCCTCTGCGGAGCTGATGTGTCAGCCCTAAGATGGAGGACATACCATTTATTCTCTGCCCTGCTGTGATTTATTAGATTAAACCGCCGGTGATTAAATGCACGCCGGGCCCGTGAAAACAGTGGTGGCGACGGCTCTTAGGAGCATCAGCCGTTTTTTTAGTTTCTTCTATTCCTGCTGTAATCATGCCGGGGCAGTCCTGCCTCGCCAATAATGACTGCAGAAGTTGGTCATTTCAGTTACCTATTTTTTGTTAATACCGTTTTTTTCGCACTAATTTGTACGTGTCAGTGGGTTGGTGTGGCTTGAAGCCAGTTGCCAGAGGGTGCGTAGCAAGCAGTCAGTTCAGGCTGATTCGTTATTATTCAGTAGCAGCAGCAACACAGCCTGTCAACAGCATGAGGGAGGCAGTGCTTTTGTTTGAGGCAATTAGATGTTATCCGAGAACATATTAGTGCTTAAAAACAACATGTCTTTGAACATCGGCGCAAAGGCGTTGCTTACTGCATTAGCTGGAAAGTTAAACATGCTGGACCACATGGTTGCTACATGCCACTTTGCACTGGGGTCTGTTAATACAAATAAAGAAATACAAATATTAAAACTTTTTTCCTGCCTTTTTGTACAACTTGTTCAGAGGTAATTCGAGCGAGTACAGGACATAAGGATAGATAAGAGGGAAATTGGGGTTTGTTGCAAGTCAGATTAAAACTTGTGTCGTCCACATGAGCAGCAAAGCTCAATGTGTCAAAGCATGTATGATTAACCAAGGGGTGTGAAACTGCTCCTGGAGGGCCACCTTCCTAATAACCTAATGGTCCAATGCTAGTTAATTTAACATATCTGACCATAATAATGAAGGTCTTCAGGATTACTTAATTTAACTGTTGGAACTATGTTCTGCAGAACCATATGTGTCTCCAGAACAGGTTTTAAATCTCATGCCAACCACTAGGCCATGGCACCAATAAGCGTAAACCAGTAGAAAGGTTAGAATTTGTATACTCTGTAGTCTTTCAAACCAAGCATGCCAATACTGTTAGAATGCATAATTAGAAATTCACATAATAATAAATTAAATGCAGATGAAACTCAGGAGCTCTGCTGGCATATCTGGAGCTTAAGTTTTGCATCATCAGCAGCATTTCAGTTCATTCAGTCCCGCCCACTGACCAACTCCCACGGGCCAATGATACGACAGGCACGGGGCCCTTCACCACATCTGCCAAATGGTGGAGCCTCTCCTCCTCATTTGGTGAGATGGTGGTGTTGGGGGCATGGTAATCCTTCATGAGGATGGGCGTAGGCTGATTCAGACCAGCTACAGGTACCACGCTGTAGTCTGACTGCTTTGCGCTTTAGCTGGTGTGGGAGTGGGAGAGGTCACAGCGAGAGGAGATGGCCGACCGCCTGACTGGAACCATGGAAACAATGACACGGCCAAACTGCCTCAGAGCTTACTTTAATACAGAAATCTACAATTCTTTACATACATGTTTTTTATCAATGTATTGTTGTAACTATGACTGTTACAAACATATGCACCTGTCTACTTACTATCTCCTATTTTATTTTAAAACTGGATCTGTCAGTAAGGAAAATCCTCATCATAATGAAACTGTACAGAAGTATGAGAAAATAACTTGGAAGCAGAGGTAATTAAATTTAAAGGACCCAGGTCGAAATTGTATGGGTGGGCCGCAGTTTCCCTAAAACCTATGAGGTGATTCAACAAAGGACATTATTGGGAAAAAGGGCCATTTGTCTGCCCTTACAGGACCCTGCTTAATTTAAAACAACAGTTAGAGGTTTTCACAAGCATGCTCCAGCAATATATAACAAATGATCTTTTAGCCTCAGACGTAAAGAACAGAACAAATATAAACAGGAATAGATAAAAAAAAAAAAGTAATGTAAAATGGCTGTACCTTTAAACTAAACAAAAACTGCAAGAAATAAACTGTACATCATGCTTTGTACAACTGATATCACTTCAGACAGACTGAGGCGTAATATCAGAAAAAAAAATTTGATGTGAACATTATGCTGAACAGACAATATTTATAGAGAAAATGTATGCAGGCAGACCACATCAAATGACTGTCTGAAACATTTCACACATACAGACAGAGTTTTGCACAAAATATATAAGCGCAGGCCTTAGCGATCCACCATTGACGCAAAGAGCAGTGGTAAAAAATGACTAAGTTTCACTGATGTATGAAGCAGGCGGGAATCCATTTATCAGCGGGCCCTCAGCGCTCGCCTGCTCGGGTCCCTCAAGTCACAGGCCACGACGCTCCCCTTTTGACTGATTAATTAGCCAATCACAGGACATTTTTCACCAGCAGCAGGAGGGTTTATTTCAGCTAATGCTGGGCCTTCACAAACCAAGCCGCGTTCAAGCAAACTCGGCTCTTTCCTTTGGGCCTGCCGCAGTAGAGGGGGCTATGGCGGAACTGAGGGAGATAAATCACACCCACTTCTCATGACTCTATATACCCTACAGCCTAACTAAAGCCCCCGAGAAGAAGTCAGAGAGAGAGAGAGAGAGAGAGAGAGAGAGAGAGAGAGAGAGAGAGAGAGAGAGAGAGAGAGAGAGAGAGAGAGAGAGAGAGAGAGAGAGAGAGAGAGAGAGAGAGAGAGAGAGAGAGAGAGAGAGAGAGAGAGAGAGAGAGAGAGAGAGAGAGAGAGGGGCAGAGTAAGCAAGTGAGACATCAAGGATAAATACTGGTAACAAAGAAAACAAAAAGGTGATGGAGTGTGGAGTTAAAACATGGCATGAGGAAGGAACAGTTGTGCAAACATCTGTGAATGCTGATCATGGACATCACACTTTGAGATCTTTCCACATCAATGTGTTAGAAGAGTGAAGGGAGGTGATGGGTGACAGTCAGGCCTCCAGATGCTTGGACACTGCTGCTTCTTTGACCTTTGATCTTTGATCTTTAAGGCCATGCATTAGTGTCCATTAATCCAGCTAGTAACTGGTTTCACAGAGATATCCATATAATTCTTCAGGTTTTGGGCCCACCTGAATCCCCTTAGAAAACAATTTCTGGCCTTCAATACAAGCTAGATAGAGCACACCGGTATGGAAAACATGCCCAGCTTATAAAAATGCATCTCAATTTTTAACTTAACATGGCATGTCAAAAAGACTTTTTCAAAAAAAAAAATGCTAGAAATAGGTTTTACAAAATACAAACAACTTGCTAACTGTCTAACAGTATGATTACAGTTCTGCTAAACCCTGCTAAAAATATATTTTTAAAAACTTGATAATGGCAACCTCAATATTCAGACAATAAATTGTTGCATTACTAGTGACCTATTCATATATCCACAAAATCAAAGTTAATAATTTTCCATAACAAATGTCTCTTCATAACAGCTCTTTAAATCAAAGTAATGAGGCTGCGAAGGGGAGTCTTTAACAGTCCCCGCTGTGCATGTGTGTGAGAGAATGCTGTGACGGAAGATAAGAGACTAGCAGGAAACTCTGAGAAAGGAGGAAAACCCCTGGTGCAGGAGGTGGGAGAGAGAGAGGGCGGCCAAGAAACAGAGGAGCAAATCCACTTAAGCATGAATGCTAACTGCAATTATGATCTGACAATGACACACTTTTTGGTGTTGCTAACTAACATCACACAGACTACGCAGGTCACAAAAACAGTATGCAATGAGGTTAGTGACATAGTATAATCCTTGAGTACGCAAGACATTAGGACTTCATGTTGTCGTGTTATGAACCCAGGATACACCTCTGAACTGAGGTTAAAACTCCTCCACTGCCTGCATCTCCACATAAGCACACAATACACATGTAAACAAACGCCCCTCACTGCCTTCCTATGCAGACCTAACTGCCCCTCTTTCACAGGGCTTGCCACCAGCCCTTCGCCGCACGGCCCCCTGGGATGCCATTGTGAGCCTGTTCAAATTGGTTTTCAATCGACTCGATGAAGTCCCTCTAGAGCAGCACAATAACAAACTGCAGAAAAACGATTAGCAGAAGAAAAGACAGAAATAACACACAGCCGGTAGTTCCAATTTTAAGCAAAGTGTGAATAGCGCTGCTATTGTCACGGTTCCTCAGTAAACGGGTTGTTCAGTGGGGCCAAAGATTCAGGGCTTCAGACCTGCAGCACGTACGTTAGATGAACCTGAAACTGCGATGTCACAAACGCTGATGCAAGTATTGTCACAAGAGGGGCAGTTACGCTGGTGAGCACGCATTACCTGCGTCTTACTAGATTTTCCACTATATTTGACACACCCACACATGCATTATAAAAAGCAAATAGCATCGGTTTAAATGGCTGAATTATATACAGACATTTTACACAATATTTACAACTCAAATTTTGTAATGGAAAACGTAAATTATCCAATGAAAATATGCTACACTAGGGCTGCAAGATCTAACAAAATTAGCAGAGTATCACAAATCTGGGTAGTGTGTGCATGAATGCATGCGCATGCTGTGATTATTAAAGATCTTAAAATTGTATTACAGATGATCAAGTCATGGCACTTTAATTCTCTCATAGCAAACTAATTTGTCTGATTTGTGTTTATGCACTGCAACAGTAAAACATGACTGTCAGACAGAACATAAAACGTTACGCTGTTATAGAATTTTCAGTTTATAAATTTATCCTAATAGAACTTAAATTGATGTTACAAACTTAAAAAAATCACATTGCATATTTTGCATAATTTAGAAAGTCAGCACATATCCCATTTTTCTTCATTACTGTGCAGCCCTGCACAACGCAAGACAGAAAGAGCATCATCTGCATGCAGTCTAACACACGGGTGCTTAGCAACTACATAACTAAAACCCAAACACACAGACAACAAATAACCTACTCATGAAGAGACATATCTGTGCAATTACCTGTTTGATGTGTTTGTTGCCAAATACACAGCGAGTTTATGAATTTAATTACAGTTCTTGTGAGGTAGGACTGTATTGATACTCAAAACACTTATTTAGTTTTCACAATTAATTTTGCTAATTCAGCTCAATTTAACTGCTTAACTGCAGAATGCAATCAAACTTTATTAGGAATATATGAACCATTTTTGTTTTTGTAAACGTAACAGCTGCATACTGAATTATGACTATATTATTTATTGATACACTGAATAAAATAACTTAAACGTCTACAATCCACCTTTACACAAAAACAAAGCAAATTCTAAGCTACAACTTATAAGCACCATAACTCTGCAAGCAAAACATTAGGTGTAGAAATACAACACCAAATTCAAGAGGACCCTGAATGGAAACACACACATATATGACATGGGCTGGTGGAGCCACCTTCAAATTGAGTAAAAGCTGCTAACTATTAGAGCCATGTAAGCTAAAAACTCCACCATAATCCCCTAAAACTTCAAACCAAGTTTCCAAGATTTGTAGGGATCATCAGCAATTCTGTTTTTGACTTATTTCACTGCTTCCTGTACTCGGGACATGAAGGATAAATATATTTTGATCGTGCCCACTAGCACAGCATCAGAAATCCAGCACCTGATCTGGCCACAGAGGTGGCTGACAGGGTGAAAGAGCAGAGAGAGGGTGCAAATCCGTTAAGGGGATTTATGTGGTATCCCTGCCTACAGAGACTCATGTGTGGAGTCAGGCTGCACGCTATGACACGGCTGATTATCAGCTCGCTGCGAGCGGGTCACGTGACATCACAGGTCAGCGGTGCTT
The DNA here is from genome assembly GCA_036877525.1 of Chromobotia macracanthus. Taxonomy (NCBI): domain Eukaryota; kingdom Metazoa; phylum Chordata; class Actinopteri; order Cypriniformes; family Botiidae; genus Chromobotia; species Chromobotia macracanthus. The sequence continues at coordinate 3,063,049 of JAZGTH010000025.1, forward strand.
ACAGGTGGGCTCAAGGTATCAGGTAACCATCCAAGCAGCTTTCCACAACACAATTTAATTTTTATGTATTATCTGACAGCTTTGGTTTCTCTATGTCTCTTAAAAAAAAAATGGCAAATCTGAGAGCTTTAAGTTGAATAAAGGAGATTTTGAAAGATAAACGTAGGTTATAAGGAACATTTTAAGAAACATATCAACATAACACATTCACAGAGATACGTTACACTGTTTACCTCATCTTGATCTGTTGTTTCTTGTTTCGCTCGCTTCCCAAAAATACAAGCCAAGTCGGTCTCACTGCGGCTGGACAGGTCCTTTCCTGTGAGGAAAGGTTAAAAACATGGACTTTTTATAGATCTGACATTATAACACACAATAGAACAATTACATAAACATACATTAGAGATCTGCTTTAATTTGGCCCCGTGAGGGCTGCAGGGTTCATTTTAGCCTCCGTTATAACCAGCAGATCCCTGAACCAAACCTGCCAAACAAACATATGCTTCAAAACAAACATTTAGAAGCTGTCTACCAACTGGTTCCTGCGGCACAACAAACTTTGCGATTTACAGGAAAGCGTGTTTATTATGCACTTCGCAAATATTTGGAGAGATGAAAAGTTTCCGATAGCCACCTGTTGACAAACGAGTATTTTTCTAGTGCCACTGAAGTAGGCGAATTATCGATTTAAGGAAAAGGTCACAGGACGGTTTTGAACTCCTGCCGAGAGGAAAGGTTAGGAGGTGACAGAGGGCAGGTTGTGTGGTTGTGGAGGATAAAACAGCAGAGGAAAAACAAATGCCTGGGCAGCCCCGCCTCACACCTCCCGTTTTCCAGCAGCTCAAAGGCTCCAGGAGCGCCTGGGCGCCCGTCTCAGACTCAAGTCCTGTTCGTCCAGCTGCATCCTCTTCCTCCGAGGGGCTCCTGATAACGCTCTCTTATTTATTGCTCTAGGGTCTTTTTCACTGTGGCTTTCAAAGGAGAGACCTTGCCTTTAAGTAACTAAGGTATCCTGTAAGCAGCCTAAACAAAAGGCCAGAGTGAACAGGCTTTTCAACGATCACAGTGAACATCAAGTAAACCCACAAATGACCTCTTCAAATCTGGCCCAGTGATCCATCAACCAACAGAGGCCTTGAGTGTCAAAGCAAGTACCACTTTTCAGACTTTTAATGTCTGAAAGCCACTGACAGGTGGTGGTACAGGTTGCTGATGCAAAAAGCAGTTATGAAACGCTGCAAGGTCACCGTGGAGATGGCAACGAATGAGTTGGAACTCTGGCCAAACCAGATTACCAATCAGAGAGGCTTTTTTGGATCGACTTGCTAAGCTGACAAGCGACATGCTAATTGACTGCCTCACAAGACTCCTGGATAAGTTCAAAGCTTTGCAGTTACAATTACACAAGGAAAAAGGGCTCTAGTGACAAAACGTCAGCCAGATCAGTAAGTGGAGATGTTTTTCACAGCCCAAGCAGGAAATGGCAATCGAATATTATAAGCACTAGTTTTGCCTCTAAAAAAAATTAGGTTAATTATTTATGGATCTTTAGAACAGCTCGGCCCACTCAGCCACACACATGAAGTGCAGTTCAACTCATATCAAAAAACACTGGTTCAGTTGATGAACGGGCAGCCAGTTAAATCTGGGTTACTGGTTTACACTGCTTGTACCCAAGATGAAGAATGAAGAAGATGAGCAATGAAGAAGAGCTGGTCTTTATCTCCTGTTCTTTAAAACAAGCTCCCTCAAGGCTACCTCCATTCCGTATGTGAAGCAGGGGTCTAACTAGCTACTGTTCTGCAAAGACCAATTCCAACACCAACGTTTTAAATACTGTTTTAAAAAATATGCAGTTTGGATACTGTCCTCTGCACAGGTTACAGCGCTGCATACTACAGGCACTCTCTCATCCAACCGCATCAGGTGCACTGGGGGATGCATTTAAATAGTTTTCAGTTAAGTTGCATGCTGAATACTTGCAGGAATGGTTGCCTTCTGGTAAAACAGAAATACATATGCAGGGACAATTTAATATTTAGCAACAAAACTGAAATTAAACACAAGTTAAAGCTTTTGTGTCAAAAGGTGTTGCTGACATCTTGGTCCATGCTATAAGTTTTCTGGCTTTAAGTTTAAATTAAAATATGTACTTTTTCTTACAGAGTTTAAAAGCACAGGGACAACAAAACGTTGTTAAATCCCTCAGGCTTTATCCTGGCAACGGCTTCAGTGGGGCGTTCCCAGGAAACGCACAAAAGTTGAGGCTTTCATGGGTTACAGAGCAACTAATATCAGCAAAAGGTGATCCAATCAACAAAGCCGCCCCAGGGGACATGGGCGGAACCCTGACGCAACAAGAACTCAATTGACAATAAATGACAACAAATCACCAGTACATTAGCAGTTATAACAACTCATGTCATGTTTGACATATTTTAAAGATGGTTAAACGACTTAGTTTCACTTTCAGACGCAGCAGCATAAAGCTTCAGTAGATTAAATAGATTTTGCTTGGATCACATTACAGAGATTGTATGTTCGGTGAATAGAATCTACACAAAATTCATAGGAAGCATCATAACGTGACTGTTGTAACTGCATAATTGATACAAATCAAAACTAAAAGATTCTGCTGAAATCTTGTTGCAAGACAGGAAAATCAAGGTTGACAAGTAGTCAACCTTTAAAGGGTTTAAAGGGTTAATCAAATCAAACAGAAAAAACTTCTATTAATGAGATAAAGACAGAGGGCAACATATAACCAATCAGAGTTGAGCTGAGGTCACAAACACGGGGGTAGTGAGATTGTCACTGATTTTGTGTGGGATGTCCCCTTTCATCAGGATATCTGGACATGGGGCACATTCCTTGTTAACGTAAGGAAGCAACCATCGAAAGCAAGGCCTTCTTTGTTGTTAAATGGTTAAAAAAAATGACGACAACAATGTTCTGGACGCTGTGTTATGTCTCTTCAGGTGCTGAGTGAAGCCATTTTGAGCAGTAAATATATTGGCCTGTGCTCCTCACAGGAAACAGGAAGTCAAGCTCAGGAGCGGCATTCCATGCTGTCCTTTCAGGTGATAAGGGACGAAGAGCTTTTTCCCCACATTCCTGGAATTTTTTTATAAGCATCCATCATGGAAAATAAGAAGCGTGTAAAATTACCACAGTCAGACTGAGGTTTAAATTCCCCACTCACAAATAACCTGCTGTCCTGATTTCCATGCTGGGAAAGACGGGGAACAATACAGCAAAACATTGTTTGCCCGAGTAACCTCTCAGACCAAAGTGCTGCAGAGTTTGATCTGCAAATCAAGCACAGACAAGCCAAGAGACTTCTGTATGAAGTGACTTCCTGTTGTTGGGGCAACCCAGACTTGGGGCAGTTGTGGCCTACTTACAAGTGAGTCAGACTTGTCATTAGAAGGTTGCTGGTTTGATTACAGCGTTGGCAGGTAGCAACTGAAGTGCCCTTGAGCAAGGCACCTAACTTCCGATTGCTCCCCGGGCACAGTAGTGTGCTGCCCACTGCTCCGGGTGTGGGTGTGTTCACTCCTCACCAGTGATGGCTTAAATGCAGAGGTCACATTTCGGGTATGGGTTACAATATCTGACAAATGTCACTTTCCACTTCTGGTTAAGCTGACCATACATGATCATCATGCTGATCTACTGCAGCAGTGACCCATGAGCTGTCTAAGCATTAACATTCAGTTACTGACTTCAGGACATGATGGATCAGACCAAGGGAACTGGGGGGTGCTCATTTACAAAAACTTTTAAAAGTACAAAAAAGTGTTGCTACATGGAAAGTGGTGCTACATGGATCATTTTTAAATTAAATGTCACATAGGTTATGTAAAATAAATTCGGTTAAAGCAACTCAAGTAATATTTGTGATGTTTAAGCACTAAATATAACTCTATGCTAACTATTTATCTATTCCAAATGTAGCCTTGTAGACTGTGCTTACCACTGGCTCTGAAGGCAAAAGGTTAAACGTTTCTAGATTAAGTCACTTTGGATTTCTTTACTGAATTTCAGTTGTCACAATAATTGCTAAGTATTTGTGAAACTGTGAACTCACCCTTTGTAAATTTCATGTAATGGACTCTTTTCTTGGATGTCTTCGATTTTTCTTCCAAACTGAAAGCCTGTGATTGCTCCTGTGTGGGCACTGAAATTGAGCAAAGATGTCACAAAAAAATCAATGCATTATAGCAACGTATTATAATCACAATTATTTAAAAAATGCTGACACAACTCAATCTTTTTTCACAGAATGTACAACTACACGTAACAGACACGAAAATCACAAACTGTAATATTGTTCAACATAACTATGAACATGGTTTGTTTTACCATAAATGTCACTATGGCACCACCTAGTGAATTCTATGAGAATTACATTTCAAAGCCATAAATAATAATTTTATTTTTAGCTCAGTGGTAATTAAAGGATTTCTAAAATAATGCAGGAATTTAAATTTCAGGTTTAAAACTCAGAATAAAGCTCAGCTTACAGTCAGTCTGGTTCTGTCCATGACAGCTGTTGAGATCAGCGAGGAGCTGGTTAAAATCATCCTGATGGGTAATCCAGTTGTCCTAATAACACACAACACTATTATCAAGAGTCATGTGACTGGACAAACTCCAATCAAAACAGCAGATCACAAAAAAAGAAATATGAACAGTTCCTTACATCATTATAGACTGAAGTGCCCAGACCCAAGCTGTTGTTTTTCACTTTAACCTTTATGTGTTCTGTAGCCCCCTGTTCACTTTTGCCAAGACCCTGTCAGACAAGCCAACCAGAACTGACATGAGACACACGCACATAATCACACCAACAAACCACATCCCTTAAATGATAAGCACACCTTTTTAAAGACTATTTACTGACAATCAAATCCGACAACAACACTAGTAAAACTAAATGACCAATGACTAAAAGCTCCAAATGTACATCCATACATTACATTATATAATATTTAACGTGTCAAGCTATATAATAATTGTTGAAAATTGTGCCTGTGTAAATACTGCCACCTAAAGTGTAACTGTTGTTTAAAGGGAATACCAAGAACAAGAATGATTTATTAGTGCTGCTAGTAATAACAGTGTAAAATAAGAAAGCTTCACGGTGATTTAAAGACCCTCTGCTTGAGGATGCATATGGAGAGACTTCAGGTTGTCACCTTTCCTCTGGACCAGCCCATGCGTTCCAGCATCTTCTGCCCAAACTTCGACTCGTCGTTGCTCCATGCGCTGTTTCTGGGGTCCACAGACCACTTCTGTTTACGACGAGCTGAACAAAACATCAAAACCGTGAGAAGTGAACCATTTAGCTCACTTAAAAGCACGACGGCAATAATGTTTTATTTTCAAGCATTTTACACATAAACTGTAACGTTAAATTAACGTGTGGTACCGTATCAATAAGCATTACAGTACTTACAGACGGCTTCATTTCTTCTTTATATTATATGCACCAAATATGCTAACAGATATGCTAATCTACTCATACAGGAATGCTAGAACCAATCTAATATACCAGTTTCATCATTCAACGTAATGTAAATATTAGTTAACCTAAAAATGATCAAACTTTCATCACAAATGCCTTCTAATATATAAATGTGTCTTAAAATACATTTTTAATTGTTAACTCACGTTCGGCAAGCATGGACATCTTGAAGGGTCCTCGAACACATGGAGGAACCGGCGGGACTGGCCTATTTGTGCCTGATTCAAATAAACGGATTTCCCTCATATATGTAGTTTTGAATATCAAATTGTGATATATGCGAACTTATTAAAATGTAATCGATATCAAGAAATATTTTTAATTCTTCACGTCATTATAAGGTCACGGGAGTAGTTCGTTTTGTAACAGCAGATGGCGTGAGTTTACTTCATAAAATAATTTTGGAACAATAATTGGAAAAAAAAATCAATACACGTAAACAATAATAGTTACAACCCTAGATATTAAGAAATAATTAAGAAAGCATGACATTTTCAGAGCATGTATATAATTTTGCTCACACTTTATATTTAATCATTAAAACACTGTAAAACTTCTTTTTTTTCACAGCTGAAAGACAAAACCTATAACTTTGTACTAGGGAAGTCCTTAAATGGGTTGCTAGGTTGGTTGTTATGCGTTCCCATAGCAACAGATTTCCATGTAACAGCTGCACATGTAAGTCTTTCGGCCTTTCGCTCTTTAAGAGACTTCAGGCATGAGTCTACAGTCTTTCAGTTCTGCCAGATCAGATATTCAATATTCATACAGTGGGGAGGAGAGGCAGCCATGTTGACATCCTCCCGCCTCTCGTATTGGTTGAGAAGTGTGCACGTTTAAAGGTGTGTCAATGCAATGAATGCTTACATAACGTGACACTCCCTGCCACAGAGTTCAGAAGAAAGTCATCTGCTTCAGCACCGACACTTTAACTTCAGTGCCAGTTCTTGGTAACTGCAGGGGACTTTTGAAGGTTCTTGCTGTAAGAGAATATGGCAGGTGGGAGGAGCTTAGGCTGGCATAATGGGTGGGCATGCAAACAAGTTTTGTGTAATTTACATTACTCTTATACTCTTATATCTTATGATTGAACTGTGAGCACTTAAAGGTGGTATTCATATATGGCATAATTAGATCATCCAGTTTGATAGTTTTACTGTACACACCCAGTCCCCAAGACACTACCTGTCCATCATCACAATGATTCAGCATTTCATTTTTCAAGCGCTGAAAAGCCCAAAGCTGTTCTCTCATTTTATCCCCAAGGTGACACACCATTGTCAAACAGAGAACAGTAACTAAAGCCAAGCAGAGCTTTACATAATCAATGAGGCGTGAGTGTGTGCGGGGGGTGGCTTAACAATATATGATCTAACTAAGTCACCAAAACCTGAAAAACCTGAGCAAAAGCTCCTTTTGAGGACGTCCTCATTTGTATAAACAAATAAAAATATAAAGTAATAATAATAAATATAGTAAATCATTTTTTAAATTGTAAAAATGCTGAATGTTTTCTGCTAGGGTTGGAGGGGGGTTAGGTTATATTGTTCATAACTAGCTAACAGTAGAAGTCTCTAGAATGTCCCCATTTAGATAAGTAAACGTGTGTGTGAGATTCTTGGTTGCATAACAGCAGTTGTCCTGGATGATTTATGACTCCTCAAAAAGAAAGATGGCTTTCAATTGACGGGTCTGTGTTAAAATGCATGTCTCTTACCAATAAGGTTTTAATGCAATGTGATGTGTTAATGTGTGTGTGTACTGGTATGTGTGGTTTACAAGGACACAAATGTGTATAATGACATGTGTATAACAATGTAAACATGGTTTACGAGGACACTTCTTGTGTCCTCATAAACCAAATGGCTTAAAAACACACTAAATGTTTTTATTTCAATTAAAAAATGGCAAGAGTTTTCTGTGAGGGTTAGGTTTAGGGTTTAGGTATGGGGAAGTGGAAAGAAAGTTTGATTAGCTCAGTATAAAAACATTACGTCTATGAAGTAAACCTTGTAAACCACATTTACACGTGTGTGTGTGTGTGTGTGTGTGTGTGTGTGTGTGTGTGTGTGTGTGTGTGTGAAATGATGGAAATCACCAGTCATTATGCAACAGTGACATTGCAACAGTGTGAACATTTCTGACACGTGAGATCAGTGACAGATACAGAACTATTTAAGTACAGGGACTTTTAGGTATGAAAGCTAGATATTTTTGAAAGAAGTAATTACAGTGATCTGTTACATATTTATTACATATTTTTTTAGATTGTATTTGTGAACCAGTTTCGTGTTATTCATGTTATCATGTTAACCAGTTTTCAGTGTTATTTGTGTTGACTTATCACACGATCACATGTTGCATGGGACAGAATTTCATTTGGAATTGACTATACACTCTACACACAACCTAATGGACTATACACTATACACTGTAATCACATCAGGTTCACAACATCCTTAGACAATTGAAGGTCACTTCAGTAAGTCACACAATCCTGATACAAATCACATATAGTAACACAAACTATATTTACTTTGGCAGAACTGTCAAATACTTGCATAACGAATATATCAGTTTGATCTGGGGGCTTGTATCAATGTCGTCCTACTTTATGATAAAAAAATCTTTTGTTACTAGAGCTCTCTGTTTAAAGATTATTATACGTAACCTGTTTTGTACATTAGCAATCTAAATAATTAGATAAATAAGATACCATTGTGTCAAAGAACCATTTACATGGCTTGAGTCCAATCAAAACATGCTTTACTGCATTACTGCAGAAATGCCAAATGACTCACAGATCAGATATCCAAGAAAGATGCCAATCATAAGTGAATGCATTTTGACAAAGGACAAGAATGCAGAGTGCAACTTTTGCATTAATATCTTCTTTAGTGAACTGAGAATCGTTAATAATTACAGATAAACACAAATATAGCAAAACAATTACGTGACTGTAAACTACTCAAGACAAAGCAGACCTTCATGTCTCATTGAAGATAACTTTTGACTTACATTCATGACTTTTCAGTCATTTGTGATCACAAAGGAGAATTGCATGAATCCATTTTCCAACCCTGATATTTCTAGGTTTTAATTTACAAAACTTGTTTAACTTCAAACGCATATAACTTTAAATGAAAGGCAATCCAAAGTATGTAAACAAAAAAAGCTTTATTGACACAAGTTTTGTGATCAGAAAAACAAAAGATGTGAATGCAAAGCTTAATTATAAAATAATTTAACATTCTTTTCCCACTCTCAAACATAAAACGACAAAACGTGACTATATTGATGTATACAGCAGTGGTGCAGAGCAAGTCAAAATCTCACAGGAGTAAAGTTCATGTGTGAGCAGACTGAATAAATAGTGCACAAGAGAGGAAGAGCAGCCAAGAGGGATTTAATAACGTCATTTCTCATGACGATTCCCCCGAAGACCTACATTTAAGTCCCACCCTGTTCAATCCACAGAATGTTTTTGGTTTTTACTTTCGAATGGGCTTTATCTTTTGACTCATTACTTTAACAGCTCATCACAAACCAGTCTAACCACATACCTTTTGCCTCAGAAATAGTACAGTAAAGCGAATTTTCTTAAATAGAACAAGGAAAGAAACTTAAAATCAAAGGACAGCTTGGGATTCAGGTTTATGAGCTGCCACGGTCATTTTTGGATTTTTATTTCTGTTTGGTTTGTCTTGCCTGAAGACAGGCAAAATGATCCTTCTATCGCTAAATGCAGAGCAAGATGATCACGTAGGCTTTGAACCCGTTCCACTTTATCTTTCTCACCAGTCAAGTTTAAAAGATCTGTGGCTCACTGATAGAAACCCCTATGGAGGTCATTCAACCGTGACTAAGAAAAAGAGAGACCCAACCCCTCTGTATAATCTACAATTATACATTATCATGTGCTAGCCAATAAGGGAAATGACTATTTACAGACCATGGATCCCTCTTCTCTATCCATCTTTCTGATATACAAATATTCAATGTCCAAGATTAGACTCAGTTGGCATGAGCAATTCGAGAGTCTGAGCCGATGAAGTTCAGCATCGTTTGGACCAACTCCGGCAGATCATAGTCGTGCTTCCAACCCCAGTCAGTGCGGGCGTTGCGGTCGTCAAAGTTCATGGGCCAGCTCTCAGCTACAGAGACAAAACCAAAAACTTATCAAAGGTGGGACTATGCACAGAGGACAGCTGTGAGTTAAGGCCACACAATAATGAGAAATAAACCTTTAACACGAGTTAGTTTAGTAACATGAGTTACTAAGTAATACAATTTGCGATACGGTCAAACTTTATTTTTGCAAAATCAATTTAAATTATATCAAAATGTATTTAAAAACTGGATATAATGGATCATACCTATGGCCTGTCGCACATGGTCGATCTCATAAGTGACCTGCAGGTCGGGCAGCTGTTTCTGGACCTCTGCAGCGAGTTCCTCTGGAGTGAAGCTCATGGCATTGATGTTATACGTTCGCATACTGAGCGTTTCTGCAGGAGCCTCCATCACCTCCAGTGTGGCCCGCAGACAGTCATCGATGTACATCATGGGCAACCGTGTGTCTGACTTTAGGTTGCACTCAAACTTGCCAGTCTTGACAGCATCATGGAAAATCTGCACTGCATAGTCTGGAGAAACCAAAGAGAACGATTCAATGTTTAAACGAGCTGTAAGAACATGCAAATGATGAATGTGGATTTGGCAGTTTGAGGTGTGATCACTAACTTAGTCATTTAGTATTTCTGTTAACACACCACAATAACACACCTTATTGTGTTTAGTGTTCTGTTGTTCTGTTTTTAGTATATTTAGTTTTATTTGGAGCTGACCATGTTGACATTAATAATGTGTAAATTGTAACAGTTAATGTTTTTAAACTTTTCATGGACTTTATCTAGTGACATTCACTGAAGGTGGTTTGTAAATGTTTCAAATGTTATGTTGTCCATCAAAAACTAAAATTAATTTTTTTATGTTCTTAATTACAGTGTTTCCAATTAAAGTTTTTGCTTTTATTTCAATTAATCAAGACATAAGATTCTGCTAGCAACATTGTGTCTCAGACACACATGCCGAACCTGTTGTGCCTCCCCCAGGCTGAGAGTCAGCAGAGATGATGCCGGGGTACCGCAGACAGCGGAAGTCCAGACCATAGCGGTGGTGGTAGTACTGCCGAACAGGAAGACAAGATACGGTTAATGGTCATAGATATTCTGAGTGGAAGTCATAGCATCACTGTTGCTGAAATGGTAGAGCATGGTTTAAAGTAATAACATAACCTGCATCTACCAAATGCAAAAGCTTGATTTATGGCTTACCTCCCCCATCAGCTCTGCATGGACTTTGGAGACACCATAAATTGTTCGTGGTCTCTGCACGCAGAGGTCTGGAGTGGGATTGCGAGGGGAAGTTGGTCCAAAGGCACCGATGGTGCTGGGGACAAAGAGCCGAAGCCCATGTTCTGCTGCTATGTCCAGGATATTGTGTAGACCTTCAGAAAAAATACAATATATGAGATGAACCATGGAAAGAGATCTCATTATGAATACAGATTATTACGAGAAGTAAACAAACATACCTGTGATGTTGACTGCTCGAGCCAGTGGAACATTAGCTTCCCCGACAGCACTCAGAAGAGCGCTGTAATGTACCAACCAGGTGATCCGGTTATTGACCACAATCTCTCGCAAGTTCTTGTAGTCCAGAATGTCGGAGTAGATAAAGGGGCCTGCAGGAATGTGATTAGGACATGTTAATCTACAAATCATCTTACACTGTCACTGTGTCACACTACAGAATGAATCTTCCCATCACAACGTTTTGATTATCGAGATTAATAATGAAAATGGCTTAAAATTAAAGAAAAGTTCAAAATGAATACTGGAAATGCCCCAGAAACAAATGTTAGCTCAAGTATATAGGCTGCCTGATATTGCAAACATTGTCAAATACATATCAGGTCATTAACCACTATAAATGACTTTTAATGAAATGTTTAACAAACATACTTTCCTCTACCAATCTAAACTAAATGAAACAACTCTCCAACGAACAACTTTGTTTAAATGCATGCCGTTTATTAAATTTAATTGTATAATAACAAAATCATTACCATACAAACTATCAAAGAGAATCCATGAGTTTGAGTTCCTTTTATAAATTACATATTAAGAATATGTGTTAAGAAATCAAAACGTATTGTTGAGGGTCAGGAGACTCACCACTGTGAAAGACGTGGCTTGGTGGTTTCCTGATATCTGAGAGGATCACATTGTTTTTTCCAAATCTTTTCCTGTGAAACAGTAAAGTCAACATTATGTAACTGTTCCATAAAAGTGATTTATTTCACTTAATATTTAAAAAGTTATACCCGTCAATGTACCTGCAATACTAAAACTAAACACATATACTTGCGTCACGTGCTTACCTCAACAGTTTAGCAAGCCCAACCCCCAGTTGCCCAAGGCCACCTGACAAAGAGACACACAAACCCGGACATGAATGATCCAACATTGTGACACACAACAATGTGAGCAACATTGTGATGATTTCATACGTCACACTATAAAGGTCACTTTCACAACAGTGAAAGTCATCAGACGTTTGTCATACCTGTGATAAGAACTTTGGGGTGATCCGTCTCCGAGAAGGACACGGAGTGAAAGCTGGCATCAGACCCAGGGGTGACCTGACGCGGGGAAAAGCTGATGTTGCGTGATGCCACGGCCAGAGGCTGGCATCCACACGCCGGGGGCAACAGGGCCTGCTTCACCACCTTACTCAGGACTCTGAGAACTGGCATCCTCACCTGCAAAAACAAGAGAATACAGACTCAGTGTCTTCCTGCCTTGCAGACTGAATGGCTCGAAAGGTGCGAGATGAATGTAATGTCATTTCAGAGTATTTATACTGCCCTGCCTTCAAAAGCAGCCAATCAGAACACGAGAATTGTGCGCGAGGGGCACGTCGAGCGTGTTGCCAAGACACAGAACACGTCACGGGGGTACGAGCTCACGCGCCGCGTGCCAACTTTGTTTCGCGTCCCCGCTTTGTTTTAAAGTAACGCCGGTAACATCAGCCGGTAACCGGTAACATCAGCCGGTTTGATGTTGAACCGAAAGCTCCTTTACATCCGTTCTGAGATCAGCTTGGTTAACAGTCGCGGCGACGTGCAGTTTTGACTCCCACCGTGAGAAGTGAATGACGTGATCAGCCCATGTGCTCACGATGGCTGCAGCCTCTGAACGAGCGCTTTAAATGTCCGTCTGAATATTTATTTATATGAAATAAAACGAAATCACGCAACATACGTGGCCACGATATTCGGCTTTATTTCGCATTAAAGGAGAGTCCTGCACTTTCTGGAAGGTGACACAAAACGAGGAAGCGACGAAAGGACGAAACCATCTCTTGTAATATTGCAGTTCATCTGTCAGATCTAATCGGATTGAGACCTTGACGGATATTGTACGATAAAAAATATATTTAATAACTCGCGATTACACCGATCTAAAGTACAGGCCACCGGAGACGGGCGTGCGGATAAGACCCCGATGCAAAACCGGCATTCATTTCAATCCACTGAATTTACTCACGTATGGACGAAACAAGACTCGTAGGTTTGACAAATGTGTTGTGCAGTGGCTGATGAGCAGTCCCTCTTTATCTTCCTCCACTATCTTCAGTATTGCATCAGCTCACAGCGCAGGTTTTATATCCGCCAGAGGCTTTCAAGAGAAGCCGGCGGCGCTCTGATTGGCCAGTGGCGGAGGTGAGGTCTTAGCCACGCCCCCTTGACGTCAGCAAGGGGGACTCTTTGTCCAGCCCCTCTCAATGAATGCAGTCCCCTTTAACTTTTGAGCTTGCTGTCTCTACAAACAGGAGCAGTATGTTTATGGCTGGTGGGGAGTCAGAGAGAGAGAAGGAAAGAGAAGAGAGAGAGAGAGAGAGAGAGAGGTTGTATACATCCAGTAAAAGGGTGGGAGTCTACTCTCCTGTATACTCTGTACAACAATAATACAGTACTGTTTTATATCATAATGTATCAACCTCATCATCAAATGCCAACTTGTAAAAAAAACATACAAAGATAGACTTGGTCTTCATGTAATTACAGTGTCTAACTTTGGACGCATTGCCACATCACATTGGATCAGTAGTGCAGTGTATGAAATAAGAACACAGTGTTATTCAGTATTTAACAATATTCTTTATGCTTTCCTGCATTTCCTAGCCTTTGAATTTGCATGTGCTATTTGAACGGCAGCTCTCAGTCTTGGGAAATCAATGCTAGGACAGGTGTCTGATGTGCATAGGTAATGATGGACGCAGAACAAATGCAGCTCAATCAGCAAGGTCAAAAATGCATCTCCGCACAAAACGAAATGGTTAATAAGTAACTGAGTGACACACTTTAGGCTCATGTGAGTTGTTTGGCAAGGGGTTATTACTGGTTATTACAGTCTCTGTGCTACTCTGCCAGCTCTACACAGACACATGGGAGGTCCTGTATAAAGTGGCATTTGAAACTTGAGCACATGTATAGCTAGATACATAATACAAGATTTTCAATAATAATTAACATAATAATATACATTATGTTTCTGCAAACATATATATATATATATATATATAGAGAGAGAGAGAGAGAGAGAGAGAGAGAGAGAGAGAGAGAGAGAGAGAGAGAGAGAGGGAGTTAATTAAAAAGCAGTTGCAGGGTAGCATTCAAATACATTATTTCATTATAATCTGAATGCAAATTATTTCTAATAAACCTTCCTATATTCCTATATATTCTATATACAGTAACTATTTTCAATATGAAAAGTCCATTTTGTCCTAGTTAGTTTGAATTATTTACTAACAGTAGCTAGGCTTTATTATCTATCTGTATGTCCTGCTGATAAGATACTAAGTCAAATTTACAACTAATAATGAACATTTTATTACCACTTATCATTCTAGAATCAGGATTCATCTTTCATCTTTGAATATCCTGATAATTTATCTTTGAATATCCTGATAATTATGTAAACATCAAACAACTGTACATTAAAAGATCATTTTAATGCCCACATCAGCTAAACAATTCTATCAACAATACCTTTTGTAAAGCAAGATATGACATGGTACAAACAAATTATAGACAATTCTACAGTGACAAATCTTTTGACAATTGACATATGTCAGTAATTTAATGAAGTGCTGAATGACATGAATAAAAAATGATTAACCTGTGCACATGTACATTACCAAAACAACTGATAACAATTCCAGTCTATTTATCCAGTCTATTAGTATCAAAACCTATTAAACTAAAAGACATTTATACATGCAATATCACCTATTTGATGCCATTTATAGGCTACAGAAGTCACGATACATATAAGGAGTGAATATTTAATATGTAAAACAACTGGACCTGAATACCTTTAAGCATTACTCGCCATTCATTTCCATCTATTTTCTCTTTAGGCATGAAATAATTGACACTTTTAATGATAATATGTACTCTATATAAACTGAATATTACCAGTGCACAAAAGAACTTGTGTATAACAAATCTCATGTGCTCAAAGTCTCTTCAGCAGGAGTTAGGTTACAGATTATGTAAGACACAGAGGACAGTTCCAACATCTCAGTCATTTCCAAAATCTTTCCCTTTTTAATCCGCTATCGGTTTATAGCTATATCATCTATTGCACTTTGTGGCACAGGATTATAAATAATCTATGGCACATGAGCGATCCCTTTCTCTGAGAATGTGTAAACCACAGCAAGAAATTTCTAAACAAAGTCTGTAGTGAAATGACATCCAGATTGTAACCACAACTTTATCAGCCAATCAGCTGAGAGCGTTTAGTCGTCCAAAACAGACAAGTAATAAGGACGAGTGCGGCAGTGACATAGTGCTTGAGTAGGAATATTTAACCACAATGATAGACTAGTACAGCAGTGGTACTGTACTGTAGTGATATAGTGACATTCATTTCTAATGCCTGTTGATTGTTAATGTAACATATTAAAATGAATAAAGCTGAGCACTGGAATTAGAAAAGGGAAGCAGAAGCAGAGGGAGGAGGGGTAAGTGTGTGTGCATAAGCTATGTGCACAGAAAAGCTTTTCAGTAGCACATGAATGAAAAATCACAAGTGTTTAAATCTGTAGTATGTTGGACCAAAATGTATGTTGGACCAGCATATTCTACGGTGTCTGCAGAGGGTTATCCTCGGTCTCCAGCTGGGCCAGCTGTCTCCTCAGGCTGTTCACTTTGTTCTGCAGCTCCTTGTTGTACTCAATAATGTGGACCATCTCCTGATAGGCCTCATCCAAACACTTGGTTGAGCGATTCCAGCGGAGAAACACTCCTAGAGGGAAACAGCACATTCAAATGAGAATGTAAAACTTTCCATAAGGTGCTGGAGATGCAACCGTGTGCTGTTGGTCCATGATCTTTCCTGTCATGAATGAAAAGTTGTCCAGGATAAATACGCTCATGTTTTGTAAACAATGTAAATATAGGGCTTTGCAAGATGGGTATCATGTATAGAATGCCACCAGCCCATATAAACAGATCTGAGCGGGACATTCATTGATGTCTGGTCTTCATACCAAACATATTCAATTACACCTGGTGTCTGGAGTGGTTATGCAATCTTAACTGTACAGTATGATTGAAATCTTACTGACTTACGGCATTATCACACTCATGTTTCTTAACAGACATGCAGATGATATCAATGATGTAACACTGGTCAATATCCATCCAACTGTGAAATTAACATTAGATTGATTGTTTCTCATATAAAACCCTATAAAAAAATTCTCTGTGTGCCTTTTCTCTAAGAATTAAGACGTTAAGTTACAAAGTAAGTTACAACGGCGTTTTAAAACCCTAATTTTAATATGCTTCCCAAAATATTTCTCTGCTATAAGAAAGCAGCAATAAATCTGCTTGCCAAAAGTAGAACAATATGATACGGTTTTGTACACAAATGACTCCAAATAGAAGAAGGTGTGCAGTCAGGATAGAAACTTCAGATATGAAAGTGGAATATTTAGAAAATATTTAACGAATGAACAGCAGATGCCTGCAGTAATTATGCATTTACGTCCTCATACTAATTATGCAAATTACTAATTAGTAATTTTCATTACTCTCTACACAAGGAAAAAGTTAATGAGGTCTGATACAACATAAGAAAACAATTTGAACAATTGTACTGGTTGGCCTTTTCCATGGATTCCATGGATTGTAGTCCATACAACTGATCAAAGGGTTGCTACTTTAAAATGTAAAATAAGTGCCTCAATTTGCTTAACATTTTTTGTTTGCTACACAAATCCTATTCTTCCATGCAATAGTTGAATAGTGATAATAAAGCATGAGCACGGGTAGATGTCCAGACGTTCTACTGGCAATGAAGTGTTAAGTTCTAAACATATCTGTGGGTTCTCATGAGAACTGCTCATGTGACTGAAAGTGAGCCCCTATGCTGTTAAACTCAGCGTCTGATTGGCTGCTTCACCTGAAAGGGCAGCTTTCACTGCAGCTTTAAAACAGAGACCTGACACGCTCTAGTGGTGAGGCTTAAAAAAATGAACATCACAAGGTCAAAGGAGTTCTGTGCCTGTTAATTCTTACGTGTCGCACTGAGAGATTTCAAACTAAACCTCCAAACCCTACAAAAGCAAAGATTTACTACAAAATACAGCTCAGCTATATGATTTTGGGATTGTAATGATGAAGTATCACATGCATGAAGCTGATGCCAAAAGTCTGTTCTTTAACGTCTAAAAATATCTTAAACAGAACAAAAATGAGAAAGTTTCCCTAAAATTTGTTAAATATTAGCTAAGTAGATTATTAATTTGCCTCATTTTTAGCTTTGCTTAATTTGTGTCTTGAAAGGTGCCCCCACCCTGTTTCTCCATCTGGATTGTGGTAATGCTGAAAGATAACTCTGCTTTAGTCAAATGACAGGCTTATCCACAGAGCACCAGAATGTTTGTAATCGCAGACGAGTGCGCTGCGTGTTTGAAAGAAATCGTACAATGGCGTCATTATATAATGAAGACACGCAGCAGTGCTTTACCAAACAAAAGAGCGTTAAATTTTATCCTGCTGACAACTGTTACAACACTATGAGCAGTTATAAATCAGAGGAAAATATGCCACAGCGTTTGTAACTGACGCACAACATATGGCATCCACATGTTCATCTGCAGTATGTGACATTGTAGTCATATAAAAACAAGACATATTTAGATCTAAGATCTCACAGATCCAAATACAGCTCCAAACATTACACTGCTGCCCTCTACAGGTAAACTGAACTGAATTTTTATGATAAAGTACACATACTTTTTATGTATATACCTTACTATAAACTTATGCTGGAAATACACACACATATACACAAATATATTTGATGCTCACCCTCCCACAGCAGAAGACTCTGAGGGGCCACAGATGGCCAGATGACCAGGTTATTGGGCTCATACAGTGGGTTGAGAAACTTCTCCAGCTCCTGAGGTCTGTTTACCCATGACCACAGAGACACGGTTTTCTGAGACAGCTGCAGTTTTACCCTGAAACATTACGCAGTGTACCAGTTTGCATTTGTACCTAACATTTGCACGTTTTAAGTGACACATTAAAATGTGCTGATAAAGTGGTTAAAATGTCTGTGTTATATTCTCTATTTAACAGAAATGAGAAAAGAAAAAAATTCAACATGTACCTACTATTACCCTATTTAAACTTTTATTTGTACAATATTATTTTGTAAAGTTCTGCTTACAACAATTAAAAACACAGGACATCATAAACATTTCTAAAAATAGATCAAATCCTTGTCTTATAATGGCCAACAGCAAAAGCTGTTATTGTGGGACTGCTCATCCTGCTCTTGTTACTGAAAGTTACTGAAATTTAAATAAAAAAGGAATTCATGGCTTTTGAGTTACTTTACCTTAAAGAACAAATATTTTCAGTAATCACCAGTCATTTAAAGAAAAAGTTCACACAGAATAAAAAAACTAAATGAAATGTGTACTCTTGTTGGCAGTAAATGACTGTACAGATCCTGAACGTAACACACATTTACCCAACAGATTAAAAATTTCACAATACATGTACAAAACCATCTATGCTTAAAAACAAGAGGAGAACATGAAAAGGTCAGTGCCGGCTACAAGATGACTTCTGCTGACACAGGAGTGTTGACTGAAGCGGTGGTGACCTCTGACCCTGACAGAGTCAGAATTACAGCCTGTCACAATCCAATCAACATATTACACAGAGCTTACATGAAGGTGTCAAGTCTAAACGGTGAGTGCATGTGAGTGTATGTTAAATATGGTGACAACAGAGCTGTACATAAAGCTGATGGTAACAGAGGGAAAGCTAACCTCTCAGCCACGCTGTTTCCAAGAAAAGTGCTGAACTGTGAGGCGTAGACATGTTCGAAGAGCATGATCAGGAACTTCTCATTGAACTGGAAAGAGCAGGGGAACTGTCGCAGGATTTGCCACACACAGTCCAGGAAGAGAAGGAACACTGGAGCTTCACTGCGCAGCTTCCCATTTGAATATGCAGACTGAGCGCAGCGCTGCTGGAACGGGTGACCGGCCTACAGGTAAAGGTTACCACCAGGTCAAAGGTAATCACATATTTCACAATACCTAAAGTCATGTTTTCTGGCTTTAAAAAGCTGTTCTATATAATTATCTTTCATCTTTAATGAACATGAAAGAGAAACAACTTGACTATTATTAAGTTACTATTATTAAGTACTATACAAGAATTAAAGTAGGTAGAGGACACAGTGCAAAACTCAACTGAGACAATGGTTTATTCCAGGCACATCTGAGTACCCAGTAATCTCTCTCACCTGCAACCC